>CM076576.1:29812727-30301845 GCA_034641835.2 Pinus albicaulis
AAGAAAATGTTGAAATTCCTCCTGACATGAGGCTCCTGAGAACTGTTCTGGGATCTGCAGTTAAGCCCAGAATTGAAGTGTCAAGCTATGTAGGGGGACTGAATCCAGAAGAGCTAGTAGACTAGATAAATGAATTAAACAAGTGCTTCGATTATGAAGAAATAAGGGAAAATAAAAAGGTCAAGTTTGCAGTAACAAAGCTGAAAGGACATGCTGCACTTTAGTGGGATGGAGTGCAGGCAGAGAGGAGGAGAGTTGGCAAGCAACCTATCAAGAGCTGGACCAGAATGATGGCCAAATTGAAAGGTAAATTCTTACCTAGTGATTACCAGCTGACATTGTATAAACAAGTGCAAAACCTGAGACAGAGGTTGCTGACAGTAAAGGAATATACAGAAGAATTCTATAGAGTGAGCATAAGAGCTGGGCAATTCCAAGATACACCAGAGAAGACTGCCAGATATGTGAATGGTCTCAGACTGAAAATCCAAGATGAGATTGGTCTTCTGTCTCCTAAGACAGTGGAAGAGGCCTATCAGATGGCCTTGAAGGCAGAGGAGAAACTCCTGAGAAAACAGTCTGCCAAGAAGAGAGGTACTTTCCGTGGGAAGGGAAGTCAGGGTGATAGAGGAAAGCCTACACCCAGGGATGGAGCTAACAGTAGCTCACCTCAGAATGCATCTACAGAGGAGGATGCAAATGGCAGAAGGGGTCCTTACAAAGGAAAAGGAAGAGGAGGCAGAGACCGAGGCAGAGGTAGAGAGTTGAGGTGTTATAGATGACAGGGGGTGGGACATAAGCACTATGAGTGTCCAGAGAATGCGGTTGCTGGTGCAAGAAATGCTGTTGTTGCCCAGGTTGAAGAAGCAGAAATTGAAGAAAAAGTTCTTCCAGAGAGGGGAGAGTCCTTGGTGGTTAATAAGGTCCTGTTGAAACAAACCAAAGAAGTCACTGAACCCGCACAAAGGAAGACTTTGTTTAGGAGCATATGCAAAGTCCAAGGGAAATGCTGCCAGCTAATCATTGATAGTGGCAACACAGACAATTTGGTTTCCACTGAGGTGATAGAAAAACTAGAGCTGAAGACTAGGGAGCACCCCACCCCCTACAGGGTGTCCTGGCTGCATAAAGGGCACCAGCTGGTTGTGAAAGAACAGTGTGAGATAGAGCTGCAAATGGGCAAATACAAGGACAAAGTTTTGTGTGATGTAATGCCCATGGATGTGTGTCATATACTGCTGGGTAGACCTTGGAAGTTTGACAGAGCAGCAGTGCATGATGGCAAGAAGAACACTTACAAGTTATTCAAAGATGGGGTACATCATATATTGATTCCCATGGAAGAAGGAGAGCCATTCACCAGAGTGATTGATCCAAAGACCTTGTTGCTGAGCGGGAAAGAATATCTGCAGCAGATAGAAGAAGAAGAGGTAAGCTTTGCTTTAGTTTGCAAACCAAAAGTAGTTCTTACTTCTACAAAGATTTCTGATTTGCCAATAGAAATCCAAGAGATGCTAGACAATTACTGTGACATTGTTGTGGATGATCTACCTGATGAACTACCACCTGTGAGAAAGATCAGCCATCAGATAGATTTTATCCCCGGTTCAAATCTGCCAAATAAGGCAGCCTACAGAATGACTCCCAAGGAAAATGAAGAAATCAGGAAACAAGTACAGGAATTGGTGGACAAAGGATTGATCAGAGAAAGTCTGAGTTCATGTGCAGTAGCAGCAGTTTTGAGCCCAAAGAAGGATGGAGGCTGGAGGATGTGTACTGATGCCAGAGCAATTAATAAGATCACAATCAGGTACAGATTCCCTTTGCCCAGAATTGAGGATTTAATGGATTGTTTGAGTGGTGCTAAATATTTCTCAAAGATAGATTTGAAGAGTGGATACCATCAGATTAGGATAAGAGAGGGTGATGAGTGGAATACTGCCTTTAAAACAAATGAAGGGCTGTATGAATGGATGGTAATGCCTTTTGGGTTGTCAAATGCACCTAGCACTTTTATGAGACTTATGAATGAAGTATTGAAAGAGTTCATTGGTAAATTTGTGATAGTATATTTGGATGATATATTAGTTTTCAATAGAACTAGAGAAGAACATTTAAGGCATCTTAATCATGTCTTGAAGAAGCTGCACCAGGAGAAACTGCTGATAAATTTAATGAAGTGCTCATTCATGCAGGAAGAGTTGGTGTATTTGGGATTCGTTGTTTCTGCAGAAGGATTGAAGATGGACCCAGAAAAGGTTAAGGCAATTTTGGAGTGGCCTTCACCCATGAATGTTTTTGAGGTAAGAAGTTTCCATGGACTTGCTAGTTTTTACAGAAAGTTTATAAGAAAATTCAGTAAGATTAATGCACCCATAATTGAGACCATAAAGAAGAGCAAACAGCCATTTAAGTAGACTGCTGAAGCAGAGAGAAATTTTAAAGTTTTGAAGCAAAAGATAACAGAGAAGCCTGTTTTAATTCTGCCTGATTTCACCAAACCATTTCAAGTAAAATGTGATGCCAGTGGGGAGGCCATTGGAGCTGTTTTGAGTCAGGATGATAGGCCTGTAGCCTATTTCAGTGAGAAGTTGAATGATACCAGGAGAAATTATTCCTCTTATGAGAAGGAATTCTATGTAATTGTTCAAGCACTGAAGAAGTGGAGACATTATTTGATGTCCAGGGAGTTTTTATTGTATTCTGATAATCATGCTTTGCAGTATATTGTACAACAGCCCAAGTTAAAACACAAGCATGCTAAATGGGTTGAGTACCTCCAAAGTTTTAATTTTGTTTTGAAGCATATAAGTGGCCAAGCTAATAAAGTAGCTGATGCTTTGAGTAGGAGACATTTGCTTGTTCAAGAGACTAATTTTGAAGTTGCAGGATTCGATTTTCTCAAAGAATTGTATAAAACAGATCCTAATTTTAAAGAAGCATTTGAAGCATGTAGTAACCCTGTTCTAACAGATAGAAGTTAGTGGCTGGATTTTTTTCTGCAGGAAAACTTGTTATTCAGAAAGAACCAACTGTGTATACCAAAATGTTCCATGAGAGAAAATTTTATCAAAGAAAAGCATAGTGGTGGACTTGCTGGACACTTTGGTACTGATAAGACTTATGAGCAGCTGAGTCACTTTTATTTCTGGCCCAAGATGAGAACAGAAGTGGACAAGTTTGTGAATAATTGCAAGATTTGTCAATATGCCAAAGGAAGGAGCCAGAATGCAGGATTGTACACTCCCTTACCTATTCCAGACAGGCCTTGGGACATGGTGAGTATGGATTTTGTTCTAGGATTGCCCAAGACTCGGAGAGGGAATGATGCAGTCTTTGTTGTGGTGGACAGATTCTCCAAAATGGCACATTTTATTCCATGTTATAAAACTAGTGATGCCACCCATGTTGCTAACTTGTTTTTCAAAGAAGTTGTTAGATTGCATGGGTTGCCCAAGAGTATTGTTTCAGACAGAGACACCAGATTTGTGGGTCATTTTTGGAGGACACTATGGAAGAAACTTGGCACTAAACTGAGTTTCAGCTCAGTTTATCATCCCCAGACTGATGGACGAACTAAGGTAGTGAATAGGAGTTTGGGAAATTTGTTGAGGAGTCTTGCAGGAGAACATCCCAAGCAGTGGGATCATATTTTTCCTCAAGCAGAATATGCATATAATGATTCACCAAACAGAAGCACAGGGCAGAGTCCATTTCATTTTGTTTATGGAATGCATCCCAGAGGAATATCAGAATTAAGAAATCTGGGAAGATCAGAGTTAAGGAGTGCAGATGGTGAAGAATTTGCTTCAAAGATCCAGGCCATACATGAACAAGTGAAATAACAACTACAAGGCAGCAACATCAAATACAAAAATAGAGTAGACTTGAGTAGAAAAGAAGTTCACTTTGAAGTAGGAGACTTGGTTTTGGCACACTTGAGGAAGGAGAGGTTCCCAAAGAAGCAGTACAACAAATTGAAGTTCAAAAAGATTGGGCCATGCAAGATACTTAGGAAGTTTTCTGCAAATGCTTATGAGATTGAATTGCCACCTGATGTTGGAATATCTCCCATTTTTAATGTTGCAGATTTATACAAGTATGAAGATTATGGTGCAGAGGACAGATCAGAAGACAAGGAACCGATTGAGTGGAAAGAATAGCTACCACCAGCACAGCCATTGCAACCAGAAAAGGTATTGGATAAAAGACCATTCAGGAAGACCAGAGGACAGGAGTACTATCAGTACTTGATCAAATGGAAGGATAAACCATAAGAAGATGCCACTTGGATGACTGAAGACATGTTGCAGAGGAGGGGCAGATCAGTGGAGGAGCTCATGGATAGGAGCCCATGAGGAAGATTGCCCTCGGGAGTCTGATGCAGGAGCATTAGGCACTAGCCAGCAATGTAGGAGTTTTGTCCACATGTTATGGCTAGGAGGGTTGAAAAACAGTCAAATTGCTACAGCTAGGTGTCTTCACCTTAGCTGATTGTATTATTATTTCAGTTGGAGCTGTAGAAGTTGAATAGCCAGTTAGTCTAGCTGTCAGAGTCCAGTTAGTCGAATTGTTCTAATTAGACTGTTGAATTCTAGAATGGTCCTCACAGAGGAACCGAAGAGTCATGAGATTTTGTATATAAATGTATGCTTCCGATGTAAGAAGAGAGAGAGAGAGGACAGAAGAAAGGTTTCTACAATAAATTCCGTGTTGTGCAATTGCTTCCAACTAAGTGAATTCTGTTCCCATTTGATTATCAATTTGTCTCGAATTGGTATTTCTGAGTAAATTTGTTTAATCGTGAAGCGATTGTAGCCTGTGCGTATATAATACTGCCCTACAGTTCCCTCCCTCTGTGTACTGTGTCTCTTAAAGGTTCGAATGGTCTTTGTGTATTAAATCCAAATCACAGCGCATGCGTCGTGGACTTTGTTCATGGGTGGAATTCCCACTAACGCGAGATAACCTGTCTATTTGTAACTAAATTCCTCCACCGAAGAATTAAACCGGTTAACACGCGGAGAATAGCCAAATATAGCACAAACCGATACATTAAACGAGGCAAGTACTGTGGAAAACCAGAGTGGAATTACAACGGTGGATTGCCCCCATTCCGCACCACCTTTGGCATGAAGGCGATATTGCTGGGTCGTGGAGCGATTCCACTGAGAGGATGACACGTGGTGGATGGGACGTCCCACAAAACCACCATTTCACGCGTTAAAGCATTGTCGTGGACACGCAACGGAATCTATACAGGCCATTGATCTCAGAGCAGGCCATCAGACGGCCCTCGCATGACGGAGATGCACGATAATTACCAAGGTACGACGCCGTTGTTGATTGGTTCGCTAGGCTAAGGTGGTTGGACCCACATATTATTACAAAGGTTATTGTTATAAATCATTGATATATTATTCCGTCGGCTCATAATAATAATTCATTAAAAAGAGTGAAAGCTTATTATAGAGTGAATATATAGTGGAATATACATATATAAGCCGGGACTGCAATATAATATTATAAAATCTACCAATTATGTTTATTTATCAATTTTCCCAAAATTAATGAATAACATTGCCGAAGAATAAAAGGGGACCACGGGGAGACAAAGAACGAGGGCATCGAATAAGGGGAGAGTTTGACTTTCAGCGAAGTGACTGCGTCATAAATTATTATATAAAAATATATTTAAAAGTTTTTTATAAACCAAAAAAAAAATATAAAACTTAGGGTTTTATTAAAAGAAGATTTTTTTTAAAGGAGCTTTGCAAAAGTTTTTAGAAGGTAAAAACGAAGATAAATTTAGGGTTTTTATCGTAGACAAAAAAAATAAAAAATAAAAATAAAAATAAAAATAAAAAATAAAAAATAAAAAAAATAAAAAAATAAAAAAAATAAAAAATAAAAATAAAATAAAATTTAATTTAATTGAGGCAAGATGGCCACATCCAGTTTTCAGCCACAACTTCCATCTTTCAATGGGAAAGATTACGATGTGTGGGCTATTAAAATGGAGACTATGCTAAAAGCACATGATGTATGGGATCATGTCAAGTTTGGGTTTGCAGAACCTCAAGATGATGCGGAGGAACGAGCCCTCAATAATGCAGAGAGTGAACAATGGAAGAAAGAAAAGCGAAAGAATGCACAAGCGTTGCTTCTTACCCAACAAGGAGTGGACTGCGCAGTATTCTAGAAGATCATGATAACCTCTTCAGCAAAGGAGGCATGGGAAACTTTGGCAACAAGCTATCAAGGTATGGCCAAAGTTAACGTTGTTAAATTGCATAATACCAGGCGAGACTTTGAAAGTCTACAGATGAAGGAGACATAGGACATTGATTCCTTCATGAATAGGGTCATGCCTGTCGTCAATTAGTTAAAAATCTATGGTGAAGATGTTAAAGATCGAACAATGATTGAGAAGGTTCTTCGATCTTTGTCTACCAAGTTTGATGTTGTGGTAGCAGCCATAGATGAAGCAAAGGACTTAGAAAAACTGACAGTTGATGAGTTGATGGGATCCCTTCTCTTGCATGAGGCGAGGATTGACAGAAATAAGGATTCCACTTTGGAAATTGCCTTCAAAAGTCAATTTTATGTTTCAATAGGTCGAGTCAGAGGTCGATTAAGAGGTAGAGGATGACGCAACAACTATGGTGGTCAGAGAGATGGCCGAGAAGAGCATGAGCATCAAAGTGGAAGCAGCAGCAGTAGAAGCTTTCATAACAATCAAAGGTCTGACAAATCAAAGGTAAAGTGCTATTACTGCAATAGATTTGGTCATTATGCTCATGATTGTAGGAAGAAGATTGCTGATCAAGGCAATCAGAGAGCTAATGTTAGTACATAAAATATTGACTCTATGTTTCTAGCATGAAACACCATGCATGCACCGTCTGATAAGGTCTGGCTATTAGACAGTGGTTGCAGTAACCACATGACAGACAACAAGAATTTGGTTGCCAATTTGGATTTCTAAGTGAAGACAGAGGTAAAGTTGGGGACTGACAAGACTGTGGATGTAGATGGCAAATGAGTGGTCAACATTGTGACCAAGCAGGGGGAGCCAAAGACCATATTAGAGGTATACTATGTCCCTGGACTCAAACACAATTTGATTAGTGTTGGTCAATTGACGCAGAAAGGATACAAAGTTATCTTTCAGGGGCAACAGTGTGTTATTTACGATAAATCCCCAAGCAAGCAACGGATTGCAAAAGTGCAGATGACGAAGAATAGACTATTTCCTCTAATTATGAACTACAATGATCAGGTTAGTTCTTTTACAATTGCATGTTCTGATGATTACTGGTTATGGCACTTTCGGTTTGGACACTTGCATTTTTCCGGTTTAAAATTGTTGCAGCAGAAACAGATGGTCAGAAGTTTACCTCCCATCAAAGAACTTGCTAGCACTTGTGAGTGTTGCATTTTGGGAAAGCAACACCATGAAAGTTTTCCAAAAGGAGTTTCTTACAGAGCAAAGAAACCACTTGAATTGGTGCATACTGACCTGTGTGGACCTATGAGGACACACTCGATTGGTGGAAGTTGTTACTTCCTCACCTTTATTGATGACTATGGCAGGAAGACTTGGGTTTACTTTTTGAAGCAGAAGTCTGAAACTTTTGCAAAGTTCTGTTGGGGTTCCCATGTTTTGGCCAGGTTGGCAAGACCAAAAGATGAGACAACATCAGAACCGCTTTGGAGCCCTAGGATCTAGCCCTCCTGGACCCGGAGAGGGATCTCTTCATAGAACAAAGAATGATATACCTTTGAAAGCTCAAATAAGATGTTAGGCTAGTTATGAAGCACAAAGGGGGTTTTAAATGATTTGGTTGATGGGTTGTTGCGTTGGTTATGAGATCATGGGCTGAGAAAGCAATGAGAGGAAAGGACCAGAACAACAGGATGTTTCAACAAAGAGGATAGGTCAGGAGAGTGCCCTCCATTGGGCTATGGAGTCATGAAAGGAGAATTACTTGCAACAAATAGCCAAGGCTTTCAGAGGGCAAGTCATCTACACTAAAGGATCTTTTTAGATAGATGATGGAATGGAACATTAAGGAAAGAAAGTGAAAGAAGGAAAGCAACCCAATTTCTGTCTATAGATCAGGACAGAGGTCATTTAACTCCCGACCTGCTTGGACATACTCAAAGGTAGCTCTCAAAGGAGGGACAAAGGGGCAGCTTATAGATCGGACCAGAGGTCATTTAACTCTAGGTCAGCTTTAGCATGCTCCAAGGGAAAACATAGATAAGTTTAACAAAGAGATCTTAGAAAGGCCAGCTAGTCACACAAGGATCCTAGTGGACAGGGCTAACTCTAATCCCCAGTGTTCCCAAATCTTCCAGCTTAAACCCAACAAGAACATCTAAGGGCAGATTCATTTAATTCATACATCAGCTAGCATGCAATGACATCCACTACACTGGTTAAATTAACTGAAATCAATCCTCAGATACACATATAACAGAAAACATCAAGGCAAGGAGAGCAGAAACATAGGGTGCCTAAGAAGGGCAAATCCTATACCAGATTTCTGATGCAAGCCAGCAGACCAATGAACAGCATGAAAGTGTAAATAACAATAAGATAAGAGAAACATCACCCATAGTAATAGACCAGGATCCTGTGAAATCTGCTTGATTAATGATGCAAAACCAGTTACATATTTTGAGCTCAATGGCTGAATGCAATCCAAACTTCTCCTCCCATCTTACTACATACCAACTACTCTGCTAATCCCTCGCAAGACTGTTCTAACAGTCCAAATGAATTTCCATAACTGCAATAGCAGCAGCCGAACAACAACCTTTACAACAATTTTCTTATGAGTTTTATAGCAGAAGATGAGCCGAGGAGGTAGGTGGAAACTAAATGAAACATGTAAACTCAGAAAAGAAAGAGAGGGTCGAAGCCCATTCTGTTTTAATTCTCTGCATTTATCTCTGGTATGGCTTTGGCGCATTCTGGGCGGAAATCTCTTCTGGAGCATGGCGTACAATAAAAACAGTATGGGCAACCCGATCCTTTCCTGGAGAAGAACATGTTGTTGATGTAGAGAACATGCCATATATTAATTTATGCATCTCTGTATCCTCTGGTGGTCTATGATGTCTTTGACCTGGTAGCTTGCCTTGAAAAACCTGGTTTAAGGCTCAAAGATCTTCGTTTGTGTGCCTGGAACTCTTTGCCGCTTCATTTATACCTTTGTAGGTGAAAACTTGCCGCCGTATCAACACTATGTAATTATGGCAGCGTTTTCACCTCCTGTACCCTGTATAAAACCATAACTATGTGAAAAAATCCATGCGTGGAGGAAGGTGGATGGTTACGGAGGATGGGCAGAGTGGTAGCGCGGCGGTGGTGGAATGGTGCTTTTGGTTAAAACAGTGGTGAAAATGCATTGAAATTTTATTAACAGCGAACAAATAGGGTTTGATGGTAGAATGCATGTGGACCGTTCGATCGTGATGTGGAGGCGTAGATCGACGGCGGAGATTAAATTGCGAAATGATATATGAAATGGGCGAAATACATATGAAACATAAGATTTTAATGCAAAAATGCAAAAGTTTGGACTTTGGCGGGAATACACAGAAAATGCATGAAATGCAATGGAATGCGATGGAATGACGTGCGAGGTGGGACCCATATGGAATCGCAAATTGCAATCGGAGCGGGGCGGAGAGTTCTACATATGAAACCAAACTTCCGATGCGATTGGGGGAAAACCCTTTGTAAAAACAAAACAAATGAATTTTTGACTTTACAAAGGAAACATGGGTTTTTGCTATGAAAGGCGGGGGTATGGTACGATGGGCCTGGGGTCTAATCGCAATCGGAGATCGGAAGCAGGGGTCAATCGCAATTGCAATCGAGGGAATGTGCGATGCGATCAATCGGAGGAAAATGCGATCAGGCAATCGGAAGAGAAGAGCGATCAGAGGATCGGAAGAGGAGTTGCGATCGAGGAAAGGTGCGATCGGGCAATCGGAGGAATGGAGCGATCAGCGGGTCGGAACGGATGGCGCGATCAACGCAATCGCAGTGTATTGTGATGCGATTAATCACGTCGCAAACACTTGCGATGAGCCGATTGGGGGGCGCACATAAAACATTGCGATTGCGATTTGGGCGGGGGGTTGCGATCGACGCTCGACCATCGGATCCTGATAACAGATCGATGGTGCATAACACGTCGCAGGACTTAATGAATTAAACCAATCGCATTGGAGTTTTGCAGTTTTACAAAGGGCTACGCTTGTTTGCAAGTCGCGATTGCGACTAGCCCCCGAGGCGTTAAGCGCTTGGTCTTAGGTAAGGGTTACGTGGGGAAGTGGTTGAAGGGGCTCGCGGCAAAGGGGCTAGGCTCTTAATAAGGTTTAAAAGTGGGTTTTGAGCCCATTTCAATGGATTTTAAAGCCATAAGAGGGTAACGATAGGAGGAATAAGGGGGAATTTGGTAAAACAAAGGGTAAGGGTGGGATTTCATGGGGGTTTTGGGAAGTTTTAGGAGAGTAAGGGGGAATTATAAGGGGAGACATGGGAATGGAAACAGAGGTTTAGGGGGGATGAAATAAAGGAAAAGAGGATGACTTTGGGCATTTCTTCGCAAACAGAGAGGTTTTATAATGGAAAACAGCAGAGGGGATTTTATCAAAGGACAAAAGGCACAAGGAGGCTTCAAGGATGATGTTTTTTCACAGGAAATGCATTCCTTGAAGGCTCAACAACATTTTAGCCCCCTATTTGCTTGTCAAAAATTTATGGGGGGGCTAACAGTGGCTCCACATGGGGATGGCTTCTTCTTGAAGGAGTCAAGAATTCAGAAAATGATCTTTGGTGTAGGCCAGATGCCTGCTGCTTGAACCATCCTTTCTTTCTTTGATCCGCTGCCACAAATCATGAAGACATCATATCAGCAGTAAAATTTCTCCCAAACAACTACCTACCCACACTATAGTCCTAACATTTTTCTTCTGGGTGCATTTGGACTTGCAGACCCTTTACATCATCAATTTTTACAAACAGGAAAATAAACCTATTCTACTCCTACCCTTATTACTCCATGAGACCAGATTAGACTGTTGGTCTCATATGTTTCTCTACCTAATCTAATATATGCTAGGATTAGACTGTCCAGCAGATTTCTTCTCTACATTCTAAGACAGAAATTGAAAAACAGTCAAGCCAGGGTTAGACTGTCTGGCTTGCTGGAATTTGCAGAAATTAAAACAACTAACTACATGCTCACAGGCTGAGCTTTATTTCAGACTTCCTACCTACCCTACTCTAACTGGAAATCTCTGATGTTCTAGGTGATACAATAATGCCAATGCAGCCAGTCAAGTAATCGCAGAAAGGGGAAGAAGAACTGACTGCTCATTAGAGACAACTGTAGGATGCTCTGCATGTGGATCTTCAAAACTGAGGCCACCAGCAATGGTGACCCATTCTGATGTATTTGGCTCTTGCAAAGGATGGCACTCTCCTGGGGGTAAGGGTGGGATTTCATGGGGATTTTGGGAAGTTTTAGGAGAGTAAGGGGGAATTATAAGGGGAGACATGGGAATGGAAACAGAGGTTTAGGGGGGATGAAATAAAGGAAAAGAGGCGGCCTTTAGGCATTTCTTCGCAAACAGAGAGGTTTTATAATGGAAACCAGTAGAGGGGATTTTATCAAAGGACAAAAGGCACAAGGAGGCTTCAAGGATGGTGTGTTTTCACAGGAAATGCATTCCTTGAAGGCTCAACAACGTTTTATCCCCCTATTTTCTTGTCAAAAATTTATGGGGGGGATAACAAGTTCAAAGAGTTCAAAACCTTGGTGGAGAACCAAAGTGATTGACAGATCAAGGTATTGAGATCTGATCGTGGTGGCGAATACGATTCGAAGGCATTCCATGAGTACTGCAAACAACATGGAATCCGAAGACAGTTTATGACCAGATACACACCACAACAGAATGGTGTAGTAGAGAGGAAGAACCAAACAATCATGAACATGACAAGGAGCATGTTGAAAGCAAGACACTTGTCTAATGAGTTTTGGGTAGAAGCAGTTGCATGTGTTGTTTATGTGATAAACATATCTCCTACAAAGAGCGTGATGAACAGAGTTCCAGAAGAAGCATGGTCAGGTATGTCATGCAGTGTGTCTCATTTCAGATTTTTTGGATGTGTAGCCTATGCACACGTGCCTAAGAAAATAAGAGTAAAATTAGATGATAAAAGTGAAAAATGTATATTTACTGGTTATAGTGAGCAGTCAAAAGCTTACAAATTGTATAACCATGTCACGAAGAAGACGATCATTAGCAGAGATGTTGTGTTCAAAGAACAAGAGTCATGGAATGGGACTGTAGATACACTAACCGATGCACAAACACCATTGATGGATGAGGATGATGTAAAAGAAGAGGAGCAACAAGAACCAAGAGAGCAGGCACCAAACAGAGTCACACCAGCGAGGACTCCAAGATTTTCAGAGCAGCATGGATCTTCAAGCAGATCAACAGACCAGAATTCTCCAAGCAGCAAATCAGGTAATGAATCAAGCAATGGTAAGAAAAATATGAGAAGTCTAAAAGATATTTATGATGATTTGGATGTTAGTTCAAATTTTGCATTGTTGGCATTCCAACCTTCTTCATTTGAAGAAGCAACCAGAGATGACAATTGGGTGCAAGCCATGGATGAAGAGATGAATTCAATTGAAAAGAATGATACATGGGATTTGGTTGATTTACCAAACGATAAAAATCTCATTGGTGTGAAGTGGGTGTACAAGACTAAAGTGAATGAGAAAGGTGAGATTGACAGATTTAAAGCAAGACTTGTAGCAAAAGGATTCTCGCAGCAACCGGGAATAGATTTTGGAGAAACATTTTCTCCAGTAGCCAGATTGGATACTGTAAGAGCAGTTCTAGCGACAAAAGCTCAAAACAAGTGGAAAGTATATCAGATGGATGTCAAATCAACCTTTTTGAATAGAATTTAGAAGAATAAATTTATGTACAGCAGCCTCCAGGTTATGAAGTTGAAGGAAAAGAGGATAAAGTTTACAGATTGAATAAAGCGCTCTATGGATTGAAGCAAGCACCTAGAGCATGGTATCGTAGAATCGACTATTACATGATCAAGAATGGATTTTGCAGAAGCATCATTGAGCCTACCTTATACACAAAGGTAAATGAGCATGGACAGATTTTGATAGTTTGCTTATATGTTGATGATATGATTTTTACAGGTGATCTTGAGATAGATGAATTTAAAGCAGCCACGATGAAAGAATTTGAGATGACAGATCCAGGTCTCAAGAAATATTTTCTTGGCATTGAAGTTGAGCAATCTGAAAAAAGACATTTTTATTTGCCAAAATAAGTATGCAAAAGATATGTTGAAAAGATTCAGGATGGATAATTCCAAACCTGTACCTACACCAGTTGCAACAGGTACAAAGTTAAGTAAGGATGATGAAGGAGCAGATGTCAATCAAACTCTATTTAAAAGATTGGTTGGCAGCCTCATGTATCTCACATCTACAAGACCAGATATTATGCAGGGAGCAAGTTTGATTTCCAAATTTATGGAGACTCCAAAAGACACACATTGGAGTGTTGGAAAAAGAATTCTGAGATACATAGCAGGAACCAGAGATTATGGCATAATGTATGCAAGTACAGAAAAGAAAGAATTGATTGAATATACAGATAGTGATTTTGCAGGAAGTTTGGATGATCGGAAGAGCACATCCGGTTATGTGTTCCATCTCAGTTTAGGAGTGATAGCATGGGCATATAAGAAGCAGCCTATTGTGACACTATCATCAGCAGAAGCAGAATATGTAGCAGCGACTTCAGCAACATGTCAAGCAGTATGGTTAAGAAGAGTATTGGATGGACTCAAGCAACAACAGCAAGGATCAACAGCAATATACTGTGACAACACATTAGCGATTGCACTATCCAAGACATCAAAAGAGCAAGCATATTGACACTAGATATCACTTTATTCGAGAACTTGTGAGCAATGGAGAAGTTCACCTGAAGCCTTGTAGAACGAGGGATCAATTGACTGATATCTTTACAAAGCCATTAGCAGTGGATTTGTTTTAGTTTCACAAAAGAAACTTGGGTGTTGTAAGCCTAGCTGAGACATAGACCAGCAGGCATGTTTGAGTTGTCATGAGTTATGTTTTAGTTTAGCAGTCGTAATTAAGGGGGAGTGTTAAAATATATAATTACTTCCCGCATGCAGAAGTTAGACAAATAGTTAGGTGAATTAGTTGAGTTGAGTTATAGACAGATTTGGTGAGTGAGTTAAGCGAGTTGATCAAGTTCGGTTATGTGAGAGAGTGTGTGCATGTCAATTAGGTTAAATACCCTTCACGGGTTCATTGTATTCAGTTTTATGATTCAGAGTGATTTATATTAATTGAAGAGCCGCAGCTCATTGTTTCGTGCGTGAAATATTTATGTTAATTGTGTGATTGAATCCTCTGGCTATCCAACATGACAGTACACCATACTGCAAATGGTACTGAAACTATTAGGTGACGACGACAACATCATTGAGAAATAAGAGCCAAACTCCCTTAACCAATGAGAATTAAGAAAAAATAGAACTAAAATAATAATAATAATAATAATAATAATAATAATAATTTTATATAATGTTAACATTACAAATTTTGGTTTAATTTTGCTTGACCTTAAAATTAATTGAAGTTCAATGCATTATCGAATGTGTGATACCCTGCAGCTGCAGGGATAATAATGATTTTTTTATTGATAAAATATTTGAAAATTTAAATTTATTTTCAATTAAAAATAATTTTATTAGTTCAAATTGTAATTTCAACAAAGATTATCTAATTATATTTTAATAATGAATACCATAACGTGTAAAATGTTTAACAATTTTCCAAATATTTTTAGTAAAAAAATAACAATTTAATTAATTCAAGATTATAATTTCAACAAAGATTATCTAATTAAATTTCAATGATAATACCATAAAATCATAAAATGCTTAATCTTTTTCCAAATACTCCAGAGTATGCAAATTTGAGCATTCAACTATGTATATCTAAATATATACGCTATTCAATGTCTATAATTCATGGTTAGAAGGTAATGCATGAGTGTGCAAGTCAATCATGGCGATAGGGTTAGCAATTCCTGCAATCTTAGGTTTCTCTTGTATGCGGTTAGAGTGGTGGTCTTCTCGTGTTTCTCATCATTTTTTCCATTCTTTGCTTGACATTTTTATTGTTTATTATCTTGTCTCTCGGAACCTGCATATGTCTTGAGGTTTTACTCTCAGTTTCTGCTAGGAAACATTTTATTATAGGTGGCTCCCTGGTTGGGTTTGTTATATATGACATGGCAGAGACATGGAACCTCTCGATTATGATCATGATATGTCGTAATTTTAGGGCATGTGGGCTCAATCGCCTCAGTTAGGTCACAATATTCATTGAGAGTTTATCATATGCTCGGTTGGAGTGTCTATTTCAACCCCGTTTGTTTCCATCAAGCCTCAAATTCTGATGTTTATGTCATGTGGAGGCAAGGTGCATTCCTCTTGCTTGCCTCTATCTCCTGTTGGGGTTTTGGGTGTCAAGGAATGTCCTATTGATGTTGTTAGCTTCCAAGGTTTTCATCCATCCCCTTGATGTTTGGGTTTCACAACCCTGGTCGCACCTCTCCAACAATTTTATGAGTCTTGGAATTTAGGGTTCAACCCTCATCTTTTTGTGACTTTTGTCAGTTTCTCTGTGGATCAGGGTTTTAGTGTGAGATTCCTCCTCCCTGGGGTCTCTTCATGCATTTCTTTACCTTCCATCCCTCCAAATTCGCTCTCGAAGAGTTGTATTTTGAGGGATTTGGTTTCTCAAGCAGCAGACAAGAGGTCATTCCTCTGTGTTGGAAGGAGATCCTTCAAGTAAGGAAAAGTGTGGTATTCAAGGTTAAAAGAAGAAAGACCACTTTATTAAACACATGGAGAACATGCCGATGTCCTTATCCTTGGGTGAAAATGTGGCCATTTAGTAGGCAAAGGCCTTATGTCAGATGTCGTTGGTTGGTAAGATTCGAGGTTAGAAATTTGGTTTGTCCTTTCTTACAGAATGGGTGGAGTCCATAGTGCATCCATTGTTAAAAAATACAATGTCTATGTTGAAAGTGTTGGATGACGCCAACATTGTAAGGGGACCCCCCCAATATGAAGTTCCAATTAGACCTCACATCGTTTGGTGTAGGAGTCCCATCCGTTCATACGATCCAAACACTGTTGGAAATGTTTCAAAGATATACCTTGGTTACGATTACACACAAGAGAGCGCAACAACTCTTTAGGGAACAAGTATGTGAGCTTTGTGAAACACCCAATGTAAGGTGTATGAAGGGTAACTTCCACAGCTGATAAAGGAAAATGAGCCTTCGGTTATAAAAATAATAGTACTATCCTAAAAGGGAACCCAGGAAGGAAGGAGAAGGCTTGTTGATTACCTGCATATTAGTTCACATAATAAACAATAATCATTAAAGCATAACAACTCATTGAATAATAACCATCACTAAGAAAAAAATTAGGTCATTAACTTAGTATGTAAATAAAGTAACATATACCATAAACATAACAAGAATAGTCCTACTATATCTACGATACATTATGAAAAAGTGTCGGCTCATAGAGCTTTTGATTAAGAATAAAATACTTCCATAGATGAAACACTATATCCATTAGTGGAATATGAAGCCACATAATGAGTTATCTCTTATGTACTACAAGAGAAGCCAAGGTAAGACTCTCATAATCCAAGCCCCCAACTTGATTTATGAGGAGCTATTTATAACAAATAACAAATAAAAATGACCTTTGAGCTTTCTCATGAATCTTCAACTCCTATGATTGTCCATATTCTATACATGAATTATTAAATTTCATTGTGGCTTTTCACATTCCACATGTCCTTTGGAATTCATTACATACCATTTATTACAAAATACATTACATATGAGACAATGGCTATATAAGACAAAATTGATAATGGGACAAAGGCTCATCAAATTGATAAGTCATTGAATTTCTCATGGAGCTCATTTTTAATGCGAGTATACCATGCCCTAAACTCTGTTGAGATGGCTTTAACCCAAACTAGCAATTCCCCTACATAACACATATTCACATCCAGTGCCTCCGTTAATATGGTCTTAGAGTTTGACTATACACTATTCCATAGCCATGAAAGTTTCATATGAGATTTGACTGGTGTGACGGAGTACTGTAGAATAATGTCTTTGGTGATTTCCAAGCCTTCATGTTCTATTGCTTGCTTCATATTTTCAATATATTTCCCAATCTCCTCGAAGATGATTTCTCTATGTTTGATTTCTTCAAGTGTCCCTATTGAAGGCATCCCATGTTTCTGTGCTAGAGACTCAAAACCATTGTGCATTCAATTATAAGCAACAATAGTACTAATCAATTGTTTTCCAAGACACATGTAGCTCTAATATTGAAGTCTTAGTTGAACTCTATATATCTCAGTGGCAAACTTTTCTTTCCTTTCCAAATGTTGCAGAGCATCTAGATACTTGGCAGCCCACTCCTGAAGATGGTTGACCGTTCTATTTACTACTTTCAGGATTTTTACCACTTTTTTTTCTTTCTTTTGAATGCTAACGAGAGGAGCCACCACCTGTTGTAAAAGTATCGTCTTATCATAAATCCATGCCATGGTGTCCTCCATTGGCCCTAGTTGCTCCTGCGTGGTTGACTGCCATTTTGCGGTGCTGAAGCTCTATGATGAGAACCGTTGATTCTCCACCGCAAGGTGTTCCGCCTGTTGCTTCACCACAAGTTCTCTCCTTAATCTAGCATTCTCATTCAATAAGTATTTAGAGTTGTCTTGTGTCGTTGTAGAAAAAGCAACATTTTCTGCCATGATTTCTCTATGATTCCTTCTGTTGTTGATAGTTATCACCTTATTTGTAGAAAATGAGACTGGATTTTGAGGATCATTCAGGAAGCATATGTGCCTTTGTTATACAATCCTCTTCTTAACCTGATCAAACGTTACACTACACACATCCATGACTTTATCTGCCAGTGGAGGTGTGATTCCCATTTCCCCGAATGGAAGATGACCTCTTGTGAGGGGAGGTTCTTCTCGAGGACCTGGTTCATCATCCATGGGTTGGATGGTACCCTCTTCCTCCAACTCTTCTTCTTCTATCTACTGATTCAACTATTTTTTTTCCAGTCTTTGCACTGCTTCCTCCTCCTGGGACTACCTCTATTGTTCCTCTTCTCTTCTTCTCCTTTCCTCCTCTTCTTGTTGCTTCTCAAGCAACTCATCTTGCTTCCTCTTCTCCTCCTCCTCTTCTACTACTTCTCTCCTCTCTTTTTCTTCTTGAATAGATCTTGTGTTCAAAGAATCAACTTTCCATTTCCTATTACTCTTGCCTGTTGAATCATACCTGATCCTCTTTTTAGGCGCTACTTTCCTTGCTTGAGGAGTTATATGTTCTGCCTCCTACACCTAAATGTCTTGAGCTCGTGTATTTTTGGGTGAACTAGTCTCCATCCTTGGATGTGTCTTTATGGCTGCATTGCACCAGTTCTTCACCTTCTAGTCTTCTGTTGTAGATATCAATGAATAACCCCAATTAAAACCGATCCTTTCACAATTTTACTTGCACACTCTCTTGTGATCATCCGTGAAAGTATTTAGTTGTGAAGTGTAAGCGATCTAGCTCTTGTATTTCCATTGTTGTCACCTTGTGGCTCTTTAACTCGTACAATCTGATCCTCAAAGGGAAGGTGGCACTATCAATTGTTCCAAATAGCTTTAATCTTGGCATATTTAAGGCACTATCAATTTTTGCATTTAGTACACCTTCGATGCCTCTTAGCTCATGGGTTTTACTAACTTAGATAGGGTTGGTTTAGATAATGATTCGAGGTCTTTCTCTAGTTTCATTTATTACTTTGGTTCTACTCTTATTGTCTAGTCTTGCAAGAAATACTTGATTGCATTATCTTCTAAAGAAGTTGAATATCATGTTGCATTTCTCGCTAGTCAAGGGGTTCTTTGCCTTTAACAATTGATAAAGAAGTATGGCCTTTATCTAGATCATCCCACTACTCTTTAGTGAGATAATTAGAGTACCATTCATTTTTGCAACCCAATGGGGCATCGATAGACAAAACACATTGATATTCACATCCACTTCATTCAACAACTCATCCAAGATGGTATTCTTAGCATGGACTATTTTCTTACTGAAAGCAAGTTGTTGACATCTTCACTAAACCTCTGCATTGTCTCCTTTTCCTCAATTGCAATTGATGCTTAGGGTGAAGGAAGCTATTCCTTGGGGGATCCTCTCAAGTCCTTCTTCCTTCACATATTTTTTATGTTGTTTACTCTCTTTTGGGAGGAGTTTTTTCCCTCAAGGTTTTTCTCATTTCTTATATTTATGAAAATTTGTACTTAGGAATCTTAGCAGTGTTCACCGTCAAACCCATTTTTATCTTGTTTGCTTGTTTGTTTTTTTGTTGGCTCTCTCATTTTCACTTAAAAGAAACATGAATAGAAACTAGTAAACCACATATCCATACTTTTAAGTTTATATTTACAAGTCATTATTTTCATTGTGGGAGTATGGTAGAGATGAGATGTTATCATGTTTAACATTTTTGACTCAGTCAAAATAAAACAAAACAAAGTAAAAATAAAATAAAATAAAAAACATTAATTTCTCCTATAATAGAGATTTTGTAACTTTCTATTTAACATTATGATTTGGTATATATATAAACCAACTTAGATCTATCTTAATTTGAATTTATTGATGAGGTTTTTTTGGAGAATGGTTATTAGAATGAAAATAGATTTGATCTCTCTTAATACTCCATATATCCAAAATTAAGATAGATTGGATATAATCACGTAGTAATATAATCCCTTACAAGTATCATTCTTAAATGTTTTACTTCTAAAGTAATTCCTGTGGTATTTTAAGAATCAGCTTTTTGTCCCTTTTTCCCTTTTTCCCTGTTTGCAAGCTTTTCCCATCATCTTCAAAACTCTAAGTTGGAAGGCAATCATTTGTGATTGAAACCAAAGCATCCAAACTTAGAAGGCATGGAGGTGTGGACGTGGAAGTCAACTAAGTACAGGAAGTTGCAGGAATGTAAACATTAAATAGAATGCAAGCAATTCTTTAAGAAGCTTCCGTAAGTCAAAAGTTTGAATTTGTTAAGAAAAATTATATAGAATGCAAGCCATTCTTTACGGAGCTTCGTAAGTCAAAACTTTGAGTTTGTTCAGAAAAATTATTGGGAGCTGTCAATAGCAGAGGGTAGATGAAATCAGGTCGATGCTACAAGGAAACCACAAATGCCTATTCAAAATTCCATCAATTGCAGTTGAGTAGCACATCAGAAAACTTATTGTTTGAAGGAATCTCGAAAATGCTGTCAAACGATGCGACTGAGCACTAGATCGAATCCAGGGCTCACGAATGATGATGGATGCAGTGACGAGAAGAGGTGCCGTGTGTAATTTTTGCTTAAGTGAAGGAGAAGCCGACGGGCACGCTTATGGAGAAGAATAACCAGCTAGGCAACAGGTTCGAAGGCGAGGCGCGCGGTTGTGGAGAAGGAATCACCAGCTATGCAACAGGTTCGCCGCATTACCAAGAAAAAGGCTCACACACGCTTATATATATATATTTTTAAGCCACAAGTCTCTCTTGGTAAATATTTGAGGGCAAATGAGATTTGGGTTTTTGTCAATGTCAAATGTGTTTTGATATTACAGAATACATTGAAACATCCCATATTCAGCAAATTTGAATCATATGGGTTATCAGATTTCTGATTTTGATTTTCTTGAAAATTTTTGTAAGTTCTTGGTTAAAAATGAATATGTATGAATTTGTAACAACTTTGAGGAATACAAATTATGGTTGTATATTTATGTAGTAAGTATTTGTTATATTAATAATAAAATTAATATTATTTTTGGGTTGTCATGTCTTAGATTCATTCAAATTTTGATAAAAATATTAGAGGTACATTCTAAATTGAAAATTTTAAATTTATTATATAAGTTAGAAGGGTTGAGATGCAAGAAATCTTTCAAATTCAAATAGAGATTTTTAATTTTAAAATGATCAATAAAGCCTCCTTGAATGTGAATATGAAGGTTATTCCCTTTTTTGTTGTAGTAGGTTTAAGTAAAACTCTCTAGTTTCAAAGCCTTTGAACTTAATTCGCAATAATCGCAGATAGGTAGAATAACACTTTGGGGTGCATGATTGGTAGTTCCCGACATCCAAGGCTCTTGTGACAATATTAAGGAAGGACAAGTTATAATTGTGAGACAATTAGAGACTGGAAAGAAAGAATACATTTGGTGCATGCAAATAAGGAAGTCAAAGAACCACCTGAATCCTTGAATGATTATATTTAGGAAGTTGACATATTAAGGAAACACATTATGTCAATTGTGGAAAAAATGATTAAATAAAAGACACTCCACAAAATCTTGAAGTGTTAAGCATATAATGTCTAAATGAATTAGAACAATTATCATCTATAAATAATTGTGTTGTTATCTTCATATGTAAATGGACAAAAGGATCCATTAATAGAATCATTCAAACAACCATTGAGTGAAAAAAAAGCATGAGATAGTAAAACTACAAATTGAGAACATAAAGGATGGCAAGTTGGTAGTTATGCTTATTGTGACATAAATTCCTAATACACAACATGGTTAATCATGACGATGTGTTAAATGATTCCTTAAGCAATAATTTAGAATAGTGCACTCAAAGGAGGTCTATGTGAATGTGAACTAGAAAAATTTATTCTTTTGAAGTGTCTAAAGAAAAATATTCCTAGATTTATGGAGAAAGTTAAACTTCTAAAGAATAATATTTTCACAACAATTGTTAGACATTCGGAAAGTTGCAATTCAACAATAATAGAAACACTTATGATATGAATAGGATATCACCTTTCATATTCCTAATTATTTAAAACCAATTCAATTGTGAGTGTTGGATTTCTTGCCAAATATTTGAAGGGGGATTGAACATATATTCTAGAAGTTGATAAAGGAGTTAATGACTCTAAAGATGTTGGTGAAATTCCTAATAAGCCTTTAACATTATCATTGACTTGGTCATATGGAGATAGAGTGCTTTGATCTCCATCATTGTCCTCATTGCGGGTCTTTTTGATAGCTATAAAAAATATGAAAGTTACAAAAATATAGGTTCATTATTTTTGGATAAGTTCTTCGTGTTGGAATAGAAGCCAAGATTTGTCATAGTCCTTATTGTCAAACATGGACATAGGTAAATACATGCATGATTATAAAATTTGCAATAATATATGTCTTCATGATGATGTTTCATGGCCCAATTATGATGTCGTCTTGAGTTGAAGATCAAGTTGATGATTTCATTCTAAGATGTATATTTCTCCACCTTAAGGATGTTGGAAAATGTAACTAGTTTTTTTCTACACAATTTGTATCGTTATGTATTTATATAAAAAGAAAAAGAAAAGAAAAAGAAAAATTATTATTATTATTCTAGACAAGCATGTTCTTCATGCTTCTAGGCTTTTCAATCAAAGAGTCAAAGTCCTATTTGGACCTACTGTAAAGCAAAAGGAAAAAGAATTTTTAAAATATGTAATTTTAGGTCAAAACCCCCTCTACGTGGCAAGTAGTCCTACTTGTCAAGTAAGCCCTACCCCAATGGACATGTCTATTTGCATCCCCTATGGACAGTATAAATAAAGGGAAGATGCAGCTCATTTGGAGACACACACTTGATGAATTGTGATATGCAATATCATAGAAAGGACAAAGAAGAAGAGGGGGGACGAAGTCTGAAAGAGAGTTTTTCTTCTTGAGCTAGAATATGTGGAAGTTCTGCCTTGATACATCTCTTGTTGTTGGTCTCTTTATGATGGATTTTATGTACAGAAAGGGGGGTTTGACTTGGCATCTAGAGGGTGAAGTTTTTGTGGTTACGGGTCTTGGATATCTCATTTGATCTGATATTTATGGGTCTTGGATATTTTTTTTCCACAAGTCCCTCTTGGTAAATATTTAAGGGCAAATGGATTTGGGTTTTTGTCAATGTCAATTGTGTTTTGATTTTACATAATACATTCAAACATCCCATATCTAGCAGATTTGATTCATATGTGTTATCAAATTTCTGATTTTGTCTTTCTTGAAAAATTTTGTAAGGTTTTGGTTAAAAATGAATATACTATGAATTTGTAACAACTTTGAAGAATACACATTATTATTCACTGTCATTGTTGGTTGTATTCTTATGTAGTAAGTATTTGTTATATTAATATTAATAATAAAACTAATATCTTTTTTGGGGTGGTCATGTCTTAGATTCATTCAAATTTTGATAAAGGAGATTAGAGGTACATCACAAGTGCTTTGTGTGTGATGGTGAGGAGATTAGAGGTACATCCCGAGTGATTTGTGTGTGATGGTGAATGTTTTAGATTTTTTTTTTCTTCGAACGCTAGTTGTTACTTTAGCAAAACAACAAACACATGGATTAAAATGTTTATGCTTTTTTAAGTGAATAAACGACAATGAAGTTTGTGGCCATTAAATATTTGAAGTTATTTTATATTTCATATCTTTCTAGATTGGAAAATATTCATGCATCAATTTTAGAGTCTTTGATGCAATTGCATGTGAAATATAATTCTAAATCCATCTAGAACAAAGTCTCTAAATTGAAGATTTCAAATTTACTATATAGGTCACAAGGGTTGAGTTGCAAGAAATCTCTCAAATTCAATTAGAGGTTTTTAAATTAAAATGATCAATAAGGCCTTCTTGAATGTGAATATGAAGGTCATTCCATTTTTTGTTGTAGTAGGTTCAAGTAAAACTCTCAAGTTTCAAAGCATTTGAAATCAATTCGTAATAATAATAGATAGGTGCAATAACACTTTGGGGTGCATGATTGGTAGTTCCCGACATCCAAGGCTATTGTGACAATATTAAGCAAGTACAAGTTATTGTGGGACAATTAGATATTTCAAATGGGGCAAGAAGGAAAAAATTTGACGCATGCAAATAATGAAGTCAAAGAACCACCTGAATCCTTGCATGATTCTATTTAGGAATTTGACATATTAAGGAAACACAGTGTGTCAATTGTGGAAAAAATGATTAAAGAAAAGACACTCCAAAAAATCTTGAAGTGTTAAGCAGACAATGTATTATCACTCTCAAATTTTCAATTTTTTTTTGATAGGGTCATCATAAGCTTCACCTTGTCTCATTAGGTTAGATCATTCATTTGATGAGAAATTCACTTAATCATGTTTATTATAGGTCATAGACACTTCATTTGTCTTGTCATTAGGGTCATATCCACAATAATCCACCTTGGGTTCACTTGCATAGTCATCAAATTTTAAAAAAGGGCCACTTGTCTAGTTTTTCACAGTTTCGTAGTGAATACAGTGCAAAATAGGCAAATTTCGCTACGAAACTACCTGACAATTTCGTAGCGAATCTGAGGATTTCTCTTTTGTTTGAATTTTTGTGTAGTCAACTTCAAGGGCAGTTTCTAGGCAAACAAAGAAGAATTCTAAGAAACTGAGAGAGGTTACTGTCAAGAACATATCAAATAACATTAACCTCTTTCACTTTTTTCAAAGGTGCTACAAATTATGAGATTCTGATATTTCTTTCGGCTCTATTTTCAGAATGCATTTTTTTTCCTTTTTGATACATGTTTTTCAAATGCAGTTCCTGGACACCTGGAGATGTTTTTCAAAAAAAAAAGAGAGGTTCATATTCAGAACAAACTGAACTACAAAAACCTCCTTCAGTTTTGCAACAAATATCAAGGATATGGAGATAGGAGCTCATCTCTGAACCCTATTTGTTTAGAAAAAACAGAGTCATTTTATTGGTAGATAAACTTGCTAAAGGTGAAAAAGATGTTTTTTGAAGAGGGTAAGAGGCATTTTGAAACAAGTTTGCTTTATCATCCTTCATCATATCAATTTTCAGACCTACTGATGAAATTTTGAAGAAAAAGGAAAATTTTGAATTTTTTACACTTTAGGTGTTTCTACAGCGTGTCCCAGGCTTGAAGCCCAATTTTCGCTACAGAATTTATGAAGATGAATTTTTGACAAAAAAGGTGATTAAAATTGGAATTAAATCTTGGGAAAAATTTGTATTAGCTATTTAAACCTATAAAATAGATACATGAAAGAAAAGAGAGCTAAGAGATGGTGGAAATTGGTAAATTAAATTTGCTACCAAAAGTTGCTACGAAACTGCCTTGTTTTCCCCTATTTGGGCAGTGAGTTGAATATTGAAGGAATTTTGTCTTGAAGTGGTGCATTCAAGGTCAGCTGATCACATGTGGAGGTCAAATATGGTCAGGAAGATATTTTCATATAGGTTTGGCTAAAGTGTTTAGAACAGAGGTGCTACGAAAATTTGCTACGAAATGAGCGCTATGAAATTTCTGTACATGACTATTTTAGCAGTAAACTTCAAGTTTTATTTATGACCAAATGAAAAAGGATTTTGGAAATATGAAAGAGGTTTTTCTTTAGCGCAAGCCCATCTACAAAAACATCTCTCAGTTTCTGCAAATCCATCAGGGTTTGGAAATTATACACTCATCTTTGCAGCCTATTTTTCAGAATTTTCACTAACTAGATTTGTGAAAAATTTGTAAAATTCGACTTGGAAAGGTCCAGTTCAGCATCCACGTGGCATAATGACACATCAACACTCTAGTACACTTATAAAATTAGTTGGTTATATTTGATAAGGGTTATTAAATTTATTTGTTGAACTATTAATGAAAGAAGAGTCATTTTTGTATTCAAATACTGCAAAACAGAAATGTCCCTAGGAAGCCTCCAAGTGATGGAATCATGTTTGAAATAGGTCTTTGAGGTGGGAATTCGAGGTGAGCAAGGTGGAAAATCATTTGTATGATTCCTCACTCTATAAAAGAGTTTTAGAGTTAGAAAGGTTTGGGAGATGTTATGTATGCACTACTATTGTAATCTTTAACTATCAGTAATATATTTTTGCAGCAACTTGTTTCAGACCCAAGGTTCATTGTATGTTCTTATCTATGCTTGTTTATCTTAGTCATTTTGATCTTTATGCAGTGGCTCATGTGTAATCACTTGGAATTCAGTAATATGCTCCAATTTCCTGTGCACGTGTAGTTGTTGTTTTGTCCTTTATGTGTGATTTGATAAGAATACAAGTGCCTTGGCTTCCATGACATTTGTTGTTTTGTAATTGAGGTTTACAATGACTCCATAAGCCCAATGGTAGAAAATACTCTACATTTTCCACCTGCAATCATATACAATCAAGTCATTATCATAGACTTAGCCATCTAATAGATTTCTTATTGAAAAAATCATAAGTTATCTTGAGAGAGCCCTCTCAGACTGAAGAGGCTAATCTTCAGTCAAAAGCTGATATGAAATAGTTACTCCAAGTTGACCATTGAAGCAGCCCAATAGGAACTCAATTTGGTGATAACATTTTGGTGTTGTTGTCAGGGACCGAAGGTGTAAATTTTCCCTGGGAAGCACAACAAAGTTTCAGTTCTAAGGTTTGAGAGCAGAAAACACTTAGGCACATATTGGATGCATTTCTGCTCTGGAGAATCCACACATCAAATAATCAATTAGAAGGTGACTCCACTGCTTGAACATCAGTAGCTTAATGAAGTTCCAAGATGAGTTCCTGTTAGGTCCATATATTACTAGTATAGTCCCTTATTGTTGTTAGTGTAACTCCCTTATTGTTATTGTTGTACCCCTGTAACCCCCATATTGTTATTATTGTGTCCTTACATTATAGTTGTTAGGTCGGGTAGGATTACATTGTGGCCCCATGGACTCCTATATATAGAAGGGAGGTTTGGTCATTTGTATCATCCAAGAATTGTTCATTTATGTAATGTATTAGAGGTTACCCACTCAAAGTGGCTTATTTCTAAGGCATTGACCTCTCATTTATTCTATTTTTGGAGCTGGTTTCATAACATTTGGTATCAGAGCTTTGGATTCTAGGGTTTCGCTGCTCCAGACAAGTAATCATGGAATTTTTGATATAACTTTTTTTTCTACAAAGGTTCAGAAGCTGAAATTTTCATTGAGTGAAGATGAAATCCCAAGGAACCTCTTGTAAAAATTTTAGATCTTGGTTCACAATATTTTCAGAGATATGATCTGTGGAAGTTAGGAATTTTTCAGTTTCCCAAATTTCATCTGAAACAGGTCATCGTGGCATGTGCGCTATAAATTTTTATCTATGAAGGTTCAAAAGCTGAAATTTTTACAGAGCGAAGCCACAATCCCGAGGAACCTCTTGTAAAAATTTCAGATCTTGGTTCGCAATATTTTCAGAGCTATGATCTGTGGAAGTTAGGGTTGTTTCAGGCTCTTGAAATTCATCTCAAAGAGGTGATTGTGGGAAAATCATCATAACTCTCTCTATGAGCATCGGATTTAAATTCTGTAAAAAGTGACTACAAGTACACAGACTTTAGTTTTATTTTTATCAATTTCAAAGCTGAAGGAGGAAACAAGGACACATGGCACTCCATACAATTTCACTTTACTGAACCAGTCCATAATTAGGTCATTGTGGGAGATTGGGCATAACCTTGTCTTGAAGAATCCAAATCAAGTCAGAACTGTGGCATTTGAAAGAAGCTTTAGAGGGATACTACAGGGCTAAATTTCAGATATTTAGGTTCCACAATTATATATATAATTCAATTTCAATATTGAGCTCCTCAAAAGCAAGAAAAAAGTGTGTATTTTGTTTTCCGAATTGCATAAGTCTTGTTTCCAAGGGCATATTGTAGAATAGATATCAGTATTGGGTTCTAAAATTCCCCCTAAAAAGAATTCAACACCCATTAATCCTTTAGAAGGCTCTACTATGACTCATGAAGATATAGAATGGCAACATGACATATCAAAATTACGAGAGCAAGTGCAACAAATTTCGCTCTCGCAAAGAACAAAAAAAATGAAATGGAAGTTTTGAAGAAAGGCGTGGAAACTAAGATGGATGGTTTGAAGAAAGGCGTGGAATCTAAGATGGATGGTTTGAAGAATGGCATGGAAGCTAATATGGATGGCATGGAAGCTAGCATGGAATCTAAGATGGATGACATGGAAGCTAAGATTGACGAAAAAATGGAAAAGTAGACATGGAAGGTTTGACAAAGTTGATACAAGAAATGTTTCCTAATGGGGAAAAGATAGTAGAGGCAACTCATGATGAGAACAAAATAAATGTTAATCGTGATTTCATAAACTCTAATGTTGGAGGGAAGAACCACCATATTCCAAAAATGGATATGAGAAAGTTTGATGGCAAGGATTCTGTAACATGGATACTACAGATGGAGAAATGTTTTGATCTCAATAATGTGAAAAACACACAAAAGGTATGCATTGAAACTTTACATTTAGAACAAAATAAATTTGTATGGTATCGATGGCTTTGCTCCCGTAAAAAGATTGTCACTTGGTCAATTTTTACGGAGGAAATGATAGCACATTACGAGGATACAAAGAGCAACACCTTCTTTAGCCAGTTGATAAATCTCAAACAAAAGGGTTCACTGGGGGAGCAAATTGAGGACTTCCAAAAATTGAATATAAGGGTAACTGATATTCCATAGGAACACATGATTGATGTCTTCATAGGGAATTTAAAGAATAACATCCAACATGAAGTTCACATTTGGGAACCTGATTCATTGGAGAAGGCATTCAGGTTGGAAAGAAAATTTGAATGTAAAATTATGGCAACAAGGAAGCCTACCACTCACATATATAAAGATGGAAGTGTTGCTACTCCTAGATTTCCACAGCCTACAAGGTTGACAGCACAACAATTGGAAGAAAAAAGAGAAAAAGAGCTTTGCTACAGTTGTGATATAAAATACAGTAAAGGTCATAAGTGTGCTGAGAATAAATTATTTTACATAGATTGTGAAGAGGAGGAAGAAAATGAACAAGAAACTTCAAAAGAAGAGGATATACACCAGGAACCAACCCTAGAAGAAGAAGAAATGAGTATGGCCATATCTTGTAATGCATTGGCAGGAATTACCACTCCTCAAAATCTCAAGATAGAAGTACATATCAAGAAGAAAAAGGTAATAGTGTTGATTGATTTGGGTAGTACCCATAATTTTATTCATTGTAAGGTAGCCAAGGAATTGAATTGTTTCCTATACCCAACACCAGAATGTCAAGTGATGGTTGCAAATGGAGGAACTATAAATTTCTCTAGAAAATGCCATAATATCAAGCTAACCATGGGGGAATATGTATTGAATAGTCCAATACTTTCCATTCCTATGGGAGGTGCTGATGTTGTACTAGGAGTACAATGGTTACAATCTTTGGGGACGGTAGCTTTTAATTTTCAAGAACTTTTCTTGAAATTTTCTTCAGAAGGAAAGGAATTCGAATTACGGGGTATTGCAGGGAAGCCAGGAAGGATAATAAGCTCTAATGTCATGACAAAGCTTCTAAAGAAAGAACAGCGAGGCGTAATTGCACAATTATGCTCACTGAAGTTCCAACATCAAAATCATCTATTTCTGCAGATCTCCAACAAGTCTTGGACAATCATTCCAAGGTGTTTGAAACTCCCAAAGGACTCCCACCTATTCGTGATCATGATCATGCTATTCATTTGATTCCGGGAAGTGTTCCTCCAAACATCAGGCCTTATAGATATCCTTATGTCCAAAAGAGCGAAATTGAACGTATGATTGCAGAAATGTTAGAGGCGGGTATAATTCAACCTAGTCAAAGTTCTTTCTCTACTCCTGTAGTATTGGTACACAAGAAGGATGGATCATGGCGCATGTGTCAGGATTATAGGGAGCTCAATAAGCTCACCATTAAAGATAAATTTCCCATTCCTGTGATTGATGAATTATTGGATGAATTACATGGAGCAATTTATTTTACTAAGTTGGATCTTCGTTCAGGATATCATCAAATTAGAATGAAGACTGAAGATATTCCAAAAACAACATTTCGAACTCATGAGGGTCATTATGAACTTTTGGTCATGCCTTTTGGCCTTACCAATGCACCTTCTACATTTCAAGGGTTGATGAATTCCATTTTCAAACCCTTCCTTAGAAAATTTGTGCTAGTATTTTTTTGATGATATACAGATCTACAATAGGTCTTGGAAGGATCATGTTCAACATGTTGATAGGGTGCTCAAACTATTGGAGGAGAAACAATTATATGCAAAAACATCCAAATGTTTCTTTGGAGTACAAGAGGTGGAATATCTGAGTCATATTGTATCTCAGGAGGGTGTTAAAGTAGACCCTAACAAAATTAAATCCATTAAGGAATGAAAATTCCCCACAACCATAAAGCAGTTGTGCAGATTTCTCGGGTTAAGAGGGTATTATCACAAGTTTGTTAAGAATAATGGGAGAATAGCAGCACCTCTAACAACATTATTGAAGAAAGATGCATTTTCATGGAGTACTGAAGCAACTAAGGCCTTTGAACATATTAAAGAGGCAATGTTCCTAGCACCAATCTTACCTATGCTAGACTTCACAAAAACCTTTTATTGTGGAATGTGATGCCTCGGGAAATGGAATTGGTGCCGTTTTAATGCAAGAAGGAAGACCCATTGCTTTTGAAAGCCGTCCAATCAAAGGAAAGTATTTACAAAAGGCTATTTATGAGAAGGAAATGTTGGCAATAGTACATGCACTAAAGAAATGGTGACCTTGCCTAATGGGAAGACACTTCAAGGTAAAAAATGATCATGATAGTCTTAAACACTTTTTGGAACAAAGACTATCTTCAGAAGAGGAGCAAAAATGGGTCACAAAGATGTTGGGTTATGACTTTGAAATCATCTACAAAAAAGGGAAGCTAAATGTTGTTGTAGATGCACTCTCAAGAAATGATGAAGAGGTGGAAGCATTGCTTTGTGCCATTTCTATTATCCAACCATATTGGATAACCGAAGCAAGGGATGAATGGAAGAAGGATGAAGAAGTGTGGACACTCATTCAAAATTTGTAGCAAGATCCTAGTACATATGATACATTTAGTTGGAAAAATGATTCCTTATGGTACAACAATCGCTTATATATTTGCAAGAATTCCCAACTAAAACAAAAGATTCTTTTGGAATTGCACACTTCTCCTTTAGGAGGACACTCAGGATTTTTAAAAACTTACCACAGGGTGAAGAAAGAATTTTTTTGGGATGGCCTCAAATCCGATATTCATAATTTTTTGGCAAAATGTTTGGTTTGCCAACAAAATAAAGTTGAAACAATTAAGACCTTGGGTCTTCTACAACCTTTATCCATTCTAGGTCAACATTGGAGGAGATTTCAATGGATTTTATCACAGGTTTGCCTAAGTCCGAAGGAAAGAGTGTCATCATGGTAGTAGTTGATAGACTTACCAAGTATGCACACTTTTGTGTGTTATCTCATCCATTTAAAGCAAGTACAATTGCTAGTGCATTTATGGAAACAATTCGAAAGCTACATGGAAACCCGAAGATTATTGTAAGTGACAGAGATCCCATTTTTACAGGAAATTTTTGGACGGAATTATTTTCTTGTTTGGGTACTCAACTAGCTCATAACTCACCTTATCATCCTCAATCTGATGGTCAAACTGAGATAGTGAATAAATGTTTGGAAGGATATATTTGTTGTTTTGTATTTGATAAGCAAGCACAATGGGTCAAGTGGTTATCTCTCGTTGAATGACGGTATAACACTTCCTTCCACACTGCAACAAAAATGACCCCATTTATGGCACTTTATGGATATCATCCACCATCCATCACATCTTATTTAAGGGAAAATTCTAGGGTTCAAGCAATGGAAGATCACATCGAGCATCAACAAGAAGTTCTCCAACTCTTAAAGGATAACCTAAATTTGGCACAAAATCGAATGAAACAAAAGGCAGATCAAGAACGCAGCGAGAGAAGTTTTGATGTAGGAGACTGGGTATTTTTACGGCTACAACCATACAAACAAATGTCCCTCAAGCAAGTTAAGAAGGATAACAAATTATCGCCAAAGTACTATGGTCCTTACAAGGTGTTGCAAAAGATTGGTACTATGGCATACAAATTGGAGCTTCTTGCTTCTTCGCGAGTGCATCTAGTTTTCCATGTTTCATGCTTGAAGAAGGTTATAGGGGACAAACTTCCAGTTCAAACAATATTGCCAAAACTTGATGAGGAAGGAAAAACCATATTGGAACCTGAAGTAGTCACGAAAACAAGAACTCGACAGCTAGGAAATCGATCAATTTCAGAGTATCTCATCAAATGGAAGAACTTACCCACTGAAGATTCTACATGGGAGGCTGAGAATTTTATACAGAATAACCTAGAGCTACTCAAGCGTTAAGGAAAACACTTTTTTGAAGGAGAGGAGCATGTTAGGTCCCTATATTACTAGTATAGTCCCTTATTGTTATTAATGTAACCCCCATATTGTTATTGTTGTACCCCTTTAACCCCCATATTGTTATTATTGTGTCCTTACATTATAGTTGTTAGGTCGGCTAGGATTACATTGTGGCCCCATGGACTCCTATATATAGAAGGGAGGTTTGGTCATTTGTATCATCCAAGAATTTTTCATTTATGTAATGTATTGGAGGTTGCCCCCTCAAAGTGGCTTATTTCTAAGGCGTTGAGCTCTCATTTCTTCTATTTTTGGAGCTGGTTTCATAACAGTTCCATTGCAATAAAAAATGCCAGGTATGCCCCGATGAATTGATCTTACATCCTCGGTTTTCCAAATCCTATGCCAAAAGTTGATTGGTTAACTGATCTTCTCATATTTAAAGATGAAAAGAAAGACAATGCTACTCTTCACTTGGTTAGATTCCATATGCATGTACGCATACTTAAGGTTCATTTCCCTGAGGATTGTCTCATCAAGATGTTTATGGTCACTTTAGAGGGAAAAGCATGGTCTTGGTATGAAAGCCTGCCAAATGGTTCATTATATTCTCTTGTTGATTTCCATGTTGCATTTTATGAGATGTATAAATAATGTCATTCTTCCTTATTGATAGTCGAAGACTGTTGTAAACATTGTGTGAGTTTTATTGAATATTTGGAGAATTGTTATGAATATGATGAGTTCATGGATGAGGAAATTTTAGAGGCCCTTCATGGCAATCCATTTCATCACCAAGAAGAAAGAGTATTCTCTCTCTTGGATGAAAATGAAACCCAACAGGAGTTTATTTATGACAATCATGTTACATCCTCTGATTTTGATGAACATTTGCAGCAGACTTGTCAGTATTTTGATCATTAGGAGTATGAGAATCATTTCCAATAGCAGGAGGAAATACTAGAAGATAATTGCTATAATCCCCAGGTAAAAGAAGAAATTTATTCTTCATGTCATTCCTTGTATCAACTTACATCAAATGAAGAAATTTTTGAAAAGAAAATTTTAGACAACTAGATGAGTATGCTTGTTGAATGATATGAAGAATTACCTCTAGAAATTCCCGTGGTACATGCTGAGGCAGTTCCTTTTGAAAGTGTCCAAGAATACCTCAAGTTTTTCTTTCTCCCAAATGAAAATAATGATCAACAGATTTTTTATTTTTTATTCGAGAATGGTCACAAGAGTTATAAAGAAAAATCTGAACAATGAACAACATCAAAGGATCATATTTACTCACATTTTCTTGTTGATCAACAAGAATTATTCGTGCATACTCTCAAAGATCCTTTCGTAGCTCTGCTAGAATCTTCTATAGAAATGAATTTCAATATAATTTTCAGTTATGTAGACAAATTCAAATGGTGGAACAAGTTGTCATGTCTCAGGAATGGTTTTTTGATCAGAGAAGTGGAATGTCAACTTCTTGATTGGCTTTAATGGACGTGTGAGATCACTTGATTCAGCTTTTATGCTGAGCAAGTAGAGTAGGATCATTTGTATATAAATAAGCTTGAGGATCAAGTATTTTTTCAATTTTAGTTTTAAACTTCAACATGTCTACTTTCAGTTCTTTAACAGCTATTGGTTTTTTCAGTGCCGAGGTTACAGGTCAGAGCAGGTTGCAATTTTTCATTTTGAAGATGGGAGCAACCCAATGGAGGTGGCACTGGAACTACTAGTTCTTTGTTGTACCACAAGGGCACACCATCCCCAGTGGAGCCACTGTTATCACTCTCAACTTTTCAAATTTTTTTTGATAGGATCATTATAAGTTTCACCTTGTCTCATTAGGTTAGATCATTCATTTGATGAGAAATTCACTTAATCACGTTTATTATAGGTCATAGACACTTCATTAGTCTTGTAATTAGGGTCATATCCACAATAATCCACCTTGGGTTCACTTGCATAGACATAAAATTTTAAAAAAGAGCCACTTGTCTAGTTTTTCACAGTTTCGTAGTGAATACAGTGCAAAATAGGCAGATTTCGCTACGAAACTACCTGACAATGTCGTAGCAAATCTGAGGATTTCTCTGTTTTTTGAATTTTTGCGTAGTCAACTTCAAGGGAAGTTTTTGGGAAAAAAGAGAAGAATTCTAAGAAACTGAGAGAGGTTATTGTCAAGCACAGATCAAATGACATTAACCTCTTTCACTTTTCTAAAAGGTGCTACAAATTGGGATATTCTGAGATATCTTTTGGCTCTATTTCTAGAAAACATATTTTTTTTCCTATTTGATACATATTTTTCAAATGAAATTCCCGGACACCTGGATATGTTTTTCAAAAAACCAAGAGAGGTTTTTATTTATAGAAAAATAACATACAAAAACCTCCTTCAGTTTTTCAACAAATATCAAGGATATGGATATAGGAGCTCATCTTTGAACCATATTTTTTCAGAAAAAAACAAAGTCATTTTATTGGTAAATAAACTTGCTAAAGGTGAAAAAGATGTTTTTTGAAGAGGGTAAGAGGCATTTTGAACCAAGTTTGCTTTATCATCCTTCATCATATCAATTTTCAGACCTACTAGTGAAATTTTGAAGAAAAATGAGAATTTTGAATTTTTTACACTTTAGGTGTTTTCGCAATGTGTCCCAGGCTTGAAGCCCAGTTTTCGCTGCGAAATTTTTGAAGATGACTTTTTGAAAAAAAAGGTGATTAAAATTGGAATTAAATCTTGGGAAAATTTTTTATTAGCTCTTTAAACTTATCAAATAGATCCATGAAAGAAAAGAGAGCTAAGAGGTAGTGGAAATTGGTAAATTAAATTTGCTACGAAATTGCCTTGTTTTCCCCTGTTTTGGAAGCAAGTTGAATATTGAAGGAATATTGTCTTGAAGTGGTGCATTAAAGGTCAGTTGATCACATCTGGAGGTCAAATATGGTCAGGAAGATATTTTCATACAGGTTTGGCAAAAGTGTTTAAAACAGAGGCGCTACGAAATGAGCCTTATGAAATTTCTGTACATGACTATTTTAGCAGTAAACTTCAAGTTTTTTTCTGAAAAAATGAAAAAGGATTTTGGAAATATGAAAGAATTTTTTTCTTCAGCGCAGGCCCATCTACAAATACCTCTCTCAGTTTATGCAAATATATCAGGGTTTGGAAATTATACACTCATCTTTGAAGCCTATTTTCAGAATTTTCACTAACTAGATTTGTGAAACAATTGTAAAATTTGACTTAGAGGAGGTCCAACTCACCATCCACGTGGCATAATGACACATCAACACTCTATTAAACTCAAAAAATTAGTTGGTTGCAGTTGATAAGGGTTATTAAATTGATTTGTTGAACTATTAATGAAAGAAGAGTCTTTTTTGTATTCAAACTCTGCAAAACAGAAATATCCCTAGGAAGTCTCCAAGTGATGGAATCATGTTTGAAATAGGTCTTTGAGGTGGGAATTCGAGGTGATCAAGGTGGAAAATCATTTGTATAAGTCCTCACTCCTAAATGAGAGATTTTTATAGATAGAAAGGGTTGGGAGATGTTATGTATGCACTACTATTGTAATCATTCACTATTAGTAATATATTTTTGCAGCAGCTTGTTTCAGACCCAAGATTCATTGTATGTTCTTATCTATGCCTGTTTATCTTAGTCCTTTTGATCTTTATATAGTGGCTCATGTGTAATCACTTGGAATTCAGTAATATGCTCCAATTTCATGTACACATTCAGTTGTTGTTTTTTCCTTTATGTGTGATTTGATAAGAATATAAGTGCCTTGGCTTCCATGACATTTGTTGTTTTGTAATTGAGGTTTACAATGCTCCATAAGCCCAATGGTAGCAAATACTCTAAATTTTCCACCTGCAATCATATACAATCAAGTCATTATCATAGAGTTAGCCATCTAATAGAGTTCTTATTGAAAAAATCATAAGTTATCTTGAGAGAGCCCTCTTAGACTGAAGAGGCTAATCTTCAGTCAAAAGCTAGTATGAAATAGTTACTCCAAGTTGACCATTGAAGAAATCCAACATGATCTCAATTTGTTGATAACACAATGTATAAATGAACAAAAAATTTAACATCTCTTAATAATTGTGTTGTTATATTCATATGTAAATGGACAAAAGGATCCATTAATAGAATCAATCAAACAATCATTGAGTGAAAAAAAGCATGAGATAGTAAAACTACAAATTGAGAACATCAAGGCTGGCAAGTTGGTAGTTATGCTTGTTGTGACATAAATTCCTAATACACAACATGGTTAATCATGATGATGTGTTAAGTGATTCCTTAATCAATGATTCAGAATAGTGCACACGGAGGAGGTCTAAGTGAATGTGAACTTAAAATTTATTCTTTTGAAGTGTATAAAGAAAAATATTCCTAGATTTATGGAGAAAGTTAAACTTGTAAAGAATAATATTTCCACAACAATTGTTAGGCACTGGGAAAGTTGCAATTCAACAATAATAGAAACACTTATGGTATGAATAAGACAACACCTTTCATATTCTTAATTATTTAAAACCAATTCAATTGTGAGTGTTGGATTTCTTGCCAAATATTTGAAGGGGTATTGAACATATATTCTAGACATTAAACATATATTATAGAAGTTGATAAAGGAGTTAATGACTCTAAAGATGTTGGTGAAATTCCTAATAAGCCTTCAACATGATCATCAACTTGGCCATATGGAGATAGAGTGTTTTGATCTCCATCATTGTCCTCATTGTGGGTCTTTTTTATTTCTATAAAAAAATATGAAAGCTATAATGCATGTGGGTGCCACATTCAACCTTTTTTGGTTCAAAGAAAAAACGCCCTTGAGGGCGTCAGCAACCGTCATGAAAAAACAACAATAGGTCACCTACCACAATGTGGCATGACAGAACCAATATCTGTCATATTATCTTAACTAGTCATCATCACGAGCATGGGACATGCCCGCCTCGTAGAAATATTTCTTACTTTATCACTTACAAGTTTCCTACAGAGGATGGTTTCTTTTTTTCTTCAGAAAAAAGGGTTCCCCTACTTATCTCCATAGCAAGTTACTCTCTCTCTCAAAATGGTCACACTGAAAACGTAATGTATTTCGGCTATACGGTTCCTCCTAGACCTCATACATCAGTGGGCAACTGTTAACACCAAAAAATCGTACAAGCAAAAGACATTAGAAAATTCCAAGCAAACAATACAAATAAAGATTTTCCAACAGAAATACATAATGAAGGACACAAATTTAATTATTTCCTAAGGTCTAGTCAAAGACTAGCAGACAATGCACTAGCAACAAAATCTTTTTGCGCACAACGCACTTTATCCTTTGATAGCTGTGCAGTCCTGGGGATGGAGAAAAGTCACCATTCGGGACCAATTGACACACTTGGTGAAGACGATTCTCTGTCAATTGCAGTCAAGGACAGTCGAATTCGAGCCACCTTGAGGAGTTATGCATCCCACAAAGGAATATCTTATCCTACTCTTGGGTCATTATCAATCTTGGGCCAAGAGAGATAAGGGAGTTCAAAATTTTTCTATATAAACTAGCCATGGGAAGAGAAAATAAGACACATTATTATGCTGTGAAAATTGCTACCATAGCAACACCAACTTTCAAGTGTTGAACCAAGAGGATTGAAGAGACTAGCATGTTGGCCATCCAACATCCTAGTGAAGAAGAGAGCTCCATCATTAGAGAGTGATTACAATCGTTTTGAGGAGGGAGGAGATACTTGCAAGGAAACCAAGGAAAGGGACCCCCTTGTCTTGAGTATTTGAGCTCCATAGCCCAAAGGATTCACTGCAAGTGTGTTAGCATTGTATTCTTCTTACTACGAGCAACCAATAAAGGGAGTTTTCTCCATTATTGTATTGGTTTGTTTTCTCTATTTGAGCATTATTGTCTTGTGTTTTTTTGTTTCAGTTCATGTTATTATTGTCTTGTATGCATTACTTACCTTATGAGTTTTGTCTTACATTGTTTCCATTCTGTCCATTAACAACACCATAATATTCTCTGTGATCTTTTCAGGAAGCGACCTACTGCTAAAGAGGTGTCTTTTGGTACACTTGTGTGACAAAAATACCACCACACCAAGGCACCTCATATGGTATGCCTTATGCTGGGTAAAAACCAAGATGCTAAAGCCATGAGTTCATGTCTCCCAATTTTGAATTGGGATCCCATAAATTCAAATCTGTCAAAATGAAATTGTGCATGTAGAATTCAGCTAAATTTTCCATGTCTTCCATACTAGTTTGTTTGCAACTCAATAAACTGCTTGAAGTCTTGAAAAGGCAGAGATCCAACCACTATTCCTTGAGGAAGAGAGCATAAGGTTTTGAAGGTTGTCTGCATTGCAGGGCTTCCATAGAGAGACTTTCCATGGTGGCAAGTTGCGTTTCTTTCTCCTGTAGCCTCTCTTTCAACCTTTTTTTTCTTCTGTCTATAGCTCCCCCTTCATAATAGACTCCCTTAGTCTCAAATCACCCAATTCTTTTCCCATTGAAATGAATTGCTCCTCCATAAGTCCCACATCTTCCACATTCTTGTATTTAGCAATTTGAATCTACCTGTGGGTTCTTTCTCTCTCTATCTCACGCTCATAGAGGAGTGGGATTCCAAATTTTTTAGGGATAATCCTTCCTCCTATAATGAAATTGTAGTAGGACCCAAAGTTAAGCTGTGAATCAGGCTCTTGGAGCTCTTGGAGGTCCTTTTAAATTGTTTTGGAGGTGGTTACTTCTTCCTGTAGCTCATTTTTTTGCTCCTGTAGCTTCCTCTGTTCCTCCTATAGAAAACTCTGCCTCTCCTATAGAAAACCATGTCCCTCTTGTAGCTTCTCTTTTTATGCTTGTTCAAGGGCACCTTGTGTCTTATTTTTCTTGAAGGTAATTGACCTAGTGGTGGGCATACCTACAAATGCTACAAGTGACTTGGTTTTGGTTTTAGGAGTAGTGACCTTGTCAATATTTCCCTCACTCGGTCCTACTTCTTCCTTTTTGCTTGGTGATTCATCAATAATGATAGGGACCATTGTGGGAGTTTGTGGTTTCTGCTATCTAATTTTGGTGCTCTTCGTGGTCTTGAAATATAATGAACCTTATCTTAGTTGCCTCCTTTTGGGCTTGAAAGGTGTGCCGAATGTCGCCAATGTTGCAGCTACTTATTGTTCAGTATCCCTTGGAGATAGACTTGTTTGATGTGGTTGTTTCTCTGCTTATTTGGGTTTAGAAGTATCCTTCGGGCTTACTATTTCTTCTACTTGTTTCTCCCCATCTTCTCCTTCAATTTTTGCTTCTCCTTCCTCTGTCTCTGCTGCCTTTTTTTCCTCTGTTTTTATTTCCTATTCTTTTGATTTTGCTGCCTCTTCCTCCTTTTTTTTTCTCCTTATTCTTCCTCTATTTTTTCTCCTTATTTCTCCTCTGTTTTTCCTTCTTTACCTCCAATTCTAGAGGTTGGTGTCTCTCCTGGTGTGATGGCTTGGGTTTCTATGAAAGTATCCCTATCCATGTACACAAATTTAGTCCATAGGACATGGATTCTTTGTCAGGTGTGTGTTATATTCTTTCCATGACTAGTCGCACAAGGGGGGGGGGGATAGTCCCCCTTGTTCGGTGTGTGTGTGTGGGCGCCTCTCTGATGTCTACGTTGCTTCTTCCAGTGGAATTCCTTCCTAAGAATCATGTGTCCCTTCTTAGCTACATATATGGATCCATCATACTTTCTGTTGTTGGAAAACAAAATCTTAGAGATTAATGTTGTGACTACACACGTTGCTACAGGGGGATTCTTCTCCTTGTAGAAATATTTTAATCCTCTCTTGAAGTCTTTAGTTTGCATGATAATGTTGAGGGAAATGATGACAAGCCATATGGACAGGTTGGATTCATGAGGAATTAGTGTAGAGTTGGAGAAATAGAAAATAGTGGCCCCTGTGTATATTTTAGAGGTAGGACAAAGTGGAAATTTTTGAGAAAGTCTCGTTGAAATGGAATCGATGGGTAATGAGTAAATCATTGCAGGACCCCATTTATCATTTCCTAGAGGAATCATGACCTTTTGGGTTGTTCTTCTCATTGGATCCCCCTCATGTAGCTCCACAGGCTCCTCCTGTAGCATTACAAGATCTCCTGTAGCAATACAGGTCCTTCCTTTAGTATCACAGTGAGGAGGTGATTCAAATTTGTTCTTGATGGGTGGTGGAGAGGGATGGTTATATGAGTGAAGAATATGGAGATGAGGTGTATGGATAGAAGGATGGACGAGAGCTTGTAGGTTTTGTCCTATAAACATAACATTTTCCAACTATGTGTAATCCTACAAAAGAAGAAAAAGGTTAGCAGAAATGGTGTGAGCCTCGTCCTTGTGTTTTTTTTTAATTTTTAGAAAAGCATGCTTCCTCTGTGGAGGTTTCCAACCTTCATGCCTGCCCTAAGCGCCTCAGAGGAGGTTTCACCTGGGGATCTTTTAATTTATTTTTTTAATTTAATTTAATTTAATTTATTTTAATTAATTAATTAATTTATTTTATTATTAATATTATTATTATTATTATTATTATTTCTACTCCCGAGTTTCCTCAGAGAGGTTTCAACCCTGGATTTGGTCTCAGATGCCTCCTAGAGGTTTTCATCCAGGCCTTATTATTATTATTATTTTCAAAAAAATTCAGGAATACTGTGGACTGGAAGCTATGAAACTCCCAATCACATTTAATTCTCTACTGACTGAATTGATGAATTATTCCTTAGACAAAGGTCTTCTATATAGCTTCAACCTATAACCATTTACAAGTAGGGGAATACCTTCCTCATCAATGGTTCTAATTTGGACAAACACATTTTCATGACACTTCTCTACTAGATATGGACCCAACCATCTTGTCATTAGCTTTCCTTTGAAATATTTGAACCTTGAATCATATAACAGGGCCCAATATCCTTACTGAAAAGTCTTTTCCTTGATATGCTTATCATGGAAGACCTTTCTTTGCAATTGTATGATCTCAGTGTGTAGGAGAGCTTGCATCCTAAACTCATCTAAGCCATTAAGTTGGATCAATATTTCTTGTTGTGATGTAGTGAAGTCTAAGTCGAAATGAGCTGCTTTCCTCAAAGTGTTATATTAAAATTAATAGAAAGAAAAGCATTCTTCCAATAAACCAAGTCATATGGAGTGAACCCAGTGGTTGTTTTCCAAGTGGTGTTGTAGGTCCAAGTGGCCTCCACTAGTCTATTTGCCCAATCTTTCTTGTTGTTGCTAAAAACCATGGTGAGGATTCTCTCTAATGCTCTGTTGTTTATCTCTACTTGCTCATTTTCTTAATGGTGATATGAAGTCGATGTCTTCTGCTTGATATGGTGTTGCCTCATGAGATCTTCAATCGGATTTGATGTGAATTGTGCTCCTAGATCGGTGACTACCTCCCTTGGGTACCCAAACTTGTGAAAGATGTTTTCTCTTAAAAAATCAACCACCTTCTGCTCAGTTGTTGCTTTGAATTCCTTTGTCTCAACTCACTTTGTCAAGTAATCAATGCACACAAGGATGAACCTCTTTTGTCCTGATGGTGGATCAATTGGTCCAATGAATTCCATGCCCCACTTGCCAAATGGCTCTATGACCACTTGAGGTTGTAGGGGCATTTCATCCTCGGGTGTGGGTTTTCCCATCCTTTGGAATTGATCACATTTGGTAGTGTATCTCCTTGCATCTTGATGTAAATTGGGCCAATAGTAACCATTCCGTAAAACATTAAAGGTTGTCCTCTTAGCAGCAAAATGACCCCCACAAGGTCCATCATGACATTCTAAGAGTATGTCAAAGATTTATTCTTCCCTTACACATCTCCTAAAGATCTGATCTGGTCCCAATCGAAAAATATTGTCCCCAATCCAAGTGAAATGAGTGGTTTTCCTTACAATCTTGTTTTTCTCTCTGGATGATATATTAGGAGGGAACCTCCTAGCAACCAAGTAGTTGGCTATGTCAACAAAACAAGGAGAAAGCATCGAGACAGCAAAGAGGTGTTCATCGGGAATTTGATCATCCACCATCTCCTCATTCTATAATATATATTAAGAAGTAATGGTTGATGTTTTGATCTTCATTTGCCTGTGTATGCTTTCATTTTCACATGCAACTTCTCATTTATCATTCAATCTGTTTAGCAAGCAATGATGAAATAGTTTCAATATGACATATCTTGATCCTTTGTACTTTTTTTTCTTGGTTTGTACGTCCCTTAATCTTTAGAAGCAATTTCCATTTTTAGTATATGCATTCATATGATTTACTTCAACATATTGGCATGGTTGATTGAAAGCTTATACCCATTCTATTTTAGTTAGGTGTTACACTTTCTCCGAGTTATGCTTCATCATATGTTAACCCTTCACTATGTAGGCAATTGGTTGGGAGTCTCACGTATTCAACTTACACACACCCTAACATTTCCTTTGAAGTTGGGTTTGTTTCTCAATTCTCTCAAGTTCCTGAGAGTCATTAGAAGGCAACGAAGCATACTCTATAAGGTACATTTAGGGCACTATAATTTTTGCATTTAGTACACCTTCGATGCCTCTTAGCTTGCGGATTTCACTAACTGAGATAGGGTTGGTTCAGATGATTATTAGAGGTCTTTCTCTAGTTTTGTGTATTACATTGGTTCTACTCTTATTGTCTAGTCTTGAAAGAAATACTTGATTGCATTATCTTCTAAAGAAGTTGAGTATCATGTTTCATTTCTCGCTAGTCAAGGGGCTCTTTGCCTTTAACCTCTGATAAAGAAGTATGGCCTTTATCTAGATCATCCCACTACTCTTTAGTGAGATAATTAGAGTACCATTCACATTTTTTGCAACCCAATAGGGCATCGATAGACAAAACACATTGATATTCACATCCACTTCATTCAACAACTCATCCAAGATGGTATTCTTAGCTTGGACTTTTTTCCTACTGAAAGCAAGTTGTTGACATCTTCACTAAACCTCTGAGATTGTCTCCTTCTCCTCAATTGCGATTAATAATTGGGGTGAAGGAAGCTATTCCTTGGGGGATCCTCTCAAGTCCTTCTTCCTTCACATATTTTTTATGTTGTTTACTCTCTTTTGGGAGGAATTTTTTTCCCTCGAGTTTTTTCTCATTTTCTATATTTATGAAAATTTGTACTTAGGTATTTTAATAGTGTTCATTGTCAAACCCATTTTTATCTTGTTTGTTTGCTTGTTTTTTTGCCCCCTCTCTCATTTTCACTTAAAAGAAGCATCAATAGAAAATAGTAAACCACATATCCATACTTATAAGTTTATATTTGCAAGCCATTATTTTCATTTTTTCAGTATGGTAGAGATGAGATGTTGTCATGTTTAACATTTTGACTCGGTAAAAAAAAAAAAACAATTGTCCTATGGTAGAGATGTTAGATCCATCTTAATTTGGATTTTTTGATGAGGAATTTTGGATAATTTTGTGTTACGATCATTATTATGTCCAACTTTTCGGGTGAACCCTTTACCCATATTCAGGGATCTAGAGTGAAAATAGATTTCATCTCTCTCACTGCTTCAAAGATCCAAAGTTAAGATAGCGAGGATCTAGAGTAAAAAAAAAAAAATTGATTTTCCTTATTGCTTCATAGATCCAAAATTAAGATAGATCTGATATAATCATTGGTAATATAATCGCCTGCCAGTATCCTTTTTAAATGTTTAACTTCTAAAGTGCTTCCTTTCGTATTTTAAGAATCATCATTTTATCCCTTTTGTCTGTTTTGAAATCTTTTCCCATCATCTTCAAAACCCTAAGTTGAAATTCAATCATTTGTGATTGTAACCAAAGCATCCAAGCTTCGAAGGGATGGAGGTGTGGACATGGGAGTCAAATAAGTACAAGAATTTGTAAGAATGTAAACACGAAATAGAATGCAAACCATTATTTATGGAGCTTCCATAAGTGAAAACTTTGAATTGTTTAAGAAAAATTATCGGGAGCGGTCAATAGCAGAGGGTAGATGAAATCATGGTGATGCTACAAGGAAACCACAAATGCCTATTCAAAATTCCATCAATTGCAGTTGAGTAGCACTAGATCTTCAACTCGTTCTTCAAAAATAGAATTCGATTAGCATTGCTAGCCCTGAACATGCTAACCAACTTATCGTACATCTCCTTGGATGTTCCCAGCTCGGAGATATAAGAAACCAAATGCTTATGAATAGAATCCCTGAGGATATTCTTCGCCTTGACTTCCCCTTTCTTGTACTTTGTCTTAGTGGCAACCAGTGCATTTGATGGAGGCTCATTGATCCTCCCCTGCACATAATCCATAACATCTTGGTCTTCTAATGTCAAATCCAAATACATTTTCCAAGCATGATAATCATACTTGTCAGTCAGCTTATCAGCAGATTTGAAACCCTTGTATGATGAGGAGGCCATTGATCCCGGTCCTTGATTTTTAAACTTCTTCGGTGATTGCTTTTCACACTTGCTTTGGCTTTGTATTTTCCTCAACTCTCATTCCATGTTAATTTTAGATAACCATGGTATGTTCTATGCTTAATGCAGTTTACTTCAATCTTTCTTCTTATTAGCCTGATTCACTTTCAGATAAGCAATCACATAATAATTGAAAGTAAATGCTGACAGAACATAAATATAGATCAACAGAAGACAAGCCAATATAAGATACAAGAATTTGTAATTATTCTTATTCAGCAAAGATAGAGAAAAATATTTGTTACAACAGTAAAAAGGATGCCCTAGCCAACAAATAATTTGCTGGTCAAACCAACTCTTCCAACCTCCAAGTAGGTTTAGTCAAACTCAGTCAAACTTGGCCTTTCTTCAGTGTCACACACAACCCACAAATCAGCCAACGCAAGTCAATTTCTTGCAGTCAAAGATAGTCAAAGATGTGGTCAACGTTGCGGTCAAAGTCAATGGGTTTCCTCGATTTTTGTGCCCTCCAATGCGGCCTTCCAAAATCGAATTTCCAATGTAGAAAACACAGCCAAATCATGAGGGTTGACCCAAATTCAACGCTGGTCAACTTTGACCAGATTTTCCCTAAAATATCAGCAACATGTTTCACACGTGGGAGAGAGAGAAGCCTCCAAAGGTTGTTCGAACCAATCAGATGAGGAAGAATGTGTGTGATGATTTGATGAGAAAATAAGCATCAAGTCTCTCCAATTTATATCCATCAATGAGGGTGTGTGACACATATTTTGGGGCTTGTGAGCCTACATTACAATTCTGGCCAACCTTGACAATTTGCACATGTGTGGAAAAATAAATTCAAAATATAAGTTTTTCTCATACAAACAAGATGATCTTTAGATCAATCTTGCACCTCTCTATAAGAGGAATCCAAAAAAATATCATCTCTATCATATGAGCAATGCAACATGGAGTTTGGACCTAGTTTCCCAAAAATTAACAGTTTTCCCATCCTTTGGCACTGATCACATCTGGTGGTGTATCTCCTTGCATCTTGATGTAAATTGGGCCAATAGTAACCAACCTGTAAAAATTTAAAGGTTGTCCTCTTAGAAGCAAAATGACCCCCACAAGGTCCATCATGACATGTTGAGAGGATTTCAAAGACTTCTTCTTCCCTCACACATCTCCTCAAGATCTTATCTGGTCCCAATTTGAAAACATTGCCCCCAATCCAACTGAAAGGAGCACTTTTCCTTACAATCTTGCTCTTCTCGCTGGATGATAGATTAGGAGGGAACCCCCCTGCAACCAAGTAGTTGGCTATGTCAACAAACCAAGGAGAAAGCACTGCGATGACAAAGAGGTGTTCATCGGGAAGTTGATCAGCCACCATCTCCTCATCCTATAATATACATTAAGAAGTAATGGTTGATGTTTTGATCTTCATTTTGCATGTGTATGGTTTTATTTTCACATGCAACTTCTCATTTATTATTCAATTTGTTTAGCAAGCAATGATGAAATAGTTTCGATATGACATACCTTGATCCTCTTTACTTCTTTTCTTGGTTTGTATGTCCCTTAACCTTTAGAAGCAATCTCCATTTTTAGTAGAAGCATGCATATGATTTACTTCAACATATTGGCATGGTTTATTGCAAGCTTATCCCCACTCTATTTTAGTTATATGTTACACTTTCTCCCAATTATGCTTCATCATGTGTTTTTCCTTCACTATATAGGCAATTGGTTGGGAGTCTCACGTATTCAACTTACACACACCCTAACATTTCCTTTGAAGTTGGGTTTGTTTCTCAATTCTCTCAAGATCCCGAGAGTCATTAGAATGCAACACATCATACTCTATAAGGTACATTTAGGGCACTATCAATTTTTGCATTTAGTACACCTCTGATGCCTCTTAGCTCGTGGGTTTCACTAACTTAGATAAGGTTGGTTCAGATTATGATTAGAGGTCTTTCTCTATTATTGTTTATTACATTGGTTCTACTCTTATTGTCTAGTCTTGCAAGAAATACTTGATTGCATTATCTTCTAAAGAATTTGAGTATCATGTTGCATTTCTCGGTAGGCAAGGGGTTCTTTGCCTTTAACAACCAATAAAGAAGTATGAACTTTATCTAGATCATCCCACTACTCTTTAGTGAGATAATTAGACTACCATTCACATTTTTTGCTACCCAATGGGGCATCGATAGACAAAACACATTGATATTCACATCCACTTCATTCAACAACTCATCCAAGATGGTATTCTTAGCTTGGACTATTTTCCTACTGAAAGCAAGTTGTTGACTTCTTCACTAAACCTTTGGCATTGTCTCCTTTTCCTCAATTGCGATTGATGCTTAGGGTGAAGGAAACTATTCCTTTGGGGATCCTCTGAAGTCCTTCCTTCAGATATTTTTGATGTTTTTCATTCTCTTTTGGGAGTTTTTTCCCTCAAGGTTTTTCTCATTTTCTATATTTATGAAAATTTGTACTTAGGTATGTTAGTAGTGTTCACCATCAAACCCATTTTTATCTTGTTTTTTTGTTTGTTTTTTCGTTGGCTCTCTCATTTTCACTTAAAAGAAGCATCAATAGAAAATAGTAAACCACATATCCATACTTTTAAGTTTATATTTGCAAGTCATTATTTTCATTGTGCGAGTATGGTAGAGATGAGATGTTGTCATGTTTAACATTTTGACTTGGTCAAAATAAAACAAAACAAAATAAAAATAAAAATTAAATTAAAAAACATTAAATTCTCCTATGGTAGATCCATCTTAATTTGGATTTATTGATGAGGATTTTTGGAGAACGGTCATTAGAATGAAAATAGATTTGATCTCTCTCAATGCTTCATAGATCCAAAATTAATATAGATCCGATATAGTCACCAATAATCTAATCGCATGCAAGTATCATTCTTAAATGTTTAACTTCTAAACTGCTTCCTTTGGTATTTTAAGAATCAACCTTTTATCCTTTCTCCTGTTTGCAAGCTTTTCCCATCATCTTCAAAACCCTAAGTTGGAATGCAATCATTTGTGCTTGAAACCAAAGCATCGAAGCTTCGAAGGCATGGATGTGTGGAAAAGGAAGTCAAATAAGTACATGAAGTTTTAGGAATGTAAACATTAAATAGAATGTAGACCATTCTTTATGAAGCTTCCGTAAGTCAAAAGTTTGAATTTGTTAAGAAAATTTATCTAGAATGAAAAAAACGATTAAAGAAAAGACACTCCTCAAAATCTTGAAGTGTTAAGCATACAATGTCTAAATGAGTTAGAAAAATTATCATCTCTAAATAATTGTTTTGTTATCTTCATATGTAAATGGACAGAAGGATCCATTAATAGAATCACTCAAACAATCATTGAGTGAAAAAAAGCATGAGATAGTAAAACTACAAATTGAGAACATAAAGGCTGACAAGTTGGTAGTTATGCTTATTGTGATATAAAATAATAATACACAACATGGTTAATCATGATGATGTGTTAAATGATTCCTTATGCAATAATTCAGAATAGTGCACACAGAGGAGTTCTATGTGAATGTGAACTAGAAAATTTTATTCTTTTGAAGTGTCTAAAGAAAAATATTCCTAGATTTATGGAGAAAGTTAAACTTCTAAAGAATAATATTTCCACAAAAAATTTTAGACATTGGGAAAGTTGGAATTCAACAATAATAGAAACACTTATGATATGAATAGGACATCACCTTTCATATTCCTGATTATTTAAAACCAATTCAATTGTGAGTGTTGGATTTCTTGCCAAATATTTGAAGGGGCATTGAACATATATTCTAAACATTGAACAAATATTCTAGAAGTTGATAAAGGAGTTAATGACTCTAAAGATGTTGGTGAAATTCCTAATAAGACTTTAACATTATCATTGACTTGGCCATATGGAGATAGAGTGTTTTGATCTCCATCATTGTCCTCATTGCCGGTCTTTTTGATAGATATAAAAAAATATGAAAGTTACAAAAATATAGGTTCATCATTGTTGGATAAGTTCTTGGTGTTGGAATAGAAGTCAATATTTGTCATAGTCCTTATTGTCAAGCATGGACATAGGTAAATACATGCATGATTATAAAATTTGCAATAATAGATGTCTTCATGATGATGTTTCATGGCCCAATTATGGATGTCTTCTTGAGTTGAAGATCAAGTTGATGATTTCATTCTAATATGTATCTTTCTCCACCTTAAGGATGTTGGAAAACATAACTAGTTTTTTTCTTCATAATTTGTACCATTATGTATTTTATGTAAAAAGAAAAAGAAAAGAAAAAGAAAAATTATTATTATTCTTCTAGACAAGCATGTTCTTCATGCTTCTAGGTTTTTCAATCAAAGAGTCAAAGTCCTATTTGGACCTACTGTAAAGCAAAAGGAATTTTTTTTTTTTAAATATGTAATTTTAGGTCAAAAACCCGTCTACGTGCCAAGTCTTCTTACTTTTCAAGTGAGCCCTACCCCAATGGACATGTCTATTTGCATCCCCTATGGACAGTATAAATAAAGGGAAGATGTAGCTCATTTGGACACACACACATGATGAATTGTCATATGAAATATCGTAGAAAGGACAAAGAAGAAGAGGAGGGACGAAGTCTGAAAGATAGTTTTTATTCTTGAGCTAGAATCCGTGGAAGTTCTGCCTCAATACATCTCTTGTTGTTGGTCTCTTCATGATGGATTTGCTGTGCAGAAAGGGGGGTTTGACTTGGCATCTAGAGGGTGAAGTTTTTTGTGGTTATGGTCTTGGATATCTCATTTGATCTGATATTTATGGGTCTTGGATATTTCTTTTCCACAAGTCCCTCTTGGTAAATATGTGAGGGCAAATGGGATTGGGTTTTTGTCAATGTCAAATGTGTTTTGATTTTACAGAATATATTCAAACATCCCATATCCAACAGATTTGATTCATACGTGTTATCAGATTTCTGTTTTTGTCTTTCTTGAAATTTTTTTTAAGGTTTTGGTTAGAAATGAATATACTATGAATTTGTAACGACTTAAAAGAATAAAAAATATTATTCATTGTGATTTTTGGTTGTATTCTTATGCAGTAAATATTTGTTATATTAATACTAAAAATAAAACTAATATCTTTTTTGGGGTGGTCATGTCTTAGATTCATTCAAATTTTGATAAAGGAGATTAGAGGTACATCACGAGTGCTTTGTGTGTGATGCTGAGGAGATTACAGGTACATCACGAGTGCTTTGTGTGTGATGGTGAACATTTTAGAATTATTATTTTTCAAACGTAGTTGTTACTTTAGAAAAACAACAAACACATGGATTAAAATGTTTGTGCTTTTTAAGTGAATACACGATAATGAAGTTTGTGGCCATTAAATATTTGAAGTTCTTTTATATTTCATATCATTCTCGATTGGAAAATATTCATGCATCAATTTTAGCATCTTTGATGCAATTGCATGTGAAATATAATTCTAAATCCATCTAGAACGAAGTCTCTAAATTGAAGATTTCAAATTTACTATATAGGTCACAAGGGTTGAGTTGAAAGAAATATCTCAAATTCAATTAGAGGTTTTTAAATTAAAATGATCAATAAGGCATTCTTGAATGTGAATACGAAGGTCATTCCCTTTTTTATTATAGTAGGTTCAAGTAAAACTCTCAAGTTTCAAAGCCATTTAACTCAATTCGTAATAATAACAGATAGGTGCAATAACGCTTTGGGGTGCATGATTGGTAGTTCCCGACATCCAAGGCTATTGTGACAATATTAAGCAAGGAAAAGTTATTGTGGGATAATTAGAGATTTCAAATGTGGAAAGAAGGAAAACATTTGGCGCATGCAAATAAGGAAGTCAAAGAACCACCTAAATCCTTGCATGATTCTATTTAGGAAGTTGACATATTAAGGAAACACATTATGTCAATTGTGGAAAAAATGATTAAATAAAAGACACTCCACAAAATCTTGAAGTGTTAAGCATACAATGTCTAAATGAGCTAGAAAAATTATCATCTCTAAATAATTGTGTTGTTATATTCATATGTAAATGGACAAAAGGATCCATTAATAGAATCACTCAAACAATCATTGAGTGAAAAAAAGCATGAGATAGTAAAACTACAAATTGAGACCATGAAGGTTGGAAATTTGGTAGTTATGCTTATTGTGACATAAATTCCTAATACACAACATGGTTAATCATGATGATGTGTTAAATGATTCCTTAAGCAATGATTCAGAATAGTGCACACGGAGGAGGTCTACGTGAATGTGAACTTAAAATTTATTCTTTTAAAGTGTCTAAAGAAAAATATTCGTAGATTTACGGAGAGAGTTAAACTCCTAAAGAATAATATTTCCACAACAATTGTTAAACACTAGGAAATTTGAAATTCAACAATAATAGAAACACTTATGACATGAATAGGATATCACCTTTCATATTCCTAATTATTTAAAACCAATTCAATTGTAAGTGTTGGACTTCTTGTGAAATATTGGAAGGGGCATTGAACATATATTCTATACATTGAACATATATTCTAGAAGTTGATAAAGGAGTTAATGAATCTAAAGATGTTAGTTAAATTATTAATAAGCCTTCAACATTATCATCGACTTAGCCATATGGAGATAGAGTGTTTTGATCTCCATCATTGTCCTCATTGCGGGTCTTTTTGATTGCTATAAAAAAATATGAAAGTTACAATGCTTGTGGATGCCACATTCAACCTTTTTTGGTTCAAATAAAAAATGCCCTTGAGGGCGTCGGCAATCGTTATCAACAACCAACATCAGGTCACCTACTATAACTTGACATGACAGAACCAATATCTGTCAGATTATCTTAACTAGTCATCATCACGAGCACGGGACATGCCCGCCTCGTAGAAATATTTCTTACTTTATCACTTACATGTTTCCTACAGAGCATGGTTTCTTTTTTTCTTCAGACAAAGGGGTTTCCCTACTTATCTCCATAGAAAGTTACTCTCTCTCTCTCTCTCAAGGGTCATACCGAAAATGTAATGTATTTAAGCTATACAGTTCCTCCTAGACCTCATACATCAGGGGACAATTGTTAACACCATAAAATCGTACAGGAAAAAGACATTAGAAAATTTCAAGAAAACAATACAAATAAATATTTTTCAACATAAATACATTATGAAGAACACAAATTTAATTATTTCCTAAGGTCCAGTCAGAGACTGGCAGACAACGCACCAGCAACAAAATATTTTTGCGCACAACGCACTTTATCCTTCGATAGCTGCATGATCTTGGGGATGGCGAAAAGTCACCATCCGGGACAAATTGACACACTTGGTGAAGATGATTCTCTTTCAATTGCAGTCAAGGACAGCCAAATTTGAGCCACCTTAAGAATTTATGCATCCCACAAAGAAATATCTTCTCCTACTCTTGGGTCATTATCAATCTTGGGCCAAGAAAGGGAAGGGAGTTCAAATTTTTTATATATAAACTGGCCATGGGAAGAGAAAATAAGACACATTTTTATGTTGTCCAAATTGCTACCATAGCAACACCAGCTTTCAAGTGTTGAACCAAGAGGGTTGAAGAGACTAGCATGTTGGTCATCCAACATCCTAGTGAAGAAGAGAGCTCCATCATTAGAGAGTGATCACAATACTTTTGAGAGAGGGAGGAGATGCTTGCAAGGAAACCAAGGAAAGGGACCCCATTATCTTGAGTATTTGAGCTCCATAGCTCAAGGGACTCACTATAAGTGTGTTAGCATTGTATTCTTTTTACTATGAGCAACCAACAAAGAAAGTTTTCTCCATTATTGTATTGGTTTGTTTTCTCTATTTGAGCATTATTGTCTTGTGTTTTTTTGTTTCAGCTCATGTTATTATTGTCTTATATGCATTACTTACTTATGAGTTTTGTCTTACATTGTTTTAATTTCGTCCATTAACAACACCAAAATATGCTCTGTGATCCTTTCATGAAGCAACCTACTGCTAAAGAGGTGTCTTTGGCACACTAGCGTGACAAAAATACCACCACACCAAGGCACCTCATATGGTATGCCTTATGCTAGGTAAAAAACAAGATGCTAAATCCATGAGTTTCATGTCTCCCAATGTTGAATTGGGATCCCATAAATTCAAATCTGTCAAAATGGAATTGTGCATGTAGTATTCAGCTAAATTTTTCCATGTCTTCCATACTAGTTTGTTTGCAACTCAATAAATTTCTAGTCTTGAAAAGGCAAAGATCCATATTGTGGGTCAGTATTTATTTTGAACTACAACCACTATTCCTTAAGGAAGAGAGCATAAGATTTTAAAGGTTGTCTACATTGCAAGGCTTCCGTCGAGAAACTTTCCATGGTGGCAAGTTGTGTTTCTTTCTCTTGTAGCCTCTCTTTCAACATTTTTTTTACCCGTAGCTTGTCCTTCATAATAGACTCCCTTAGTCTCAAATCACCCAATTATTTTCCCATTGAAATGAATTTCTCCTCCATAAGTCCCACATCTTCCACATTCTTGTATTTAGCAATTTGCATCTACCTGTGTGTTCTTTGTCTCTCTATCTCCAGCTCATAGAGGAGTGGGATTCCAAATTTTTAGGCATAATACTTCATCCTATAATGAATTTGTAGTATTACCCAAAGCTAGGTTGTGGATCAGGATCTTGGAGCTCTTGGAGGTCCTTTTAAATTTTTTTTGAGGTGGTTTCTTCTTCCTGTAGCTCATTTTTCTGCTTCTGTAGCTTCCTCTGTTCTTCCTATAGAAAACTCTACCTCTCGTGTAGCAAACCCTACCCCTCTTGTAGCTTCTCTTTTTATGCTTGTCCAAGGGCAGCTTGTGTCTTATTTTATTGAAGGTAACTAACCTAGTGGTGGGCCTACCCAAAAATGCTACAGGTGACTTGGTTTTGGTTTTAGGAGTAGTGACCTCCTCAATATTTCCCTCACTAGGTCCTAATTCTTCCTTTTTACTTAGTGATTCAACAATAATGATAGGGACCATTGTGGGAGTTTGTGGTTTCCATTGTCTAATTTTGGTGCTCTTCCTTTTGGGCTGGTCTTGAAATATAATGAACCTTGTCTTGGTTGCCTCCTTTTGGGCTTGAAAGGTGTGCCAAATGTCGCCAATGTTGCAGCTACTTCTTGTTCAGTATCCCCTGGAGATAGACTTGTTTGATGTGGTTGTTTTGCTTCTTTGGGTTTAGAAGTATCCCTAGGGCTTACTAATTCTTCTACTTGTTTCTCTCCCTCTTCTCCTTCAATTTTTGCTTCTTCTTCCTCTGTCTCTACTGCCTCTTTTTCCTATGTTTTTCTTTCCTCTTCTTTTGATTTTGCTGCCTCTTCCTCATTTTTTTTTCTCCTTATTCCTCCTCTGTTTTTCCTTATTTACTTCCAATGCTAGAGGTTGGTGTCTCTCCTGGTGTGTTGGCTTGGGTTTCTATTAAAGTCTCCCTATCCATGTCCACAAATTTAGTCCATGGGACATGGACCCTTTGTTGGGTGTGTGTTATATCCTTTCCATGAATAGTCGCACACACCGGAAGGATATCCTCTTGTTCATTGCATTGGGTGCAATAGGTGAGTCACAGGGGGGGCAGATCCCCCCCTGTGGGGAGTTTACAGGGGGGTGGTAGCCCCCCTGCACGAGGTCCAGGGCAGCGCCCTGGGAATTTTTTTGGACCCTATAATATGTGGGCAGACCTACCTATTGTTTTGTGCATGGGCTTTGCACATGGTTTAGTGCATGATGGTTTTCTGCCCATGGTATTATGTAGATTCGGTTAAGGGAACTACGGTTATGTTCTAATACAGGGTTAATGGATTGGGGTTTATGAATGCTTCAACATATATATATATATATATATATATATATATATATATATATATATATATATATTATGTATGTATTTTAACATTGAAAGGAATATAATGAAAAGTCATATATGTATGTATTTTAACATTGAAAGGAATATAATGAAAAATCAATCTGGTAGTCTCGATTTTTGGATCTAGGCGAAAATCTCAGTCTACATTTTTTATGTTTTATGCTCTTGCCATTGTTTATTTTATGTTTTAAAGAATTCGTTTGCAGGTAATTTTTGTACAGGGTTAAAACATACATCAATGGCTCAAAGAATCCATCACTATTAACTTGATGAGGCCATGGTGATCTAAGTGTTGGTGCTTCCCTTCCCTCACCTTTCGACTAATCTCAATGATTGACTTTAGGAGGAAATGGGTTACACTAAGACTTTGAGGGAGAGGTAATTTTTCCTTGAATCTCAACTCATGGGGAAATCTGAAGTGGTAAGCATATACCACACTTAATATCCCTTCACAAGATATATACTTGAGGATATGTAAGTCACCTCATCCTAGGGGTAAGGTAGGCTTTCTCAGCTTCTGACTCCATTCTTATACTCCACATGCTTCTTTTTCAAAATGAAGAAATTTTTCCTAGCTGTGACACTCACTACCTTATCTTCTTTGCTCCATCGAATCCATAGAGCTAAGGTGGTCACTTTTCTTATTGTTTCAGGGCTGAGAGAGTTGGAAAACCCTCTGAAAATAGTGGTGGCACTATCTTCTCCTTGAGAATGCAATTCCATGGAAAATTCAAGAGTAAAATCATCATCATACCCCTTTAAAAACTCAAAGAAACCCAACCATTGGTGTTTTCTGAAGATGTTCACTACAAGAGAGTGTTTGTGAATACTATTTGTGTATGAGGGTTCTCTTCTCTTAAATCATCCCCCCATTTCTTCTATTGTCCCTCCTTGGTGATACTTAGGTGTGGGATTCAAAAACTTTTTAAAAAATATGAGTGGTGAAACAATGTTAAATTCCTTGGTAGCATTGATTGAAAAGGACACCTTAATTATTATCAACAAATTCTTTTTCTTGTTTCTAACCACCACAATTTCCAAAAAGACCTCCTACTGCTTAATTGACTGCTACATGCTATCAATTTCAAGTAGACTCTTCATGCAATTGGATGTAAAAACAAGGAAGGTGGATGTTACTTACTTTTTTTCAAACAAATCTGGATGTGTATGATGGTTTTGAGACAATTCTTTGCCACTGTGGCTCCCCTTTCACCCTTTAATTTCTATTGTAGCTTATTCTCGTCCCTCGTATAGCACTTGCAAACCTACCTATAACTTATTCCTATAGCACTTACATACCTACCTGTAACTTCCTCCTATAACACTTATAGACAAGGTTTGAACTCTTCAGTGGCACCCTAGGTGGTATAATACAATAGTCTGTCCTCCCTCAAACTATTTTTGGAATGAGAGATGATGCAAAAGAAGTCGATCCCAATACATAATATTCTCTTTGGGATAGGAGCTTGAAGTGCTATGGTGACATGGAATCTACACGAGTTTCCTTTTTTCGACCGTTGTCCCCATTCTTTGCAATAATTTCTCCTTTCCTCGTGATTATCACCCCACTCTTCGTGACACCAGATCACTTTGAGTTGACATCTCCACGTTTCATGGGTGACTAATACCAACTTAAGTTTACTAGCCGAGGCTGGATAAGTTCATTGGCCACCTCCATCTTATTAAAACTGCTTTCTTACCCATTACACATTTTATTCATTTTATACATAGGGAAGATGTGAGGGTTGCCATGGTTGAGCCTACCTATGGATCGGATTGCTAGATATCATTGCATGTTGGATTTGTGCCATATAACATCATTATCTCATAGGGAGTTGACTCTTTGCTTTTTCCTTTTGCATGTCTTAAGAACTTTATTATACTTTGACTGATAACTTTGTTGTGTGTCTGTGGGTGCCTCTCTGATGTCTACATTGCTTCTTCCGGTGGAATTCCTTCCTAATAATCATGTGTGCCTTCTTAGTTGCATACATGGATCCATCATACTTTATGTTGTTGGAAAAAAAAATCTTAGAGATTTATGTTGTGACTGCACGAGTTGCTACAGGAGGAGTCTTCTCCTTGTAGCAGTCTTTTAATCCTCTCTTGAAGTCTTTAGCTTGCATGATTGTGTTGAGGGAAATTATGACAGGCCATATGGACAAGTTGGATTCATGAGAAATTAGTGTAGATTTGGAGAAATAGAAAATAGTGGCCTCTGTGTATTTTTTTACAAGTAGGACAAAGTGGAAATTTTTGGGTAAGTCCCGTTGAAATGGAACGGATGGGTGATGGATGGGTGATAAGTAAATCATTGGAGGACCCAATTTATCATTTCCTAGAGGCGTCATGACCTTTTGGGGCATTATTCTCATTAGGTCCTCCTCCTGTAGCTTCACAGGCTCCTCCTGTAGCAGTACAAGACCTCCTGTAGCAATACAGGTCCTTCCTGTAGCATCACAGTGAGAAGGTGATTCAAATTTGTTGTTGATTGGGTGGTGGAGAGGGATGGTTATATGAGTGAAGAAAATGGAGATGAGGTGTATGGATAGAAGTGTGGACGAGAGCTTGTAGGTTTTTTCCTATAGACATAACATTTTCCAACTGTGTGTAATCCTACAAAAGAAGAAAAAGGTTAACAGAAATGGTGTGAGCCTCGTCCTTGTGTTTTTTTTTTTTTTAGAAAAGCATGTCGCCTTTGTGGAGGTTTCCAACCTTCATGCCTACCCTAGGTGCCTCAGAGGAGGTTTCACTTGGGGATCTTTTAATTTTAATTTAATTTAATTTATTATTTTATTTTATTTTATTTTTAATTTTATTTTATTTTTATTATTATTAATAATTTTTATTTTTTCTACTCCTGAGTGTCCTCAGACAGGTTTTCAACACTAGAGTTGGTCTCAGATGCCTCCTAGAGGTTTTCATCCAGGCCTTATTATTATTATTATTATTTTCAAAAAAATTTAGGAATACTGTGGACTGGAAGCTATGAAACTCCCAATCACATTTAATTCTCTGCTGATTGAACTGATGAATTATTCCTTAGATAGATATCTTCTATGTAGCTTCAGCCTATAACCATTTACAAGTAGGGGATACCTTCATCATCAATGAATCTGATTTGGACAATCCATTTTCATGACACTTCTCTACTAGATATGGACCCAACCATCATGTCATTAGCTTTCCTTTGAAATATTTGAACCCTGAATCATATAAGAGGACCCAATATCCTTATTGAAAAGTCTATTTCTTGATATGATTGTCATTGAAGACCTTTCTTTGCAATTGTATGATCTCAGTGTGTAGGAGATCTTGCATCCTAAACTCATCTAAGCCATTAAGTTGGAGCAATATTTCTTGTTGTGATGTAGTGAAGTCTAAGTCCAATTGAGATGCCATCCTCAAAGTGTTATATTAAAACTAATAGAAAGAAAAGTATTTTTCCCATAAACCAAGTCATATGGAGTGAACCCATTGGTGGTTTTCCAAGTGGTGTTGTAGGCCCAAGTGGCCTCCACTAGTCTATCTGCCCAATATTTCCTGTTGTTGCTAACAAGCTTGGTGAGGATGCTCTACAATGCTCTATTTGTGATCTCTACTTTCCCATTTGCTTAAGGGTGATACGAAGTGGATGTCTTGTGCTTGATATGGTGTTGCCTCATGAGATCTTCAATCAGATTTGATGTGAATTGTTCTCCTAGATTAGTGACTACCTCCCTTGGGTACCCAAACTTGTAGAAGATGTTTTCTCTTAAAAACTTAGCCACCTTCTGCTCAATTGTTGCTTTGAATTCCTTTGTCTCAACTCACTTTGTCAAATAATAAATGCACACAATGATACACATCTTCTGTCATGATGGTGGTTCATTTGGCCCAATGAAATCCATGCCCCATTTGTTAAATGGCTTTATGGCCACTTGAGGTTGTAAGGGCATTTCATCCTTGGGTGTGGGTTTTCCCATCCTTTGGCACTGATCACATCTAATAGTGTATCTCCTTGCATCTTGATGTAAATTCGGCCAATAGTAACCAGTCCGTAAAAATTTAAAGGTTGTCCTCTTAGCAGCAAAATGACCCCCACAAGGTCCATCATGACATGCTGAGAGTATGTCAAAGAATTCTTCTTCCCTTACACATCTCCTCAAGATATGATATGGTCCCAATCTGAAATGATTTCCCCCAATCCAAGTGAAATGAGTGTTTTTCCTTACAATCTTGTTTTTCTCTCTGGATGATAGATTAGGAGGAAACCTCCCAGCAACCAAGTAGTTGGCTATGTCAACAAACCAAGGAGAAAGCATCGAGATGGAAAAGAGGTGTTCATCGAGAAGTTCATCATCCACCATCTCCTCATCATATAATATATATTAATAAGTAATTTTTATAGCATCATTTGTCACCTCTATATACTTGATGAATTATGCATTGGCCTTGGGCAGCCCTTCCATTCAGCCTTGGTCACATTTCTCAAAAAACAATATTTTAAAATCCATACGCGACTCTGCCTTGTTTTTTCCGCGTGCACACACGGGTCCATCCATAGCTAACCCAGATATGTTATTTAAAATATTAAAAAATATAAATTCCCCTATTATTGAGGCGGGGTTTATGATTTTTTCTGTAACTTAACTACCCCATCCCGTGGCCTAACTATTCCCCAACTTGACAAACTAATATGAGGAAGTATAAATACCCCTCAGGGGAGTGGCCTAAAGTAGGAGAGAGAGAATATTATTGATATTATAGCTTGTTATAGCCCTAATCAAGTCTGATATTTCCCCTGTGGCTCCTGCACTTCCTAGGTTTTCAAGAAACCCATGTTTCCTTGTGATGATCACCTCATTCTATGTGACATCCTTTGTGCACCATTTATGGAATAATCTTTGTGAGGCTAGGGCTGGACGAATCCGAAGGACGGTTTTGCTGAAGGCCATGGCAGATCTCAGGTGATTTCTCCACTATTATTTTCTGTACATGTCATCAATAAAAGAAGCACCATCCTGTTCCTAATGTTCATGTGTTATATATCTCTTATACATGCTTAATAATCTTGAATATTTTATTTCATGTTGTTTTTATGAGATCATGTATGCTAATTTGCTAACATCTAGGACATATATGTTGTACAACTAGGTTTTGTGCTTGTTCTTGACTGATTTGCAGGTTTTGGAGCACGAGGAGTTGCAGGGGGTTTGAACCCTACGGTATCTACTACAAACGAAGGATAAACAGGTAAGATCTGCAATCCTCACTTTCTAGTTCAAAGCATGGAAGTTGGTAATTTGAGTCCTTCTTGTGATGACATGCCCCTACTCCGTTAAGATCTTTCAACCCAGGACCTTAAGGTAACTTTTCCCGTAACATAACTGGCGACTCCGATGGGGATTACATCCGTGTAATTCCTAGTTTGGGTTGTTTTATCTGTATTGTAGGTTCCCTGACAGGTTAATCACATTTGCAGTCTAGTAAGTCTTTTTCCCAACCAGGCAGAAGCCTTGATCTCTTGATCAGGCCTGAGTCTTTCTTTTGTTTTCTTATTTCTGTTTGTATACGCTACTTCGGCTGTACACAGTCGCATATGCCCTCTGTTTTCTCCAAAATAACCTGCGTATACACGTGTTTCTTTGGTTACAGTTGCGTATACACACGTGTTGCACACAGCAAACCCGTGTATGCCGAGGAAAATTTGAAAATTTAATTTTTGAGTTCCTATAAGCAGGAAAAATTTTAAGAACCCAACTAAATTTATATGTATAATAAATGGGCAAATCCCCATGATACATATGAAAAATGGAAGGCGATTTTATTAATAATATAATATGTATATATAATTTTTTTTGCGAATCTCTCACATTATTATATTATCTTGTAAAATCATGGTGAATCACCAGTACAAATGGCAAATCACTAGTACAAAATGGTGAATCATTGTCTAGTGGAGTTCAGGGTGTTGGTTCCAAGATATGGTAGTTGAACTAGGAGTTGAAGGAAGTGAACCATCGAGACCAAGCTTGGCACATGGTGGCTCGTGAGGGGAGTAGTTCTCGTGCAATTTGGAAAATGTGTTCTTCTAGTTCTGCTAAGTGTAGTGTTGTTGATCATGCTACTACTAGCACTGATATCGAGGTTGGAGAGGAGTTTGAGGATTCCTCGAACTCTGAGCCAAATTATGTTTATGTAGCTCCTGGTGATTATCCCATGTCTAGTAGTGGTGATGAGTTTGATTAGTGATCATGAAGGCAGCAGAATATTCAAATTTAAACAGACCCATTACAAAAAATACATGAAGAGAAAACTCTAGCAAAAATATTGTCGTGCAAATCTAGATTCTATAGAATTATTAGAACTCCATACTGCTCTGCAAATAGATCCATGAGATGAAGAATATGGTAAAAAAATGGGGACCGATATGTTTTATGGGAAGGAAAACTATTCCTTTTCAAATTCTTTCAGATGCAAAGACTTGATAGTTTTCAGTGAAGGAAATATTTCTGAGCTTAGGGATTTCTCCAAACCTTTTTTAGAGAGAGCACCAAAATGTATGAATTTATATTAGAATTTTATAGTTTATATGCATTGTAGATTTGGATGTTAGAAGTGGAAGAAAACAATTCAAATATTAGCAAAAGATATCACTACAAAGTTTTGCACTGTACAAAGGTTTTCTCTAATATGTAGGCAACAAAGGCTTCCTTATATGACTTCAAAAATAGTATCACTTGAAACAATAGATTTTATGTTATGTTGAATAAAGAAGCTTTGATGCTGTAAATTCATCCAGTCAAGGCACAATTTGACTTGTCGGCTTTTCCACCCACAACATAATCAAATGGAGGAGCCTTAGAATAACTCCCATCAACCCACACAACAAGATGATCACCTCCCTCCTTTGTAGTGCTCACACACAGAAGAAATAAATTACAGGCAGAGAGCAGTGCCACCTCAGTATGCAGACTCATGAGATCTTGAGGAGACCCCTTACCTCCACCCATGAGACCCTTGCAATAGTGTCTCTGTCCAGGCCCTTTTTACAATCACATAAGACACCCTCCTTCCCACTGATCCAGGTCTCTACAAAGAGCAGCCTATATGCACAAGATCGGATCTTCCAATTTATCCAAAGATCTCCATCAGGGGATTATTTACTTTAGCTTCATATGGTAGGAGATATTCACGCACTAGTAATACTGTTTTAGAGGCTAGTAGTTTCTCCTTGTCCTCCCTAATTAGTAGGTGATAGCTCCTCCAAACATTCCTCCATTCAAATATTCCCTATATGCACCTGACCATCTCTTACCAACCAAATAAAAGATGAAAAAAATCATCCAAGAGGATATCTATAGGATGTAAAAATTAAAATGTACAAAGTAACAAATTAAATGATGTAAAAAATTGAATCACACATGCTTCACTTTATAGGACAGTTTGAAGGCCTTAACGTATGAATGTTGTGTTGCTTAAGGTTTGATTAGAAGGACTGAAAAAACAAATACAATCTCCATCATGTTCTAGCTTTGTGGCTATCTCAAGATACTTTTCAAACATAAAATTACAACCTACTGTCACAAGGATATTACTCACAGTTTAACATATCATACTTGACATCTTATATTAACAGTTTCCTTTTACATGATGTCAGCCTTCTGCCCATTACTATAGCTGCCTAGATATAGTAAGAGATATTTATACTTAAATATTAATAGAGACTAGAATAATTTGGTTTCCTTGTAGGGTAAGGAGGAATGGGATTAAATACCTCATGTTCATGTCAAGTTTATTGGGATTCAAAGGGGTCGATTGTAGAGAGATAGGGTCTAAGAGGGTGGACACAATTCTTTTTAAGGGTAATGAGATATAGAATTTAAGCTACCTCAACTAACTCTCTATTGGTATGGGTATCTAGTCATCCGAAACAATGTTTTACAGACTATAAGTTCTCAAAAAAATATGAGTGATTTTGAAGCCTAGAAGATGTCTGAAACAGTAGAGTGTGAACTAGTAAAGCTAAAAACCTAGATAGTATGAACTGAAGAAAGCCAAATTTTGTATTATAATAACCTCTCCATATAAAGGTTTTAATAGGATTATTGTTGGATGCATTCATCCAGACATTGAACAAAAATGAAGTTTGCAAACCATCTTGACTTCCAACCTTAATCATTGACTCAGTTACTCTAGTTTATCTTTGTAAATATCTGAAATTTCTATGCTAACTTTTATTAAAATTCACATCAGTAATAGGCAATGTACAAAATGCAATGCCTATGCTAATCTATAAGTAAAGAATAAGAGAGAATCCAATGAAGAGTACATTGAGATCAACTTAAATATGTATCACCAAACACATGTTTATTTTAGGAGACGTATGCATGTTTAGATACTTTTTTCATAAATTAAGGAAAATTCAACCTCATATAAACTGTCCTGAGTCTTGAACATTGGTTGGTCTACATTCAACATTAGTCCAATAGGACGAGACCTGAAAAATTCTCCCAGAACAAACTTGTCAGTTTTGTTGCTTGCCCCATTTACTAGATAGGACCCTTAAAGAGGCTAGAAATCTTGTTGATCTGCATCAATCTTAAAATTTCCTCACCAAGATATTATTGCCACAGGTTTTAAACTGGTTAAAATTCTCACTAGTTATTACATATTCTGGACCAGCATAACCATATGTTCCCATAACTCAAGTTGAAACATGGGTGTTGTCTCCCTCAGGTCCATCTTTTGCTAGTCCAAAATCAGACAGCTTGGCATTGTATTCCTACACCAAGTACATATATATCCATAAAGATTTAAGAGATTCCAAAGTGTAACATTGAGCCATCTCATAATTTTGAAGTTGTAGGTACAAACTGAATCTAGAAAAATATTGGATGTTTTAAAATCCCAATAAATCACTGGTCTTTCAGCCCCTCCATGAAGAAATGCCAGATCTTTTTCTGCACCCAATGCAAATTTCATCCTGATAAACTAGGGGAGTGGCAGGGACCCTTCTGCATGCATAAGGGAAGTACCATTGGACATCAAAGATCTAAATATATTTTTCAAAATGCAAATTTACAAATTGGGATTAAGACTCTCTAGAAGGACAAAGAATAATTATGTAGCTACTCATTGCCAAAAAATGTGAAAGCCCCACAACACTGATGCTCAAAAATGAGATTTAACCAAGGGAGGCACATATTTCCTTGTGTCCAACAGAATTTGACAAATCCAGACTGAGGATCCCTAAAGTTCATGAAAGAAAAACAGATCATAAAGTATTCAATAAAGCAACATAGAGTTTGTTTTGGGTAACATCATCAACATATAGTATGCTCTTCAACCAAGATGACTTAACAATTCCATATCAACCAGTGAATTTTTCTACACAGAAGTATTCTAAGAAGACATTTCAACAAATCCTCACCAAAAATGGATTTTTGTTCAAAAATATACCCCACCATCTAATCACAGAACAGAAACAAACAATAAAATTTAATACCTAACAATATTGAGTGTTCCGTCAAATTTGAAAATCATACATGCTATGCTAAATGAATTTGATGCCTTGGATGCAAAGAACAACTTTTATCATACGCTTGCCATAAAAGTAAGATCCGTTCAAATTGGAAAAATTTCTATATTCTTCACTGCTTTGAAACTTGTAGTTGAGTGTCTTTATCATTTATGTTGAATGGGTAGATATGGTCGTTGTTTTATCATTTTGACTTATGTAAATAAAATCCTTACACCAACAATTTGCATTTGATATAATCCAATAGAACCTTTAAGTATCATTTTAAGCAATACGTTGTAGTATCCTATAAGTGCCTACATACTTTTCTACTTCATTTCTTCTAGATACAGATCCTATGCTCAAAAACAATTAATGTCATCCTATATTTTGTAAATATGAGTTCATGCCTCTAACATTCAAATAACAGATTAAATTTGTGGATTCAGATGCCTCAGTTTCTAGCATTCAAGTAAACAAAATTTAGGTTCCTATGGTCATTATCTCAGTGGTTGTTTGGAGACAGATCTGATATATATGTGTGAAAAGTATGAATGGACCTAAACATATATGTCTTGACATATTGACAAACAACCTCAACAATATTATAGAATTCGTATCACATGGTATTCTCAACAAACATATGTTCTTTAGGATGAATGTGGCAATATATTAAACATTCATTTGATCTCTTAGTGTATAATGATTGTCTAAGCATATACTCTATCATTTAGAGGTGACAAACCTGTTTGGTCTCTCAATAAAAATCTTGGCACACCTATAATATCTTCATGATGTAATGGGTGTGGTGTCTTTGTGACTATAGTGAATGTAACTCTTGGGACAATATTTTTACCTTCTCTCAAACTGTCTTATAATGGCAGTATTAGAATGTGTATGAAGGACAAAAATTAGATTCATGTGATGACTATCTTGACCCATAAGATAAGCTCAATTTTTATATGATTTGACATTCATATCAACACCTTTACATAAGTAGAATATTCAACATGCATACCTGACACTCTTGTGAAGAAGGGCTAACATAATAGTGGCATATCCATGGAATTTCAAGTTCTATGATGATAGACTCAGTATCTTGAAGTGGTGATTCCATCACAACATTCAAGGCATAAAAATCCAAACCAACATAATAAGCACACAATCCAACTCACACTTAAAATACATAATTGTTTAAGGTCCTAAAGGAGACTAAAAACCCCTAAAAAATTATTCTTTAAAAATATGGTTTGGAAGCATAAGAAGACCTTTCTTAGAGCGGGAAATCCTCCCCTGTGTCATTGGATTGATAAATAATGCTCCTTTGTATCACTGTATTAAGAAACAATGCTCCTCTATGTCACTGCCTTGAGAAACAATACTCATGTGTGTTGCTAAACATAATAGTGATAGTGAGATGATTATTAAGAATTATGAACATAATTATTTAACTTACAAAGGCAACATTGATAATAGTTTATAACAACTTCATCAATGCGCTTAGATATAATGGCTTCATCAATGTGCTTCGAATAAAAAACACTTTCCACCTTTCTATGATGTCCCGTGTTGACAAAAATGTATACATATTTAACTTTATTTCTCTTGGAAATTCTATAATATATCTAAAATAATAAATAGCCACTATGTATTTCTTATGTTTTGTTTTCCCTAAATAGGCAATTGTAATAATACAGAGGAATTATGATTTCTTGTGCTCTTTCCACCCATCACACCATCATCAGAATATCCATGGAATTGGCAGTGTATCTTCGACCATAGGTAATAGAATCACAAAAATATCCCAACAAGTAGCTATCTAATATATGAGGCTCATTCATAGATCGATTCAAATATTTATAACGAGGCATATGGTAGGTGTTTGTCTAGAATCACCAGGGATCCCACAATATATATATATATATATATATATATATATATATATATTTCTCCATATCATCATATCTTTAAGCACAGAAAATAATACATCAAGTCTAGGTCTTCCATCTTAACTTTACATCGATAAACGAGAGGGTCATCATCTGATAGGTAGACATCATCAAAATGACATATCTCATCCACTTGCCATAATCATCAAGCTATCTGCAACCTGCCCCCTTCCTATTATTGACCCATAGGTTCATGTACCAAAAACATTAATCATAATCTATCTCACGGCCTCACAGGTAACGGTCACTCTCTTCTAAGCCATCACCGGTGTCATCGGCTCAATCCAAGTGCACCTCTTTTATCAATGGCAATTGGGAAAGAAAGTCATTGGAGTCATTTTCCTAGGTATTTTATAGCTCCCTTCCAGGCCTTAATTTGAGTCATCTGGCCTTCAGTCACTGACTCCTCATCTGAGGGATGATACTCCAAAAAACAGCTGCAACCAACTACAAGGCTTGCTTTTGGAGTCGGAGAGAAAGTCGAAGAATAAATGTGGTCCTTCTTCAACCGGGGGTGAAAAATCCTCTCATGAGTTATCCCCAAAATGTTGCATTATCTAGCTAGATGAAGACTGCCAAGGCATCAAATTCCCAATCCATGATTAGTTCCCCAATCCATGATGAGGATGTGTCCTTCGTATTCAAGCCTCCATATCCACAATACCACTCTTTATAAGTTCCTAGGGAAATGCATCAAAGAGCCCAATTACCCAACCAGGCTGCCAAAATCAAGGTCTTCTGCTTATCATTCTTGTCAGGACATCAAATATGTTATGCACTTTCTTCAAGGTACTTATGTTTTCATGCTCATAAGGATTGTTACAAGGAACTGCTCCAATGTGCCATACGCTTTTTTACTCCTAGCTGCCAGACTTCCAAGGGGTACCCAAAGGTGACAACATAAAAGTGTTGCATGAACTTGCATTGCTCCAACTGTTAGACAAAGATGTGAATGGATGCTACCATACACCATTATTGCTCCTGCAACTATTGCCACCATACACAATTGCAGTTGCCACCACCACTACTCCAAATGTCCATAGTCACTTCTCCTACACTCCTCCTACACTTCACTACCTAAAAACACTATGTTGATTAGCCAATCTGATTTCTATTGCTCAAATCATCAAGCTCTCTTAGTCATCAAAGTCCAAGTTACTATCTTATTTATTATTTTCATTGTCACTCTTAGTGGTGCCTCTAACATCTTTGTTCAAACAAACTTAAAGTCTCTGGTCAAGTTATATCAGCTAGTATCACACATTGATCAAATGCATCTGAAGCAACTTGCCTACTATTCTCTTCTTTGCATGTGTCAATCAGAATTATACCTTAAGTGTGATGATTCATTTTTGTTCTGAAGCTTCTTGCTATCAATAGTATACCACAAGGTTTAGGCTTGTTGATGCCTTTTAGGATCCCTTCAGGTAGTTGGCCTTGTTTTGCAAACCACTCATTCAAGATAGTGTTAATGACTATAATATCATGCCAGAAAACTCTAGAAGATCTTTGTGCTTAGCGAAACTGTATGATCTTCAAAACTTACTCATCGCAGGTATACTTCAGTTAGGCCCACAGGAGGACTATCATAAAGACTTTAGGATTATTTTCATACAAAAGGTTATTGTCACAAGGGTGTTGTATCAAAACATTGCAATGATAGTCCTAAGCAACTGCTACAAGGAAATGATGAACCTTGAGGCTTGCTGCTGTAATAAGATAAAGCTGTTGTATACATTGAGACTGCTTGACAACACAAATACTATGGAAATGATGAGATCTTAATTCTAATGCCCTTTCACTTCTTCAACTTAAATATGCCAAGTGAAAGTAACACATGTCTTCACTTAGGTCATTACTTAAACTGATCAGAGGTATGCTCCAGTACAATCATAACCAGTTATTCAAGGTAGGATATCAAAACAATAAACATGCCTCTGTAGGTTGATAAAAATTTAGCTTTGAACTAAGATATTTAATGAAATTGGCAGATTTCATTCCTCAAATGAAAATGTCTTAAGAGCTTATAGGGATGCTGACATTATCACGGTTTATACTCGATTCATCAAGAAAGTCGATCATATTTTTGTCAAATCATGGTTCAGGGTGCCCAAAACGGATCAATGATCAAAATAACCATTAGAAGAGGAATTCATGGCACATCTCTGTCATGCTTCCATTTCAAATCACAGGATCATATCTAGGCAGAGGTATCTTTGATTACTTATTCATGTTAATTATATATATATATCTCTGTGTGTGTGTGTGTGTGTATATATATATATATATATATATGTATATATAACTTTAAAGCCTCCCCAAAAAGGGTTCAAACTTTAATTTTTGCAAGCATTGCAATAGCCAACATGAAAATAACAACAGCAGAATAGACAATGAAAAAAATTCTGAATAGCCTAAGTTATAGTGTGATGAAGGAAGATAAGCTGAGATTCAACGTTTAAGCCACTGGAAAAAATGAAGAGTAAAAGAACCGAAACGTGTGGATTGGTACAAGATTTGGGTTGAATGGTATAAATCAAGTTACCAGAAATAGCCAAAGAAGTAGTATACGCCAAATATGGATTTTCTATACAACTTCAGATCATAACAATGATGATCTTGAGGTGCACATCTAATGCGAACATCAATCCCAAAAAAATATGAGAATAAATCCAAATAATCCCTAAATAACCCAAAGGTAACAATAACAAATATATTTCCTATGCCGTCGAAGGCCTCATTTGCGATCTGGAGGAATAGAAGGTGAATGTGACCTCTTTTTTCTTTTATTGCGGAGTTTAGCTAGCTCTAGAAAAAGCTTGGTGAACATCTCCATTTTTGCGATCTCTATTCTGGTATACATTTCAGAAAATCTGACAAGGACATCTGTCAATGATTGGATAGGGTAAGTGGACTTGCCTTTGCGTTTCTTAGAAAAATAGGGGGAGTTGGAGGCAGAAGACTTCTTCTGCTTAGGAAGAGGTTCCTTTTCTGGTGACGAGGAATATTGGAAGTCCAATATGTGATTATTCTTAGAGTTGTATGAGCAGAAATTGTTAAGAATGTGCTCTAGAGAGTAGTTGGTGCCGCCAGTATTGTCGACTAAACCCTTGCCTCTGTCGACACCGGCGAAGACCAAAAAAACCATGTCTAACATAGACATGGACATGGAAATTGGTGGTGGAGGCAGCATGCTCTTTCCCACAAACCCTTTCGGCAGCTCGCAGTCAATGCCCTTGTTGAGCTTGAAGGATGACTAGCAAGCTTCCAGCAGACTCGTCCCTTAGTTGAATCCCGTGGCTGTGGCTATGGCCATGGCCATGATCTCATCGAGATTGTGGAAAAAAGACCAGTGAATAGAGCTGAGTCCTCTGTTCACGACACGACGCTTCTCTAGCTTGTAACGGTGCTTAATATTCTCGACCTTGTCATGACGTTGCTTCATGGTGTTCGGAGCGATGTTGGAGGTGTCACAGTGGGCATTGACTATGTGCACGATGTTGTCCTAGTCCTTAATCTTGAGGTATCCCTTGATGTTGGTGCATTTGTCTCCATAGTTGTGCAGCAGCCTCGACACTGTGGAGGGGTGCCATTCGTACCGGGACACTGACAATTTCGATCTGCCCACCATGACCCCTACCTTGCCATAGTCATCTTCATCCTTTCTCACACCCTGCTAGAGCTCTACCATTGCCTACAGGACGACATTTCCAAGAACATCGCAGGAGGCCATTGGTTTTGGGTTAAAATAAAACTCAACCAATAATTTGTTTCCACATGTCAAAATGTAATTGGCTAGAAGGGCGATGAGAAATTTTTCTGATTGGGTGGAGTGAACAGTGTTTGTCCGTCCAATATCATAAAGAGAACGCCTCCGGCATAAATATACACTTTCCTTCATTTTTGAAGTATTACATATCCTACAGGTATGGTAATGACCATGGAGCATATTTTGAAATGGTTGTTGTATAAAGCTCAATATGGCTAGAACTTGTTTCAGTTAATGTGACTATTGTAGGGGAGCTCCACCACCATGATGGGACGGGGTCTCGGGGGTAAGAGGGTGGTAGAGGAGGAGAGAGGTGGTGGAGGAGGAGGGTGGCGAAGGGAGTGGGTACCTCAAAAATGGGAAAATAAAAAAGAGGGGAGGTCGAGTCGAGCCGGGGGGTGATCGTCCAGAGGGGCTGAGGGGATGGAAAGGGGAGCCGAAGTTTTCAAATCACCTTTCGGTTTGTCTCGGGATTAGCCTCTTTCATTTCTAGAAGGTTTCCTTTTTCAACACAGCTCAAAAATTGGTAAGAGATGTGTTGGTCAAATAAAAACTACTTCCATGCCCAGATTCGGTTCACACACCACCACTATCCTGACCATCTTCTATGGGAAGTTGACCAGGAAACACACACCATGCTTCCACTGTGCGGATCCACACCAAGCTATTGAATGCACCTCCTCACAACACACAGACACACCCGACTACTCTCATGTCTTCCACAAGTTCAAATCCTATTCTGATACCAGTTAGAAAACAATGGAAGACAAAAATATGAATGAAATTAGGAAACCTCATGAGAGGAATCCCTAAGGCTGCCCACAACTGTGGATACTTTCACAACTGTGGATACTTTCATTGAATTAACATAATTAATTACAATTTTATGAATTAATATAATCAATTACAATATTATAAAGATGAATATGAAACCTTATAAAGGTAAATAGGACTAGGCTAGTTAGAACTAATTACTAACAATTAACAATTAGGAAAAAATCCATAATTACAGTAAAATAAACAATCATCCATCTCTCCATTACTTTCAATTATTTCCCTCCTCAATAATTTAACTTTTCGTACATCATTCCTTTCTTCAAAGGCATTGTCAGACGTAGATTTGCTAGTCTTGGCCACACTGTCAATATTTTCAACAAATCGCAAATCAGACAACGCAGTATTTGAGTATTTTTCTTCATAGGAATTTTGTAGTCTTATCCTTGTTGTAGTAGAATTATATCAGCTATTTCTATTAAAAATGGCTCTGAATTTCATTTTCATGTAGACCAACTATAGTAGGTAGAAATTATTTTTCATTTTCATGTAGACTATCTAAAATAGGTACAAATTATCTTCTTCTATAAGATTGGAGATACCATATGACACTTTCACAAGAGAGAATTTTAGAAGAAACCATTCAAGGCCACATGAACCCAGTAAAAGTCTTGAAAATATACTTTGTAGTCACAAAGAACACAAGAGAGGATATTTACACAAAAAATGTTGGTTAATTGCAATCTACATTACGTGCAAAATTTCATCTCTGAATTCCTCATAGATAACAATGCCTTCAAATATTGGCACTGAACGTCCATTGCGAATCTAAACTCGAACCAAGGCTTGAGAAAAATCCATTTCCAGCCTCTTTGCAACGAGCTAGGTAAACATTGCATCCTTGGAGGTGATGATCTTAATGTGATCGATTAAATTGAGGTAGTTGATTAGTTTGTCCTTTAGATTGATTGTTAACTGAAGAAATATTTTAACTGAAAGAAGATATAAACCAGCAGAAAATAAATGATTAAAACACATCATAAGACAGAGAGAAGAAGAAGCAAACGGTTGATTATGGAGTTCGTCCCTGGTGGACTACATCTCTAGGCCCACTTTCAAGTGGGCGTCCACTTTATTAGGATTGATCCAAGGAAGTATTTACATAGAAAAAGCACCAAACTGACTGTGCTCGCAGGCACTTCTGGTCACTGAAAATAGGAAGCTCTCTCTCTCTGCTTTCCAAGGCCTATCTCTGCGATCAATTCCGCCTCCGAACTGTGGAGCTATGCTGAAAACAAAACTACCTCTATCCTGCTGAAATTGAATTCAAATACTCTCAATGTCTTCAACTAGAAATTTGTCATGGCTTTATAATGTCCTCGACCCTCTGATAGCCAAATTTAGCTTTTGGTTGAGCGAAATTGGGGATTAAGGTCTCGAATCCTATCTTTTAATTAACACCTAGGAACTAGGTGATAGACCTTAACACTGTTTTAAATGTAAAAACCCATAAATAAACATTATAATAAAAACCTTAGTCGTAGCGCTAGCTAGCCAGGTGGAAGACTTAATGTTAAACATGTGAACAAGTGGCGAACGAGTTGGTTAGACGATTCTGGTTTGGCTAGAAGCGGTTCTAACTTATCTTAGCGGTTCGGCTTATCTTGTCACATGTCAACTCCCGACGGTTTTAACACGCGGTGGTCTCAACAGCTGTCAACCACTAACATTCTCTACGCGATCAAACCCGTTCACAAACTCTGACACAGTTTCATAACTGCGTGGTTAGCATAGCGCTGTGCATTTGATTTTAATTTTGTTTGATAATAAGGTCCGAAAGTGGGTTTTCAGACTTAGTTTTATTTTTTTTCTTTAGGTTTTGTACCATGTATAGGTTTTATAACTTAGAGCTTAGGTTTTAGGCCTAGGTATTTAGGTTTTTAAGCTTATACCTTTACATGTATAAGGTGTTTTTCCTTTTTATACCATAAACATGACCATGATCAACTTGAAAATTTTCTTCGGTTGATACTAAAGAAACTCCGTGGGCTGGAGTGATAGAACATCGAAGACTTTGGAGTTAGTGGACCTCTCTTTGCTAAAAAGCTTGTAATTGAACAATATCCTCCTGGATCAGGTGCACAGTACTAGGAGGAAGACACTTTTCTGACCATACATCCACATGACCTATTTCATTCTAGCAACAAGATAATGAAAACATTTATCAAAGTGTAGGCTCACCAATTGCCTGATCTATGAAAGCTCAAGAATAGCATTTAATGAAGCACACATAATTATTAGATAGGACAACTCAAGGTATGGTTGTTTAAACAGGGAAATTCTATGTTAAAAGAAGATGAACACTAAATAATAAAAAAATCAAGGGAAGAACCACCTTTCCTTTGGTTTTACCTAGGCTCGAAAGAGGATGTCAAGTTATAATAAGAAGTCAAATACATGACATGCAAACAGAAGAGATGAGGCACTATTAGCTACCTTGGAGACTTCCCTCTCAACATGCTTTATTTATGGTAAGAAAAAAAAAGGACACCTCTCAAGTTTTGCCACTAACTGATAACCATCAGATGACAGGGAACTCCTCTGGCTTAATAGGAATTGCTGAAAGAGATGTGCACCCTTACTGGCAATTTTTGGCAGCTTTCAAATATAAAATTTAGTTGATACACAAGGCATACAAAACCAAAACATGCCAATTTTTGAAAGGGGTAATACATATGGCGTGCACACAAATATATTCCAATTATAGGTATGCCAAATACGCTTAGTTGTATATTTGAGTTTAACAATCAACTTTGGCACAATCCCAACCACAACAGAGGGAAACTATAAAGTCTCTGTCTCTCATTTCCCAAACAATGCAGTGTTGTGCCCTTCCAAACAATAATCTTCCAATAATGTAGGACTGAAAGAACATTCCTTGGCTAGATTTTGTGAAGGCTTCACAACCTGGAAAGAAAACACTATTACAAAAATATCAACGATGTGAAATAATATACTCAAAACTCAACGATCTAAAATTATCATAAATGGATGAACCTGCACTACAAAAAAGTTGCTTGTTCAAACCTTTGCAAGGATTTCGCCTTTCTTGTTTTGAAATCCCTCTCATAGCCATTGTTCTGATGTGTGCAGACTCTTGACACATGTTCGAGGATAGACTGGTTGTCTAGCACAAAAACCAAGTACAGGGCCCTTTGGATAAAGTGTGATATTTCGTGAGCCATCTTTCAAGAACATAAAAATGATGACTTCTATATGCCAAAAATAGATGAATATTGTTTTCTATCAGTAATAATAAATGGCAGTATTGTTGCTTACATCCATATCATTACCAATAAGTAAAATTTAAGACAGAAAGGAAACAAAAGTAGTACATGCGTACATTCGACATAATCAATGAAAGATTAAGAGAATACAACCTGCTGGTTGGTTGGAAGTGGCTCAATAAAAGTTCTTGTCTGTAGCTCCATGTCCTCCAGAGATCTCTGATCTGCTAGTGGTGTCTTGTAATCTTGAGTCTCTAAAGAGATACAAGAGGAAATATTTTACCATCATTTTCCATTGATTTGTCACAAATCTGTGATGCTTCCAATTTAACCAAATCTTTAGATCCAACTTCATTTGAACACCCTTGATGATTTATACTAGGACTCAATGTAGATAGTTGAACTTTTTTTCTTGGGATGCTTTCATGTCCGATGCCTCTACAGATGCTGCAGCTTCCAACTCCTTTAAATGACTCATTGTGAGTTCCCAACATTGCGAAGAAGCCCGTTGTGGTGCTATGGCCGACCATTTGGAAGCATACCTGAAAACAACAGCATTTTTATTTGCATATTAATTCTTCATCTAATTAGGAAATCATATGTCAAGTAAAAGTCATGATTCTAGTTGTTTCAGACATATTATCTTGGAGTGCAGACAACCATATTGTTGAGGAAAATTAAAATATATAGTTTATATTTAAAGATTTTAGGACAAGATGACACAAGATAGGTGGACTGGCTGTTGTTTCACACTACAACATTGACAATATGTGTTGGCTCTTCTATGCTATACGACGTAGTAATAAGACCCGTAAACAGAAACACCACAATGCAGCAATAAGACATTTAAATAACACACAATAATTGTGGAGATAGGACTTGCAACTTATCCAGGTGAGATAATTAGGTGTTTGTAGTTGGGGAGATTTAAGATAGCCTTCATATTGAAATTTTAGAAAATGGATAGAGTGAAGAAGCCTCCTCTGGACCTTTAACACCACACCTGCGATTCTCGTTCACTCTGCCTTTTCTCCATCCTAGCAGTCCCTGCCATTCGGATGCATTTGTCTTAGTCAGGGACTAGCCATTCGGATGCATTTGTCTTATACTGGCATGCTTAAGCTTGAGACTATAAGCCTGAGACTATAAGTTTGTTATGTGTACTGCCTCGGCTCCTTTCTGCATGAATGTGTACCAATCATTATGGTTTTGCTTTGGACCTCTCAATTCGTTTCTCAGGCTCATTCCCACAACATGATAAATTCCATTAAACATTGAAGCTATTGAAATTAGGCCTTTAATCTAGGTATCTGGATCAAAATCCATATCTCCAAAGAACCCATTGACATTTGTATTTTTGCAACACCAACCTAGCATGTTGATATGATTATCGAGGATAGTCATAACCCCACTGGTGCTTAAGCTCGAAACTACTCTTTTATATACTTCAATGACAGGAAAATCAAGAAGATCCAGGTTATTTGTAGCAACCCCTACCTCGGCATCTGAGAGGTTCAATTTTCTCAAGGATTTCCTAATTGTCATGGCGCCAAGGGAAGAATTTGCGAACATGAAGAGGGACCAAGTCAAGCGAACGCAGTTGAAACCCATTGCTCAGATATTTGCGGTTATGTCATCGACTGGTTTTTTGTCTAGGCCCTCTACCACCATTATGTCGACATGTGCAACCCAACTAACACAACAAGCTTTACCCTGCAGCCATACTGGATATTGGGGGCGAATGTCATTCCAAAACCCTCCAACCTAGTAAATCTGAGGCGAATACAACCCAAAACTGTCCAGACCAGTAGATGTGGAGGCGAATCCAGCATTTCATATTTTACGCGCCCTTATTTTTTTGGGCTAATACATAATAATTAATTATTTTTAAAATAATTTTGGGGCTAATTATACAAAAGAGGCTTCATATAAAAAATTCGCCCCTCTAAAATCTAAAACCCCTTAAATTTCGCCCTTGGGCTAAAATTCGGCTCTAAATTTTTCCCTACCTGTAAGCCTTTCTTGTTTGTGGTTGGCCACTCTTGTGGTGCCTTTTGGGTGTCTAGACTGTGTTTATTGTAGCTGTATGTCAGTTTCTCTATTTTTCTTGTGAAGACCTAGTCATTTTATGGTTTTTCATGTTTTGTGAAGTTGCAATTGTGGTTGTAGCACCAAGACCTCTTTCTGGAGCTCTTGGCTATTCTAACAATTCAGAATAGTAAGCCTCTGCTTGTTTTCTCATCTTGCCCTTATGCATTGCTTCGCTTTTGGTTTTTTCCTCTTTTGACTTCTTTGGTTTTCTTGACTTCTTGGGACTAGCCTTTTAGCGAATCTTGAAGTGACCTTTTCTTGGTTTTTTGAGTTTTTGTTCGCTAGAAGTGTGTGCTACTGTTCTGAATCAGTTTCTTAGGTATTTTGCTTCTTATTTATTGTTTGAGTCCCACTATGAAAGTAGCATGGTTGGCTTATGCATTTTGAAGTCTCTTTGTGGCTCATTTTCTTAACTCCGGTTATTGGGTAGTTGTATGCTTGTCTTTTTCAAATATTTTTGTTTCCCTTAAAACTGAAAAGCGAAAAAAAATTTCTTGTTTTTCATTGCTTTTGATTTGGTTTCATTTTTACGTTTTTCATACATTTTGAAGCCGTTCAATTAGTTTCTTGTTTTTGCTTCGTGTGCTTGGTCTTGAAAGGAGACTATTTCTAGATTTATTTCTCTTTTATATCAAGTGTATTTTGATATTTTGTATGCAAAGGAGTTCTTGTTGGGGCTTTCCTTGCTTATCTATCAAAAGTGATTGAACCAATTCTCCCTAGAAACTCTTTTTGATTCCTTAGTGAGTAATCTTAGAATTTGCATATCATTGTTAGTTTTTGCATTGGTTGCACTGAAGCATTTTAGTATTTTTTTGATAGTTTTCTGAAGTGTCTGAAGAGTGATAATAGAAAAGAAAAACAAGTTTTTTCTTATTTAGTTTCATAGAACCCATTTAGAAATATATTTTTATCGAAAGAAAAATATTGCATTTGCATGTAGTAGGTTTTCATTGATTTCTTTTGCATCGATAAACACCATCAGTTTCACTTATGTATACCTTTGACTTAAGTAAAAACCACTTAAAATCAAGCGCTATAATTAAAATGAACTAGAAGTTTTTGTATTTGCCATTAATCATACACCAACTAGCTAGGTCATAGGGCCTTGGAATAGGTGAGTAGAGAGTTAACTCTCCAAGGCCACTCAAAATTGTCAAACATAGAAATTTTATTAATGAGAGAAATCCAATTCCGTTAAGTGGACCGAGAAAGCTATAACTCTAGATAGTTAAGTGCGAGGGAGAGTGAAGGCAGAGAAGAGAGATACCCCCTCTCCTATTTGCTGAATCTTGACCTAATATCATTTCGCCTAGCTGCCGATATGGATTGGTGCCCTTAGTTTCCTCTCCTAGGAACCACAAAGGTGATTGCGGGGGGGAATACCCGTGGTAACTGAGACAAACGTTGCATCACTTTCATAAATACTTCTAGAGGGTGCCCTTGCAAAGCTCGGGGACTTGCACCGACAAAGGATGTTGTCAGGAGGTTAGTGTAATTGTTTATGTTACCTTCGCTAGTAGGCTTGGGGCATAATTACCCCAGACTATTTTCAGAAGGTCATCTTATTCAATTTATTTTATTTTGGTGTTTGGTCCTAATCACCCGGAGCGGAAATACCTGAAGGCCGCTTTATTGAATTTATATTAGGGAATTTTTTAGAGTGTGCTATATTCTCCTAGATTACTTAGCTTCTTATATTTTTTGAGTCTCATTAATCTCATAAAGAGGCTGAATGATCTCCTCGTTGATCAAGGAGGCTTCATGGGCTTTCCCTTGCGAGTGTCGAGCCTTCTTCAAGAAAGCGTAGGAGTAATTTAGTGGGTGATTTTTATCCGGTGGTTTTGAACGCAATGAAGAGTGATCCTTCTTCTGGGCTTGTTGTTTCTGTGGGTGGTCATAGTACTAGTGCTATTGTTAAGAAGAGTACTCCACTCAGCTCTAGAGTCTTGTTTCCCGCAGAAGAAGTTGAAGTTGAAGAAGTTCCTCAGCCTCCTAAGACTCCTTCATCTCCTCTTCCTGCTATTTTTCCTGATGTCCTTTTGTACATTGGGTTTGAGTCTCAGAGACCAGCTAGCCCTTTTCCTTCATATCCCTTTCTTTCGATGGCCACGGCTGGGAACACAGCTTCGACTATGAGCACTGCAAGTGTTCATACTCCTCTTTCAGTCGAAGGGGGAGGTACTATTTCCATTTCGACAATCACTTCTAGTGCTGCTATGTTCGGCTCTACTTCTATTCCATCTTCGAGTGGAAGCACCCAAGCATATGCTTCTCAATATAGCCTCTTTTCTTTTGGATTGCCTTCTAGTGTGATTCCTACTGTCTCCTTTACCGTTGCTTCAGCTGTCTCCATCCCTGTGCCTTCTATGGCTAGTGGATCAGCTTCATTTCAGGGTTTCCCCTTTGGAAGTGGGAATATTCCTCATTCAAACCCTTCCTTAGGATCTCTACCTTTTACCTCTCAAAATCAAGGATTCAATCCTTTCACTGGAGGTCAAGGCTCTAATGTTTTTTTAGGATGGAACCCTGCTTTTATAGGGTTAGGAGTAGGAAGTCATTTTTTCTCAGGTCAGCAAGGGAATGTTCCTTTCCCTTCGGTAGGTGATTCTCAGAGATTTTCTCCATTCGCTAATGCTTGGAACCCTTACCAAGGGGTTTCTTCCTCTTTTAACAGTTCGATTGGAGGGAATATCCCTGTATATAGTAACCCTACAATGGGAGGGGGTCCTTCTCCGAATGTTGGGTCACAAGGATTTTCTTATGGCTCAAAATTTTCTACGAACAACATATGGAAACTTGGTGCCTCAACAAATTTAGGCTATTCTTTTCAGAATGTGGGGAATCCTTCCTATGGGGGATGGAATTCCTAGGCTCCTCCACTCTTACCATTCCTGGCAACTTTAAACTTGCCAAATCTATCTAAATTGACAAACGATCCTATTCAGTATAGTCCAGGTTGGCCTCCAGTCCCCACTAAACTACCCTCAGACATTCCAAAGATTTAGGGGAAGACTGGTGAGGATCCGACGGACCATGTCACCACTTTCCACTTATGGTGTTCGTTGAACTCCCTTATCGACTATTCGATCAGGTTGAGGTTATTTCAACGAACCCTAACTAGGAATGCGACGAAATGGTACATTGAGCTAACATGGGGCAATTTTTCTACTTTTGGTGAGTTGGCTACTATGTTCTTAAACCATTTTCAGTTGCCTATTTGTTATGATGCCAGGACTGATCTCTTGGCCAATTTACAGTAGGAAAAAGAAACTTAGATTTCTGATCACATTCAGGAATGGAGGAGAAGGAAGAGGCTAATCAAAGCCCAAATTTCAAATGAGTTCCTTCTTGAATGGTTTCTGAAATATTTGCAGCCAGAAATCTCAAAGGATGTATCTCTTTCAAGGGTATTTTATGAAGAGCAGGCTATTTTTAGGGGTCAACAACTAGAACTGATCTATTCTCAGTCTGGGGTCCTTAATAAAATCTTTCCGCATGCTCCTCACTCTAAGCTATATTTAGCCAAAACCAAGCCTGGTCCTCATGGTGATGGACTTATTAGTACAATCGATAGTGGTACGGCTAACCTGCTAAATCAATTGCAATAGTTGTGTATACAATTTTCTCCTTCTAGTCAGGCTACGCCTTCAGTGTCAACTCCTTCTCAGTCCTTGGCTATTAATTTCACTCAAACTTCTAACCCAAAAGGAAATCAACAATCTGATGGGAAGAAGAAGGGACGAAATAATAAGAAGAAAGATAAGGATGGGAAGGGGAATGCGAACAGATCCAATGATCATGTTGGATATGGTAAGAGGGATAATAAAAATAAATTTAAGTTTCCATGCAAGTTATGCATTGGAGACCATATCACTCACCTCTGCCCAAAAATTCAGGATGCTCAGCACTTGTTAGCTCAACAGGGTTCTTCCAGCTCCCAGGCTGTATTGACAAACCCTTTTCCCCAAGGGAAAAAATTGCTTGCTGGCGCGAATGCGAATACTAAAGCTCCCTCTGGGAGAAATTAAGAAGGGGAAAATATATCAAGCATATACATGATGAGTGCTCACGCAGATATCGATATTAGATCTCGTTATTATGGTAAAGTTGATTCTTCGAAAGCTAAATGTGCTCCTAATAATGTTGAGCCACTCCATATAGAGAGGCCTGCAATTGAGCCTATACCTCATATGCCAAAAGGGTCTACAAACCGTACGACGATCAATCCTAATGCCAAGACCACCCAAAAATACTCGATTGTAGAAGATTTGGCTCAAAGTCCTTGCGCCATGTCTGCATTAGAGGTACTCCAATCGTGTCCTGCACAAAGGAGTGCATTGCACACTGCCATTGGGACTGTTGATCCAAAGAATTCTTTGATGATCACATTCAACATGTCAACTTTCAAAAAGAGACTTCCTCATCATATGGTTTTCCATATTAAGTCTACATATCGAAAGTTTAATATATTTCGAACAGTTATCGATGAGGGTGCTTCCACATGTGTGATGTCTCTCGCATGTTGGAAGGCTATTGGATCTCCTTCAATTGTCCCTTCTGCTACTCTTGTGACTGTGTTTGATGGTCATTCTCATAGGCCACATGGCATTGTTTTGGCTTTACCCATCTGTGTTGGGGGTAAAACTGTCAATATCGAGGTTGAGATATTTGATGAAATATAGACTACAACCTTCTGTTGGGGTGAAACTGGATTTATGAGATGGATGATATTGCTTCTTCATTATTTTGCATTTTATGTTTCCCTCATGAAGGGAGGATTGTCACTGTTGATCAGATGGACTATTCTCATGTAGATTTGAATGCATCTACTGAAACAACTGTTCCTTTGGTGAATGATGCCAAGCAACCTGTTGAGAATTTGGGGGTTGGAATGTATACATATTTTATGGGTACTTTTTATTTTCCGCCTCCTTCAGTTCATATCAATGCTATTTCATTCTCCAAGGTTCCTACTCAAAGAGAGTTCTTTCAACCTCATTATTTTTCGGACCCTTGGACCTTGCCTTCTCCTACCTCCACATTATAAGAAGGCCAAGTGGGTGGAATGGGTTCATAAAATAATATTTATGAATTTTCAATTCACTTTTGGCACCACAATCCATGTAACCATAGTTAAATTCAATTCAAAAGTTGTACCAAAATAAAATTAATAAAAAAAATGTATTGATGTGACTATAAATAAGAATGAGCTTTTCAAGAAAAATTCATTATCATTGAACAACTATTGCATTTGTCCTTTGTAGTTAAATAACTTAAAATATAATATAATATAATTTTATAAATTCTTAATTATATTATATGCTATTAATTAAAATTTATATTATTTAAATTGTATAATAACATGTAATTAATATACTATATAAAAATAATATAATATAATATAATAAATGTATAGGGATATGCATTGTTTCTTTCAAGAATATGAAATGAAAATAATATATTTTTATTCAAAAAGTGTGAAATGACATTTATTATGAGTACTTTACTTAGACTTTAAAAGTACTTAGAGCACTACCATGGTTAACCATGAGTTTTTATCCACCATTGAGAATGTGACAAGTAAGTACCTTTAACTCAATAAATGCCACCTCAACCATTAGGGATGATGCCATCCCCTAAAATGTGATTGGTTCTCATCAAGTGAATTTTGATTGTACATTTTCCTTAGGAGGCCCATTTTAGACCTCAAAATTCCCCTAATTCCTATCAATCAATTGTTGACTCTGCAGACGACATGCCAGTTTCTCTTTCCCTGGAGGAATTGGATGGAGATGTAGCTCTAGCTTGGACTCTTACTTGATCTTCTACCCATTATTGCCTTGATACCACTCTTCCATCTGAAGAGGCCATCCTTGAAGCAATGACTGGTGTAGAGAGACCATGGGATGATTTGCATCATCGGTCCTATTTTCTACCAGACTTGCGAGAAGTTGAAACAATTTTCTCTAGCCTTTAGTCTTCTGGTCATGTTCACCCAGTCTTGAACCCTTTAGCACCAACACAGGTATTTGCAGAAGGGAACATGGCTCTCATTTATGCTACTACCCCAATGAACATTTCCAGAGATCCCAACATTATTGAGAATGTCTTCATTGGAGCTGAATGTTCCCCTGAAGAGATTTATACTTACACCGATTTCTTTCGAGAATTTCAGGATGTGTTTGCTTGGTATTATGAGGAAATCCCTGGTATTGATCCATCTATCGTCCAGCATGAGATCAAGAAATGTGACAATGCTAAGCCTATTCGACAGAAGCTTCATCCGGTCAACCCTAGGAAGGCAGCATCTATCAAATCCGAGGTTGAGAAGCTGCTAAAGGCGGGTTTCATATACCCCGTTCCATTAACTGAGTGGGTTTCGAATCCAGTTCCTACGGACAAGAAATAATGAATGATTCGAGTCTGCATCGATTTCAGGGATTTGAATAAGACATGTACTAAAGATAATTACCCCACACCATTTATAGATCAGATTATCGATGAGTGTGCAGGCAATCAAATTTTCTCCTTCATGGACGGTTTCTCGGGATATAATCAGATCACTATCCGTCCTGAAGATCAGCATAAGACTGCTTTTATTTTCCCCTAGGGTACCTTTTGTTACAAGAAGATGCCTTTCGGCCTTAAAAATGTTGGAGCTACCTTTCAGCAGGCTATTTCCTATGCCTTCCATGACATTAAACATATTATCGAGGCGTATTTGGATGATTTAGTTGCTCGTTCTCGCAAGAGGATTGATCATCCTTCACACCTTCATCAAGTTTTTGAATGATGTTAGTATTCTAAAATTCAGTTGAACCCTAATAAGTGTGTTTTTACTGTCACATCCAGTTGGTTGTTGGGATTCATCGTGTCTACAGAAGGGATTCGAGTAGATTCACTCAAGGTTGAGGGAATACTTCAGTTTCCTCCCTCGTCGATCCGTCAACTTCAAAGTCTACAAGGGAAAGCCAATTTCTTACGGAGATTTATCGTGAATTATGTAGAGATTACAAATGGATTTATGAGGTTGTTAAAGAAAGGAGTTCCATTTTTCTGGGATGACTTTGCTCAACGTTTGTTCGATGCTTTGAAAAAAGCATTGACCTCTGCTCTATTACTGGGTCCTCGTTGCAACAGAATCTACCATAGGTATGGTTCTAGTTCAGGAAGATGATTCTCTTTGTGAGCATGTTGTATGCTACCTTAGTTGAGGCTTTGTGGGCCCTGAACTCCGGTATTCTCTGGTTGAGAAACTAGCTTTGGCAGCTGTCCATGCTGACCAGCGGCTTAGACATTATATCCTCCTTCGCAAAACTTATGTTTTGGCGGAAGTTAATCCATTTCAATTTGTTCTCAATAGGCAAGTCATTAGGGGCAAATATAATCGATGGATTATTATTTTGCAAGAATTTGATCTCGAATTCCTGTCTGCCAAATCAAAGAAGTCTTTGGTATTTGCGGAGTTGATTTCTGAGTTACCCTGTGGGCAAGAGATCATTTATGAAGAATCATTTCCTGATGAACATATTTTTCTCATTTCTTCATAGGATCCTTGGTACAAAGATCTCATTGTTTATCTCCAAACTACGAAGTTTCCCTTATCTTTTTCGAAAGATGGGTGTCGAAAGCTGCATCACTTAGCTAAAATTTATTTGATTATCGGTGACACTTCATATCATCGGGGGGGGGGGGGGGTCGATTCAATCCTTAGACATTGCTTAACTCTCTAAGAAGCTGAGGTTGTGTTGAATGATTGCCACAATGGAGATTGTGGTGGTCATTTATTTGGGCTTGCTGTAGCCCAAAAAATCTTGCCTGCAAGATACGTTTGGCCCTCGATTTTTAAATATTGTGTTGAGGGAGTCAAAAAGTGTCATCCCTATCAATTTTATACCCAGAATATGCTCGCTCATCCATCTCCACTCTTTCTTGTCATCACTGTCGGTCCATTCACAAAGTGGGTTTTTTATTATATTACTTGTAACCTGCCTTCGGCTAAAGGTCATCAATACATTATTGTAGTCGTAGACTACTTTACGAAGTGGGTTGAGGCTATGCCTAATTTTTGGAATGATGGTGAGACAACAACCCTGTTCCTATTTAATCAAGTCATTTCTCACTTTGGTATCCCCAAAGAGATTGTCACTGACCATGGCAGTCATTTTCAGAATAGTATGATGGCTGAATTGGCTCTCAAATTGGGTTTTCGGCAGGAGCATTCATCTCCTTATTATCCTCAAGCCAATGGGCAAGTTGAAGTCATTAACAAATCCTTGAATACAATTCTTCAAAAAACAATTGATAAAGCCAGATCCAATTGGCACGTCATGTTGTAGCCTGCACTTTGGGCATATCGGATGTCTGTAAATACTGCAACCGGTTTCACTCCGTTTCAACTAGTTTATGGGTTGGAATCTATATTTCCTATTGAATGCGAAATTCCTTCCCTTAAGCTGGCAGTTGAGATTCTTCCTGACACTTCTAGTCTTTAAGAACACATTATCCATGTACAACATCTCGATGAGCAGCGCCGAGATGCAGCTACGATGAATGAGGCACATAAGAAACGAGTGAAGGTTCAATATGATAAGGTGATCAAGTCTAGGGTTTTCTCTAAAGGTGACCTTGTCTTAGTTTATGCCCAAGAGAAGGATGCCTTTGGGGCAGGAAAGTTCAAATCCATGTGGTATGGCCCCTTCATTGTCAAAAAGGTCCTGAAAAAGGGAGCTTACGCCTTGGTTGGTTTTGATGGGAACGAGTTGGCGGAGCCCAGAAATGGGCTCTATTTCAAGAAGTATTATGCCTAGGCTTCAGCCTAGCATTTGATTTGTTGTATATATTGTATTTTTGTACGTGTCTGTTTTTTGATTTTTGGTGTGAATTTGATGATTTTGATCTGCTTTGGCAGGTATTATTGGATGAGATGAGTCATTTTGGCTTTATCGATGGTGCTAGTAGACATACCCGGAACCTGGCTTCTGCGGCTTGGGTAATTCACTATCCATCCAGTCAATTGTTAGTTTCAAGAGGTGTTTGCATTGGTCCTGCTTCGAACAATGAGGCAGATTACACTGAAGTGGTCAACCTACTCTCAGAGACAATATCTCTTAGTGTTGATTCGTTAGTAGTTTACTTGGATTCACAACTTGTGGTTTCGCAATTAAACAACACCTATCGTGTCAAAGACCCATTTTTACATCGATTATTTTTTAGGGTATGTTTGTTACAACTGTCATTTCAATTTATTACGTTCATTCACATTTCTCGATCTGATAATGTTGAATTCTTAGTTGAACTGAGAGGGGGGGGGGTGAATCAGTTCAATACATACATGAGCTTTTTAAATTTTCATCAGATTATTTACAGCTTAATTTTGTATTCAACCTTAGTATATGAACAGTCTTAATATGTTGCAGCAAGTATTAAATTAATGTGACATTAAACTTATTATGAAAACGGTAAATAATAAGAAAGTTTGTTGATAATACGGCCTGGAACGCACGGATACCAAATGAAACCATAAGGGGAGAAAACCACATCTGTTGTTGTGATGCAAAATGACTCAACTCCCTCTCCTTTTCTTTTAGGGCATCCTTTCAGGGAGGCAACCTCGGTTACGCACAGCTACAACACAGGAGATGTCCAACTCCCTTCAATTTTCGGCGGGCGCAACCCTCCCGAGCAACCTGGTCAGCTACAATGGCTGACTGTAAACTAAAATTGATGAGAAGCAGCCTCAATTTATCACAAAAGTGCTTGCTAATTTACCTCGGATATCGACTCTGACCATGGCATCTCTGCCTCCTCTCTTCCTTATCTTCTCTGACTTAATCTTCAATACTTTTCATTCTCTATCCTTACTCTCTCTAACCTCTCTATGCATATCAAGATGATATTACTTATAGAGAATTCCTGATGACTGTTTGTATTCCTCAAGGAATTCGAAATGGATAGCCATACCTCTTAGTATTCTACCTTCTCATTTCTTTTCGGCTCACTCAGAAAAATATAACTGTAGGTACCAATTTAACACTACAATGGGAATTTGTTCTCTTTCGGAGACTTGCCAATGCATCACAACAATATAAATTAAAATCATTTACATTCAATTACAATGAAAACTCTAGCTCACTCATTCAGCCTCTTGGCTAGCTGCGCATTTGTCTTTTCTCTGATTGTGTCTTTGTCCCTTTAGGCTCTGTTTGTTTCCTTATTCACTGTCGCAGGGTAACGGCCGTATGCCATACATTTGTAACTGTGCTTTTTATATCAGCGCTTTATATATATATATATATATAGATATATATATATATATATAAAACGTAATTTCAACTCTCGGCATACTTATACAAATTTTTAACAAACAAACTGCCACGTCCACTATAACAATAAAGAATCATGTTAATACATAACAAATGTCCTTTCGGGCCCACTTGCCACGCTTTCTGATGCGATATATTTCTCCTCGACTTCTTCCGATTGCGATTGATCGCAATTGCAATTTCCATTTGAATGTATCGACATTCCAATGCTCCGATGCTCCGATTTCGATGATTCACTGTTTACCGAAACTCAACCATACATGAATCATAGTTTATAAAGCCCATCGGGTCCGATCTTTCATCGCAATCGCAATCTTTTAATATATTTCTCCGATGTTCTGCTTTTGTCCGATGTGATTGACCACTGTTCACTGTATTTTGCCGATGTGATGAATCACTATTCACTGCATTTTGCTGATGCGATGAATCACTGTTCACTATATTTTGCCGATGCGATTAGGTCGGAACTCAAACTTATCAAGTCACAGTTTATACACCCATCGGGTCCGAAACTCAATCAAAATTGCAATTTGCAGTTGCATGTTCTGATATATTTATACTCCGATGCTCTGATTCTCTGATGCGATTAGGCTGGAATTCAAACACATATCAATTATGGTTCATTGATCCATCGGGTCCGGACTTTCATCGCAATCTCAACTCTTTGTTTACATGTTCTGCTGCACAGTTTTTCTTCGATGCGATTGGGAAAGGGTCCTACCTTATGGTACTTTGGTTCTTTCGATCATAAAGCACTCCACTTATATAAAGCACTGCATATATATATGCTTCTGCTTCCACCTTTAGTGTAACCTCTAGCTGGGTAATGATTCTCAGAATAAGATTTATATATGTATACATTTCCGCTTGGGTTAAGATTCCCGGAATTATGTTTATATATCCTCCCACCTAGGTTACGATTCCCGGAATGAGGTTTATATATATATATATATATTCTTTGCCGCTTGGTTCAAAATTCTCGGAATTTTATATATATATCCTCCGGCTTGGGTAACGGTTCCCGAAATTTATTTTTAGTGTATCTACCAGCTGGGGTAGTGATTCTCGAAATAACAGCTCTGCCTCTGCTTCTGCCTTTCTGTGATAACGACTCTGCCTCTGCCTCTGCCTTTCTGCAATAACAGCTCTGCCTCTGCCTCTGCCTTTGCCTTTCTGCTTCTGCCTTCTCTGCTTCTGCCTCTGCTTTCGCTGTACCTCTACTGCTTGACCTCTGCCTCTGCCTTCGCTGTAAATTTTACCTGCTATCTTCTGCTACTGTTCTTTGCCTATCATCTGCTGCCTTCTTTGTCTGTCTCTGTCTTTTCTGCCTCTATTGCCATCAATGACAACATTTCCAATAGATAATTGGTTAGTAGACTCATTAGTTAATCAAGCACTTGATGGCACATTAATTATTCAATACTTTAAAATATATCAAAACATCATTCATCATTGTGCATTTGGGACAATCACATCATATAAAATCACTATGAATATATATATATATAGAGAGAGAGAGAGAGAGAGATCAGAGTGTTAAAAACATACAAAATTGGACCATCATGTCCTAAAAAATTAGGGCTTATGCCCGATCATGTCCATCATCAAAAATAATAATACAGTCATCCGATAAAATTTAAATCTATCCCTGAGGACCCTGGCCAACATTTGTGTTCCAATAGAACACAATAGTAGTAGTTACATGATGGAATAACCGCACCTAGTCTTGTGGTACTCCCACTACCCTCCTCTGGATAGCCTCAGGAAGGTCCTCTGTAGCTGCCATGGGTACTTGGCGAGTTAAACTGTCCAAGTTTCTCTAGATGGCATGGAGGGTCCTTCCTAGGTCTTCAACATCATCCGCCTTGCCTCCGCGGTGCTTATGTCTTGGGTAGCCTTCTGGTCTAACTGGTCCCATGTCTGCATCATGATCACTAAATTTTGTAAGTCATATTGTCCTATAAAAAAAAAAATTCATTTTGCATATAAATTGAAAAAATCAAAAAAATCACATAATCAAAAATCATTGTGCAATCTTACCAATTGCACCCCATGCTGCTCCGGGTGGAAGAACCAAATCAGGATCTGCTCGAAAATCCATCCCATCATAGGGATAGTCCTCCACTGAGATGACATGTTCTACCCACCACTGGAAGAACTCATCATCCCATGTGGTTTGGGGAACTTCACTTCCCCCAGTCTCTTCATCAAGTCTACCCATATGGCTATCCTCATATCTCTTGCGCTGCTAATGAAAGAAATGATCTTGGGTTGAAGCCCTGGGACTCTCTCAAAGAATAATCTCAACATAATAGTGTCGTATCCAAAGTGTTTTGTCTTTACCTGTAGAAGTCAGTTGTTTCTTCAGATTATCCAATAAGGCTATGCACAATTCATAGAGATGAGCTAAGCACTCCACTTCTAGACTCATGTGAGTGCGTGAAGCCCGGTGAAGGGATGTCGACCCTGCCACTCTGCCAATAGTGAAAAGAAGGATTTTCATGTACAAGTCTCGTACATCCTTGATTTGGATCTGAGTCCCCACCTTCTTTGCACCATCCACATAGTAGACCTGGACATAATCATATACATTAAGCCCTCTAGTGGGCTTACCATGCAAATCAATTGGTTCTCCCCACTAGGAAAGTCCAGTGATAAAATAGATGTCTTCCAGCTTGATTCTCAATGTCATCTGATCAATCATAAAACATTCTTCATCTGGTTCTGTTGTACCATACAACAACCCTCCCTTTTTCTTAAATTTTAGAAATAAAATTTAGAAATAGGGTCCCTTTCTTTTTAGAAATAAAACACTTAGAAATAAAATTCATTGTTTTGGAAAATTTCATATTGTTACTAAACAGATTCAACATTCATTAACTTACGATCCGATCTAATATACAAGGCCTTATCATAAAAAACAAATCAAATTTAAAAGTTCAATCGCAATCGGAGAATCGGAGATAACCTTTAAAAGAAATTTCATATGCCTATTTCAAATCCTTCGATGCGACTAGTCCAATCAGAAATTTTCAATCGCTAAGAGTTTAAAACAGTTAATTATAACTTCCGATGCGATGCGGTCAATCGCAATCGATTAATCGAGACAGTCTTTAAGAAACTCTTTACGCTTAGTTAAAATTCCCCGATCCGATGTGCGTTTGATAATAAACGCTTTCAAAAGAAAAATCGAACATTTGTTCAAATTATATGGTAGACCCTACCATTAGAGATCGGAAAGATCTGCAATCGCAATCGATCAATCGGGATAAATGTATTGTGATCTTCATCTGCCATTCGAAAACTTTCGATGCGATTCATCTATTTGCATACGAAAAATTTAGAATGAGTGAATATTTTAATATATCACAAGCGCCAAATCTTTATTGGTACGAAGGCATTCAATAACGAATCAAATGAATATGGTTAATGATTTGGTTTTAAATATTTAAGTGTGACCCAAAAGGAACATTTACGCAATATACGAAACAAATAAATGAAAACCATAAGTTCATAAATCAGTCTGTTTGAGTGGCTTGTTGATCACGACTGAGAGTTTATTGTCTTGCAGAGCCAAAGAACACCAAGTTCTTTCATTCACAGACAAAGGGAAGCGGTAGAAGACGCAGAAATGTCAAAGAGAGGGAGAAGAAACAAGACTGCTCTACCAGTGAAGTTTGCCGAAACTCCTACGGTCTCAAAAGAAAATCCCATAAAGCTAAGACTAGTCACAGATACATCATGCCAAGGTCTTGGGAAAATGACATGGGATGCAGTCTACAACCTATTGGAAAGAGAAGACCCCAAGGTCACAGTGGAGAAGGCATCAGTTCCAGACGAAGATAGCTCAGATTCCGACTCTGAGATCACTGAAAAAACACTTGCAAATTCGTTTTTGCATCGAATTGCAGACAGAGCGAGCATCATGCCTTATTATGATGTAGTTCGATGGGTTATTGACAGTGTAAAGATACAAGATAGAACGTTTGTTTCAGCATCTGGAGTGCCTTTTGGCTCGTTTAAAGCAGAAGACCTGAAAGCAATGTATCACCTTCCAGACCCGCAGAAGGTGTATAACAAGGAATTTATCAAAGATTTTGCTGATAATAACAAAGTCCAATCTGACCCTATCAAAGATTGGAGGAAAAAACCAGAGAAGCACCGAAATGAAGCATCCGGTATGTATTCTGTAGATTCCCTTCTGCCTCCATATTGCTATGCAGCTGCCATGATGTGTAGGTTATTTGGCAATGATAATTCAGCTAGGTTTTCTATGCAAATGGTCCCATTAATCCTAGCTGCTGTGAATTCCGACATTATGGATTGGGCTGTTATTCTTTCTGATAGAATGGCCAATAGGATACTTGAATACAGACAAGAAAAAACCGTTGGAAATTCTACTCCTTTTTTCTTTTGTGCCTATATTCTTGATGCTATTTGTTTCAATTCCGAATTTCCCTTATTTGGATGGAAATGGACTCCCAAAGACCCTCTTCCAATCCATATTTATCATAAATTGCTTTGGAAGATTCATTTCCAAGCTAATGTATATAGAATCTGTCATGGTTTCCTCATTCTTGTTTTCCAAACCATTTTTAATCGCTTTCCTCCTAGGTTTTCTGATAAAGCTAAAGCCGACCTGTCTGCAATCGGAGATTGGTTTGGGGAGGAAAAATTTACTTACATCAGGGTTTTTGGTAGTATAGTGGAGCCGCATGTTCTTCCGCTTTTTTTTCCAGACAAACTTCTCGCTCAAGAAGTTTCCTATCAATTGACAATTGAAGGTATATCCAGGTCTTTGAATAATAGTAAGAAGAAAATGTGGCCTCAATTCCCACTCAATTGTGGTCATTTCACTCTAAATGATTTCAAGCATGCAGAAAAGGAAGTCTCCAAGATAAGAGGTTGTAAATTTGCAACCATTCCTGGAAGACAATATGATCCAAAAAAGATAGCATTTGATGTCACTGCTTCGGTTTCAATTGCTCGTTTTGAGCATGAACCAGATCTGTTCGATGATTTGTTTGTTTCATTAGATAATTTTCCTCGAATTTTTGACTTAGCCAAGTCTAAATTTCAACAGGAGGAAATAAATAAATTTCTCTTATTTAGAAGCCAGAGATTGTTGAGAGTTCCTCTGGACCAGCTGAGAACTCAAATCCAAAAATCAGAGACAGAAGGTGCATTCGGCCAAACGCCAGTAGAAACATCTACCAGCAAAATCATTACACAATCGGCTGTCAACCAACCGACTGTACATACTCAAAAAGTGGTCACTATTGACAAACCTGATGTCCCAAAGGGAAATACTGCTCAAATGACAGAAAAATGCACAAATATCAATGATGATGTGCATAATCAAAAGGATGGATCGGATGACAAAAACACTGAGCAGAGCATAGATAAAGAAAAAGGAAAAGAAATAACTAAGGAGATTATGGTTTCCACTAATCTTGATGTTTCTTCTCAGCTATTAAAACAATATGATCAGTTTGCTCAACAGCTTGGATTGCAGGATAAAGATAAAGAACAAATAGAGCAGGATGTTGAAATCATTCCTGAACATCCTACAGGGCATATTGTATTAAAAGGTGAGGAGATCCCTCCTTTGGATGTATTTTACAGCCCTAAACATAAGGTTGTTGTTAAAAGACAAAGAAAGAAAAGAAAAACAGAACAGGGCATATTTTCTACTCCATCAGAGGAGTTTATGAATATTGTTTATAAGAACAATGAAATGAATCCATTTGAAGACCTCACGAAATTGTCCCAGTATACAGGAGCTTATAGTGCTGCAACAGTGGATAAAGTTGTAGAAGTTTCTCAACTGATAACTCAGAAATATCTTCACATAGCTTCACTGGAAGAACAAGCTAAGGAAAATCAGCAACAGATTAGCCAATTGCAACAGCAACTACAGGATCAGGCACTCAGGTTTAAAGAATTGGAAAAACAGCTTGCTGAAGAGAAGAAGAAAGTTGATGAAAAACTTTTAGGCAAACAAAAACAGCTAAATGAAGACATTTCTAAATTACAAAGTCTGTTACAAAATGAGGAAAATGCAAAAATGATTCAAGAAAAGGAATTTCAAGCAACTTTGGATAAGTTTAAAGATTACCCAAAGTTAAATGAATTCAAATCAGAAGCCCTTGAGGCTAATAAACTATTGACTCAGCAGTTAATTGAATTTTGCTCAAAGCTGTCACAAGCAGAACTTTTTTGTGATATTACTTCATCTTTGATCCAAAATATCATAACTCTTAGACAAGAAATAGATGATGCCGATGAAAAGATTTTTGAGTTTCTCAACTGGCAGGATACAGAAAAGGGAAAAGAAGCAAATCTTCCTAGGATAGAGGAAAAACACAAAGAAATCTTATTTACAGAATGGGAACATCAAATAATGAAAGCTGAGAGAGCAATATCAAGGGCCAGAAATATGATGAATAATATCACGCAAATCCTAAATGACAGCTTATACTCAATCAATCTCATTTCAGACTGTGTTCCTGGCAGTTTGCCAAAAATAAAAGAAACTGAAGACAGGTGGAGAGAAGAAATGGAAAGGAAAAGTCAACAAATCGGCAAACTTCAAACAATATCCTGGGACAATATGTGGACTCATTTGATCAAACCAAACAATCAACAGACAGCTATCAAATTTCTATCAAACGCTGTCGATTGTCTAATTCCAGAATTTTCCGATGCCACCTATGCTGGACAGTTGCATTCTGAGATGAGTCATCCACCAAGACTCCGAGATATGTTGAACATTTGCAACTTGGCTTCATCAAGCGAAAGAGAAAAACAATGAGTCGGTTTCATTCAAGATAGCATTTCAGTTTTAATTTGATAGATTGTAGCAGTAGTATTAGGATTTTGTTATGTAATTTATTATTTAAATCCCTCTCATGCATTTAGAGAAGGATCAGAAGTTGTAATATTTTTGGGATTTGGAGCTAACATTTCTGTACTTCATTCCTTATTATATTTATATGAAAGATCACATCTGGTGATTTTTGGTGCTCAAATTATCTTTGAAGTGTTGCATTTTTGTGCCTTTGGATTTAATTTTACATCGGAGTTACTAGATCAGAGTATCACATTTCATTTGACAGTCTTCAAGATGAATGAGGTATTTTTATCTGTTCACTGTTGATTTTCTCTGTTATATGGTATTCATTTGAAGAATTTGCTATCATTTATATATTTGGTTTTCATAATATTTCCTTTTTATATTATCATTTTTTAGTATAATTGGAATGTTATCATTTATAAGCATATATGAATGGTATATAATGATGAATGCAATATGCTAATATAACTCTGTTTAATTTATTAAACAGAGTTATCTTTATTCGTTTCTGTACATTTCAATTTAATTAATAATACATTTCCATGGTTATTATTAGATTGAAACAATCCTAAGTTGTATTCACATATAATCACCCGGGTTAAAATTAGAATTTCTTTATCAGTATTTAGTTTAGATTAGATAGTTTTATTTTCTGTTAATTTAGTTCCATTTTCACCCACCCAATTCAATCCACTTAATTATAAGGAAACTGGTCCTTTAAATCCAGTCGGAGCCACCATCCCAAACGGAAAAGGAGCTGTCTTAAGGTCCCGACCGGGTGGTTTTCCCCCAATGTTTGAAGCAGAGATTTTCTAGGCTTCAACAGGTTCCCAATGATTCACCAACATCTCGAGCAATCAAGTATTTGTTTTCATATTTGGCATTTTGAAAATTTTGAGTAAACCGCAACCACGAAGTATATCTAATGATTGTCGGTCCTCCATCACTTCATTATCAATTTCACTGTGCTCTCTTTCCCTCCAACTAAAAGTCATCCTGGAAAATTTCATCCACTGGCCCATTAGATATTAGTTTTTTAATTACGTTCTGCGCATACACGACTTCATTCAGACACAATCGCGTCTATATGCGAGTTCCTCATGACAAACCCGCATATACGCAGAGTGTTTCAAGAAAAATATATTTCCTATGGTCAAAAATCTAAAAATTTGCTTAAAATAGGAATGAAATTAATAAAAAATATGAGTACAAGGCTTACTTGATTGGTTTTAGTTGATTTGATGGTCGGTTGCTCCATTTGCAAGAAGGGGGTTTTTTGCTCCAGAGTTCTTTTTCCACTTCTGCACTGCACAAATGACCAAAATGTGAGTCAAAATGCTTATTTATGCCCAGAATTTGAATTATTTTCACAAATTTCATTTGTTTCTATTTTTTGAATTTGATTAAGGATGTTAAACCTTTTGGCTTATAAGTGTTTAGAAAATTTATTTTCAGGTACATTCTGGTGAATTTGAGATATTTCCAATTTTCCTTCGGATCCATGACCACTGAACTATCATGGTAAGTATTTTGTTCTAAAATGGCATATAGGTTAGGGAATTAACTTTCCGTTGCATTTTTGCATGCCAGCCTCCATTCTAATCACTTGCCCTAGGATCGACCCCATCATGTCATGATTATTTAACCAATTTCACTCACCATTTTTTTTTAAATCGTGACTTCGTGGTAGACCCATCCTTTACATGGGCTTCCTAGTTAGTTCCTTTCTAGCATTTGTCACCCATGCTACAATATGTGTAGGCTCGTGAGTCCTCTTTAGTCCCGCCATAGCTTATGCATTGAAAGTTCATTATTCTTCTTCTTCGTTATCTTTATTCTGGCCATTTACCTTAGAGGCTCCCATTGTTGTCGAGTTGTATTCCTTCATTACATATTGACTACTTGTTTATCTTGGTTTTTAGCCGGCTTCATTTGGACTTATGCTTAAGCCCTCTTTTGACCATGTCTTTCTGTACAAGTTAACATGCAATCACTTAGCCTTTGCAAATTGACACCTTTACCCATGGATGGAGCATCCCTTTGAGTTTCACTTACCAGTTTTCGCACCCTTGCATTGAGCATAGGATTGTTCCTATCCCGGGAACTAGTGCATATGTTTACCAACACTCGTTCTATCCATTGTACAATAGGCATTCTTTTATTCTTTTTCAGGCTTTGAAATATGAAAAAGACAAAAAGAAAAAAAAAAATTGAAAAAGAGAGGGAATGGGACAATACTTCCATACTTGGTGGCAAGTACAACGTCAGTTGTGCCATCCTTGAACAAAGCACAAAAAAAACTACGTCTTTCTCCATTTGGGATGGTTTTAGTTTTTGACTTAGGAGAAGCCATAACCTTGTTATCGAGTGAGTACTCCCCCGGTTGGTTATCTCTTCCAATCATGTCGAGGGTTTGTTTATGCCTCCTGCATGAAAAAATTATACAAAGTTATCATTCGCTGCCAGATTCAACATGAGTCGTGATTTTTTTCAAGGGAAGTTAACCTGAGTTGGCCTTTCTACGGTGTCTCTTGACTCATTTTTCAGTCGACCATCCAGATTTTGTTTGTATCTTATTCTATCACATCAGCTATTTGGTCATTTGCTCATGTTGGTTTGAGAAGGTCTCCATTGAATTTTTGTTGGTGGGTTTGTCTCTTATCGACTTCGACATATTGCTCTGAGAGTAAACCTAGAGCCACACCCTGGCCCTATTTACATCAATGATAGGTGACCTTGTGCTCAGCATTTGATCAACATCATGGGTCTTTGACTAAGTTGTTTCCCTTGTGTTCGAATTCAACTTACATTATCACACCTGGGATTCATGCAGTACCTTGATTTCCATTTGACCTTATCGGTGGATATCTCACCTCTTTGTCAACTTTCATTATTGGTTGGTTCAAAGGGTTTATGCCATGCGCCCGCTACATTTTGTGCATTCCTAAAACGTACTTCGGGTTGTTTACTTCACTTTGCTTCGTCCGATTCCTTCCAAATATTTGGTTGCAGGTTACACTCGCACTAGACTGATGTGGGATGCCTTAATGCCTTCATTTTAGCAGATCTCTTCCCATCAACTCCAACTCATTGCTTTGGGAGTAAGGTCTAGAGTCCTTTTGTCAGTACCTTAGGATTTGCAGTCATCAGTGGCAGACACATTCGCTATCGACAGTGAGAATACATCAATGTCTCCTGATTCATATATTCTCTCAAATTTTGACTCCAACTCATTTATTAGCACTTGTTAGATTGTACTGGGGCACCTTGACACTCATTATCATTATCGGTGGGTTGTCTCGTGTTTGTTAACGGTATACATCAATGACTAGTAATCAAACGATTTCTCACATGGTTGGCCTTAGCTCATTTATTCCCATTGTGTAGAATTGTGCCATGGTGATCGGTGAAGACCTCGGGTTTGCATCAACATGCTTTGGTTCACTTTAACAACTCCAGTTTTCTACTAGTGACACCATCCACCCTTATATGTTGAAGTTTCATCACAACAACATCTTATATGCTGGCACCCGAGTTGCGTGTTGTACCATTTATTCCATCACTTATGATTTGGTACTTGGAGATTTAGTTATGACTTCAGTGATCAAATATCTATGCAACATCATTCATTAGTCTTTTATATGTGATATTTGGACATGATTTTGGCTTATACTTTCAGGCACTAATCAGATGATTCACTATGTACTTTACATTTTAGTTATACTTGTATACATATTGGGTCCACTCCATACTTCATATATGGACATAATTTTCTTTCACTAAGCATCGCTATGCCCGCCTCAGACATGAGCTATCTTTCTGATTTCTATCACTGGTTTTTGGCAGGCTGAAATCTCGTGAAGTCCTCTCTAGTCCTTGCAAGGTTCTTTCTATGCACATAATACATTTCGGTCCTCATGTACCCCTTCTGACCTCATATATTAGGGGCAATCTGTTATCAAATCATTTATCACCTCTATATACTTGATGAATTATGCATTGGCCTTGGGAAACCCTTCCATTCAGACTTGGTCACATTTTTCAAAAAACAATATTTATTAATCCATACGCGACTCTGCCCAATTTTTTACGCGTGCACACGTGGGTCCATCCATAGCTAACTCGCGTATGGTATTTAAAATATTAAAAAATATAAAATTTCCCTATTATTGAGGCGGGGTTTAAGGTTTTTTCTGTAAATTAACTACCCTATCCTGTGGCCTAACTGTTCCCCAACTGAAACAACTAATTTGAGGAAGTATAAATACCCCTCAAGGAAATGGCCTAAACCAGGAGAAAGAGAATATTATTTATATTATAGCTTGTTATAACCCTGATCAAGTCTGATATTTCTCCTGCGCCTCCTGCACTTCCCAGGTTTTCAGGATACCCTTGTTTCCTTGTGATGATTGCCCTCATTCTATGTGACATCCTTTGTGCACCATTTATGGAAGAATATTTGTGAGGCTAGGGCTGGACGAATCCAGAGGACGGTTTTGCTCAAGGCCATGGCAGATCTCAGGTGATTTCTCCACTATTATTTTATGTACATGTCATCAATAAAAGAAGTACCATCATGTTCCTGAAGTTCATGTGTTATATGTCTCTTATACATGCTTAATAATCTTGAATAGTTTATTTCATGTTGTTTTAGTGAGATGATGTATGCTAATTTGCTAACATCTAGGACATATATGTTGTACAACTAGGTTTTGTGCTTATTCTTGACTGATTAGCCGGTTTTGGAGCACGAGGAGTTGTAGGGGGTTTGAACCCTACGGGATCTACTACAAACAAAGGATAAACGAGTAAGATCTGCAATCCTCACTTTCTAGTTTAAATAATAGAAGTTGATAATTTGAGTCCTTCTTGTGATGACATGCCCTTGCTCCATTAATATCTTTCAACCTAGGACCTTAGGGTAACTTTTCCTGTAACAGTAATGGTTGATGTTTTGATCTTTGTTTTGCATATGTATGCTTTCATTTTCACATGCAATTTTTTTTTATAATTATATATTACAAAGCAATGCAACACACAAAATATGCGAAGAAAAAAAGCACACAAAACACATAAAACGAGAGAGACATAGATATACGTCGTTCACCCAGTTTGGGCTACGTCCACCCCGAACAGCCAGTCCTTCCTTTCTATTATCTAGCAAAATGAAGAGACACAACCTACAACAGATCCACTGTAATATCCTCTGTTCTCTCTCACAGTCTCCCTATATGTTTCTCGCTTTGAGAATACACATATACTGCACAGCTTCAATACAATACCCTCATACAAAATGAAGAGTTGCCTTCTAGGAAAAAAACCCTACATAAAACATAACTTCTACTGTCAGATCATCCGCCTAATGAACGGCCCAGATTGACTAGAAATTACTATACTTTTACAAGGAAATTTTACATCTGTTTTTAGCTTCGGAGGTGCTGCCCCCCAAACCCCTCGCCCAGGGGGGGCTCCATAAACTTGCAGCGCCCACCCCCCCTGGACCCCCCAGGCAACGTAAAATTATGGGCGATGTTGCCACCCCATTAAGAACAGGGGTCCAATGCTATGATACAAAATAAAGAACATAACTAGGCTCCACACCCAACAAAATTCTCATTTATCATTCAATCTGTTTAGCAAGAAATGATGAAATAATTTCGATATGACATACCTTGATCCTTTGTATTTTTTTTCTTAGTTTGTACATCCCTTAATCTTTAGAAGCGATCTCCATTTTTAGTAGATACATGCATATGATTTACTTCAACATATTGGCATGGTTGATTGCAAGCTTATTCCCACTCTATTTAGTTAGATGTTACACTTTCTCCAAGTTATGCTTCATCATGTGTTAACCCTTCACTATATAGGCAATTGGTTGGGAGTCTCACGTATTCAACTTACACACACCCTAACATTTCCTTTGAATTTGGGTTTGTTTCTCAATTCTCTCCAGATCTTGAGAGTCATTAGAAGGCAAGAAAGCATACCCTATAAGGTACATTTAGGGCACTATCAATTTTTGCATTTAGTATAACTCCGATGCCTTTTAGCTTGTGGGTTTCACTAACTTAGATAGGGTTGGTTCAGATAATGATTAGAGGTCTTTCTCTAGTATTTTTCTATTACATTGGTTCTACTCTTATTGTCTAGTCTTGAAAGAAATAGTTGATTGCATTATCTTCTAAAGAAGTTGAGTATCATGTTGCATTTCTCGCTAGTCAAGGGGATATTTTCGTTTAACAATTGATAAAGAAGTACGACCTTTATCTAGATCATCCCACTACTCTTTAGTGAGATAATTAGAGTACCATTCACATTTTTTGCAACCCAATAGGGCATCAATAGACAAAACAAATTGATATTCACATCCACTTCATTCAACAACTCATCCAGGATGGTATTCTTAGCTTGGACTATTTTCCTACTGAAAGCAACTTATTGACATGTTCACGAAACCTCTGGAATTGTCTCCTTTTGCTCAATTGTGATTAATGATTGGGGTGAAGGAAACTATTACTTGGGGGATCCTCTCAATTCCTTCCTTCACATATTTTTTATGTTGTTTATTCTCTTTTGGGAGGAGTTTTTTCCCTCAAGGTTTTTCTCATTTTCTATATTTATGAAAATTTGTACCTAGGTATTTTAATAGTGTTCATTATCTAACCCATTTTTATCTTGTTTTTTTGTTTGTTTTTTGCCTGCTCTCTCATTTTCACTTAAAAGAAACATCAATAGAAAATAGTAAACCACATATCCATACTTATAAGTTTATGTTTGCAAGCCATTATTTTCATTGTGCCAGTATGGTAGAGATGTTGTAATGTTCTATTTAACATTTTACTTGGTATATATATATATTGATGAGGAATTTTGGATAATTGTGTGTTACGATCATTATTATGTCCAACTTTTCGGGTGAACCCTTTATCCATCTTCAGGGATCTAGAGTGAAAAGAGATTTGATCTCTCTCAATGCTTCATAGATCAAAAATTAAGATAGCAGGAATCTAGAGTAAAAAGAAATTTGATTTTCCTTAGTGCTTCATAGATCCAAAATTAAGATAGATCCGATATAATCACTGGTAATATAATCGCCTGCCAGTATCCTTCTTAAATGTTTAATTTCTAAAGTGATCCTTTCGTATTTTAAGAATCCTCATTTTATCCCTTTTGCCTGTTTTGAAAGCTTTTCCCATCATCTCCAAAACCCTAAGTTGAAATGTAATCATTTGTGATTAAAACCAAAGCATCCAAGCTTTGAAGGGATGGAGATGTGGACATGGAAGTCAAATAAGTACAGGAAGTTGCATGAATGTAAACATTAGATAGGATGCAAACCATTCTTTACGGAGCTTCCATAAGTCAAAACTTTGAATTGTTTAAGAAAAATTATCAGGAGCGGTCAATAGCAGAGGGTAGATGACATCACGGCGATGTTGCAAGGAAACCACAAATGCCTACTCAAAAGTCCATCAATTGAAGTTGAGTAGCACTAGATCTTCAATTTGTTCTTCAAAAAGAGAATTTGATTAGCATTGCTAGCCCTGAACATGCTAACCAACTTATCATACATCTCCTTGGATGTGCCCAACTCGGAGATATAAGAAACCAAATGCTTATGAATAGAATCCCTCATAATATCCTTTTCCTTGACTTCCCCTTTCTTGTACTTTGACTTAGTGGTAGTCGGTGCATTCAGAGGCTCATTGATACTCCCCTGCACATAATCCATAACATCTTCATCTTCCAATGTCAAATCCAAAGACATTTTCCAAGCATGATAATCATACTTGTTAGTCAGCTTATCATCCTATTTGAAACCATTGTATGATGAGGAGGCCATTGATCCTAGTCCTTGATTTTTCAACTTCTTCGGTGATTACTTTTCACACTTGCTTTGGCTTCGTCTTCGCCTCGAATCTGGTTCCATGTTAATTTTAGATAACTATGGTATATTTTATGCTTAATGAAGTTTAATTCAGTCTTTCTTCTTATTAGCCCGATTCAATTTCAGATAAGCAATCGCATAATAATTGAAACTAAATGCTGATAGAACATAAATAAATATGAACATAAGGCAGGCCAATATAAGATACAAGAATTTGTAATTCTTCTTATTCAACAAAGATAGAGAAATTTTTTTGTTACAACAGTCAACATGATGCCCTAGCCAGCAAAGAATTTGCTAGTCAAACCAACTCTTCCAACCTCCAAGTAGGTTCAGTCAAACTCGGTCAAACTTGGCCTTTCTTCAGTGTCACACACAACCCACAAATCAGCCCTCAAAACCAGTCAACAAGAGTCAATTTCCTACAGTCAAAGATAGTCAACAATGCAATCAAAGTGTTGCGGTCAAAGTCAACGGGCTTCATTGATTTTTGTGCCCTCCAATGTGGCCTTCCAAAATTGGATTTCCAATACAAAAAATGCAGTCAAATCATGAGGGTTGACCCAAAGTCAATGCTATTCAACTCTGACAAAATTTTCCCTAAACTAGTATGAAAATATCAGCAAACTATTTCACACGTGGGAGAGAGAGAGAATCCTCCAAAGGTTGTTCGAACCAATCATATGAGGAAGAATGTGTGTGATGAGTTGATAAGCAAATGAGCATCAAGTCTCTCCAATTTATATCCATCAAAGAGGGTGTGTGACACATCTTTTGGGGCTTCTGAGCCTACATTACAATTATGGCTGACCTTGACAATTTGCACATATGTGGAAAAATAAATTCAAAATATAAGTTCTGCTCATACAAACAAGATGATCTTTAGATCAATATTGCACCTCTCCGTAAGAGGAATCCAAAAAAAATATCATCTCCATCATATTAGCAATGCAACATTGAGTTTGGACCTAGTTACCCAAAAATTAACAGTTTTCCCATCCTTTGGCACTGATCACATATGGTGGTGTATCTAATTGCATCTTGATGTAAATTGGCCAATAGTAACCAACTTTTAAAATTTAAAGGTTGTCCTCTTAGCAACAAAATGACCCCCACAAGGTCCATCATGACATGTTGAGAGGATGTCAAAGACTTCTTATTCCCTCGCACATCTCCTCAAGATCTGATCTGGTCCCAATTTGAAAAGATTGCCCCAATCCAAGTGAAAGGAGCACTTTTCCTTACAATCTTTCTTTTCTCTTTGGATAATAGATTAGGAGGGAACCTCCCAACAACCAAGTAGTTAGCTATGTCAGAAAACCAAGGAGAAAGCACAGAGATGAAATAGAGGTGTTCATAGGGAAGTTAATCATCCACCATCTCCTCATCCCTATAGTATACATTAATAATTAATGGTTGATGTTTTGATCTTCATTTTCCATGTGTATGGTTTTATTTTCACATGCAACTTCTCACTTATCATTCAAACTGTTTAGCAAGCAATGATGAAATAGTTTTGATCTGACATACATTGATCCTCTGTACTTTTTTTTCTTGGTTTTTATGTCCCTTAATCTTTAGAAGCGATCTCCATTTTTAGTAGAAGCGTGCATATGATTTACTTCAACATATTGCCATGGTTGATTGAAAGCTTATGCCCACTCTATTTTAGTTAGATGTTACACTTTCTCCCAATTATGCTTCATCATGTGTTAACCCTTCACTGTATAGGTAATTGGTTGGGAGTCTCACGTATTCAACTTACACACACCCTAAAATTCCTTTGAATTTGGGTTTGTTTCTCAATTCTCTCAAGATACTGAGAGTCATTAGAAGGCAACACATCATACTCTATAAGGTACATTTAGGGCACTATCAATTTTTTCATTTAGTACACCTCTGATGCCTCTTAGCTCTTGGGTTTCACTAACTTAGATAGGGTTGGTTCAGATTATGATTAGAGGTATTTCTCTAGTTTTGTTTATTACGTTGGTTCTATTCTTATAGTCAAGTCTTGCAAGAAAGAGTTGTTTGCATTATCTTCTAAAGAATTGAGTATCATGTTGCATTTCTCACTAGTAAAGGGGTTCTTTGCCTTTAACAAATCATAAAGAAGTATGAACTTCAACTAGATCATCCCACTACTCTTTAGTGAGATAAATAGAGTACCATTCACATTTTTTGCAACCCAATGGGGCATTGATAGACAAAACACATTGATATTCACATCCACTTCATTCAACAACTCATTGAGGATGGTATTCTTAGCTTGGACTATTTTCCTACTGAAAGCAGGTTATTGACATCTTCTCTAAACCTTAGGCATTATTGCAATTGATGCTTAGGGTGAAGGAAGCTATTCCTTGGGGGATCCTCTCAAGTCCTTCTTCCTTCACATATTTTTTATGTTGTTTACTCTCTTTTGAGACGTGTTTTTTCCGTCAAGTTTCTTCTCATTTTCTATATTTATGGAAATTTGTACATAGATATCTTAGTAGTGTGCATTGTCAAACCCAATTTTGTCTTGTTTTTATTTTCTCTCTAATTTTCACTTAAACGAGGCATCAATAGAAAATAGTAAACCATATATCCATACTTATAAGTTTATATTTGCAAGTCATTATTTTCATTGCGTCGAGAGGCCCAATATGTTAGATATGTTGTAATGTTTAACATTTTAACTTGCTCAAAATAAAACAAAATAAAATAAAAAACATAAAATTCTCCTATGGTAGAGATGTTGTAATGTTCTATTTAACATTTCAACTTGGTATATATATAAACCAACCTAGATCCATCTTAATTCCTATCTACCAAGCCTTTAGAGGGATCAAATTTCTTGAGATGAAAAATTCTTTTGAAGTGAAAATATATTAGATCCACAATTAAGATGGATTTGATATAGACACCACTAATATAATCTCTAAAGAAAATGATTCCTTATATATTTTACGAAAAAGCCTTTTATCCCTTTTCCCTATTTGCAAGCTTTTCCATCATCTTCAAAACCCTAAGTTGGAATGCAATAATTTGTAATTGAAACCAAAGCATGGAGGTATGGCCATGGAAGTCAAATAAGTACAGGAAGTTGCAGGAATGTAAACATTAAATAGAGTGCAGGCCATTCTTTACGGAGCTTCTGTAAGTCAAAACTTTTAATTTGTTAAGAAAATTTATTTGGAGCTGTCAATAGCAGAGGGTAGATGAAATTAGGGAAATGCTATAAGGAAACCACAAATGCCTATTCAAAATTCCATCAATTGCAGTTGAGTAGCACTTCCGGAAATTTATTGTTTAAAGGAATCTCCAAAATGTTGTCACTCAATGCAATTGGGCAGTAGATCCAATACAGGGCTCATGAATGATGATGGATGTAGTGACGAGAAGAAACCCCACCTGCGAGAAAGAGGTGTCATGTGTAATTTTTGCTTAAGTGAAGGAGAATCCGACGGACACGCTTATGGAGAAGAAAAACCAGTTAGGCAACAAGTTCGAAGCCGAAGCATGCGCGTGTGGAGAAGGAATCACCAGCTATGCAACAGGTTTGCCACATTACCAAGAAAAAACTCACACACACACACACACACACACACACATATTTTATTTTATTTTCACAAGTCCCTCTTGGTAAATATTTGAGGGAAAATGGGATAGGATTTGGTTTTTGTCAATGTCAAATGTGTTTTGATATTACAGAATACATTGAAACATCCCATATCCAGCAAATTTGAATCATATGTGTTATCAAATTTCTGATTTTATTTTCCTTGAAAATTTTTGTAAGGTCTTGGTTAAAAATGAATATACTATGAATTTGTAACGAATTTGAAGAATATAAATTATTATTCAGTGTCATTGTTGGTTGTATTCTTATGTAGTAAGTATTTGAAAAATAAATATTAATAATAAAACTAATATTATTTTTGGGGTGTGTTCTACCTGTTTCCCATAGGCATTCCTTGGCTGCAAAAACATTGCCAGGAAACCAACTAAACCAAATTTAGGTTCAATCTAGCCCTTGAACCAGAGGGGGCTCCCTCAGTTGTTACAAGGCCTTGTTTAATGTTGTTCACTATCACTGAACAACAACATTTGAAGTAAAATGGGCATATTTATGGTTTTAATTGGGGGTGGTTGGCTATCAATGACAATCCTTAATCATTATAAAATACCTCTCTCACAAGCTCCCTTCTGAATGTGTCAGCTTCCAGCCTAACAGAATGACTTGATTTATATAAGAGTTTGACAAACGAATGTAGGGAGATTCCTAATAATTGAGCAGCTAGACTGACTACTTAACAACTAGGGAGATTTGGATGCGTGTAGAATATTTCTACAACCCAAAAAAACATATTCAAGAGAAGATATAAGGACAAACAATAACCAATTTCAAAGAGGAGCTAGATCAGACAGACAGTCTGATATACTAATCTCTTTAAACAATTATAAATCTGTAGGGGATTTCAGAGAGATTGAAACCCAATATATTCTTACCCAGCTCTTATATGAAACACTGAACATGTGTAGAAATCAGATATGGAAATACTAGAAAAACGTACTAGAAACACAAAATTTTGTCAAAACTAGAGCCAAAATGATTTCATTAGAAATCTAACAAGTGAAGCTATTACAAAGTATCGAGTATTGGCATCAAAATCCCACCCTTTATTATTACAAATGATCAAATATATAGAAATTACAATAAGCTAGATGTTGCTAGCTTTTAGGAAAATAAAATAAAAACTTAATCAAGCTATCTAAAATAATTACATTAAAAACAGTCCCGAATGGACTCTCCTTGAAATTTGCAACCTCCTAATTGTTTCTAAATTCCTAATAGATATCAAAAGGCTCGCAGGCCTAGATATTTAATATAATTTAAAAACTTCCTACTAATCTTATAGCTAACCTAACACCTATTGACTAAAAAAAAAACAATGTACGAGCTTATTCCTCCTATTATAGATTACAAGGAAATGTGTTGCTGACATCTACAATGAGAAGAAGATTTTTTTATTAAACTAAGAGATTTGAAAGGCTTTCGAATCTTCTTGTTGACTCAACCTTGCCACCTATTTATAGCTGCACAACTGCCCTCAGAATCTGGAAATGCATTTGCCACTTGCCTAACTATTACAATGATTGCCACCTATGCCACATTTCAAGCTTTGCTGGAGGCGAATTATTTTTTACTGTGAGTTGGTTGGTCTTCATACATGTGAAGGTACGTTATTGCATGAGCAACATCTATGGAAATATCTAGTCTAGTTTATTTTTGTGGGTGAATGTCATGCTAAAGACAACGTTTGGACATTTCAGAAAATTGAAATTCTATGTTTACTAAATATTTATGACGCAAAAAATAATAAAATTTGGCATTTTCTAAAATTCTCCATCATTCATGCTTTGGCCTTGTTACAGGTACTAACCACCTACCCAAATGGGTTGTATAGTTGAGGCATCGAATAACCCCTCTGCCATTGGGACCATCAGGAAAGTCGATCACATTGACGCTGCCTTTCTGAAGATTTCCCGAGTGCTCAGTCACAACATTCCAAGCTTCCTCAGTCCTACTCCAAAATTTTGACAAAGTTTCTCCAAGGTTTTTGAAATCTTGATGCAAGTAGTCCTGCCATATTCCTTGTTGAACAACTTGGTTTTGTCGTTGGCCCAACAATGCTTCCCAAGACATATCTCCAATTTCCTACATTTTTTTTATTTCCACGTATGGGAGTTCACAATATGATCCCAAACAATCTGCAGCTTCTTGTACCTGTCCAATGGTTGCAGTTGTACTAGTGGTGGCAAGTTGAATACTGCATAGTATTAAGCTCACCCTAAATCAAATTCATAGAATGGAAGCTTCCGCCAAGCGAACAAGAAATTTTTTCCATAAATGGTAGCAGGGATGCCTCTGTAGACCTTGAACTAGTCTATGGAAGATCGAATATAATCATCTGACATGGAAGCTATGGCCTTTTGGATCTCTGCAACGCAATAGAAGAGCAAATTATCCTTCACTTCCCGCACCGATGCAGTTGCAGAAGCAGTTACCACACCGTTACCCAGAAACCCTTTAGGTAGAGGTAGGTTTACCTTGGAGCGCATGTCCACTGAAAATAACACAGTGGATTTTTGTGTCAATCATGGAATACCGCCTTGATGAGGAGATGAACAGTTTGGATGTTGAATGATGGTTGGACGAAGACAAAACGCTCTGCAACATCTTTGTCATCTATGAATCTGCTCCCATCTTGATCACACATTTACACTGATGCTGACAACCACAGACAAACTCATCCCTGGAACCACCAATGGATTTCGGAGGGGGTCTGCAATGGTAAGTGGTTTTGATGCTGGGGGGTGCGAACTACTTCATATGGTGCCACATACTTGCAAGTTGTTTTGAAAAACAACATTTTTCAGACCCCCCCAGATTTTAAAGCTCGAATGACCCTAGGGGGTCCGAAATTGAATGGAGATCGTCCTTCATAAATTTGAAATATTGGATTGGACTTAGGCTTAAAATTTAATTAATTTTATAATATAATTTTAATTTAAAACAAATATTTCCATAAAAATATAATTATATTTTTATAAAAATAATATATTTTAAATCAAAATTAGTATATAAAAGGAATAAACCATTCAAAAGCATAATAAATATATCTCCCAGCATTTTAGCTTAGTAAGAAATTGACAATTCTTCACCGAAAATTAAAAAATTTGGGTGTTCCAAAATATGCTACAAAATTGGCTCCAATGGGGGCTGCTTCCCACTTTGGGATGCAAAGAACAAGCAAAACAGTTGCCTTTTAGTGTTGGGCATGGAGTCGTACTGTAAAGCTAATCATCAACCATCATTTGCCATAACCAATTCTCACGGATCAATCATTTCATTTGAATAGCCTGCTAATGCAGACTACATCCTGCAACTGTGAAATGCAACGATATTCCAACACTAATCCAGATAATCTTTCATAATGAAAACTGGGAAAGAAAAAAAAAAAAATCTAGACTGAAAATATAAACTGATCTATCACACAATTCATAAACAATGAACACGCTGATCTACTGCATACTGAAACTTTGAATATATATTCAAGCCCCACACCACAATCTAACTGAACTGGAAACGTTGCACTGTTAGGTGTAATCTATTTTCCAAAGTAACCAAGTGTGAAGTGGATCTATTGAAAAACCATGTTACCAACAGTTGAAAATCTGAATAATATATACAATATGAACATAAAACCCCACGGAAAACTTATACTCAAAGGTGTACTTTAAAAGTTGCTTCCTCTGTAGACATGTTATATTTTTTTATCATGGCTGAGAGGGAGATACATATACTGCTGATTTTAAGTATCAATGAACCTGGCATAGCAGTAAAGGCAGCTGAAATTTGGAAATAGTGGGATCGATAATCCAATGGAATCGCGAGATGACAATAATGCGACCAATACAAATGCCTATTCCTTGTTCACCAGCAAGGAATAGTTCTAAAATTTATCGTACTCTAGGGAAAAATATAATTGTTACTTCGCTCCTCAAAAATATCACCAAATGTTGTACCTGTTTCCCGTAGGCAGTCCTTGGCTGCAAAAAATACGCCAGGAAACCAACTCAACCAGCTTTAGGTTCAAGCTGGCCCTTAAAAAAGAGGGGGCTCCCTCAGTTATTACGAGGCCTTGTTTAACGATGTTCACTATCATTGAACAAAATCCTTTGAAGCACAATGGCCAGATTTATGGTTTTAATTGGGGGTGGTTGGCTATCAATGAAAATCCTTGATCATTATAAAATACCTCTCTCACAGGCTCCCTTCTGAATGTGTCAGCTTCCAGCCTGACAGAATGACTTGATTTGTATAAGAGTTTGACAGAAGAATGTAGGAAGATTCTTCATAATTGAGCAGCCAGACTGACTACTTAACAAATAGGGAGATTTGGATGTGTATAGAAGATTTTTACTGCCCAAAAAAACATATTCAAGAGAATATATAAGGACAAAAAATAACCAATTTCGAAGAGGAGCTAGATAAGACAGAAAATATGATGTACTAATCTCTTTAAACAATTATAAATCTGCAGGGGATTTCAGAGAGATTGAAACCCAGTCTATCCTTACCCAGTTCTTATATGCAACTCTGAACATGTGCATAAAACATATATGGAAATACTGTAAAAACGTACTAGAAACACAAAATTTTGTCAAAACTGGAGCTGGAAGGCTTTCATTAGAAATATAATAAGTGACGTTATTGCAAAGTATCGAGTATTGGCATCAAAAGCCCACCCTTTCTTATTACAAATGATAAAATATATAGAAATTACAATAAACTAGTTGTTGCTAGCTTGTAGGAAAATAAAATGAAAACTTAATCAAGCTATCTAAAATAATTAAATTGAAAACAGTCCCGGATGGACTCTATTGAAATCTCCAACCTCCTAACTGTTTCTAAATTCCTAATAGATATTGAAAGGCTCGCAGGCCTGGTTATTTAATATAATTTAATAATTTCCTACTAATCTTATAGCTAACCTAACACCTATTAACTAAAAAAAACAAATGTACAAGCTTATTCCTCCTAGTTTAGATTACAAGGAAATGTGTTGCTGACATCTGGAAGGAGAAGAAGATTTTTTTATTAAACTAAGAGATTTGAAAGGCTTTCGAATTTGCTTGCTGACTCATCCTTGCCACATGTTGCTACCTCCACCAATGTCCTCAGAATCTAGAAATGCATTTTTCATTTGCCTAATTGTTATAATGATTGCCACCTATGCCACATTTCAAGCTCTACTAGAGGTGAAATATTTTTTACTGTGAGTTGGTTGGTCTTCATACATGTGAAGGTACATTACTACATGAGCAACATCGATGGAAAAATCTAGTCTAGTTTATTTTTGTGGGTGAATGCAGTACTAAAGACAACGTTTGGACATTTCAGACAATTGAAATAATATGTTTACTAAATATTTCTGACGCAAAAAAATAATAAAATTTGGCATTTTCTAAAATTATTCATCATTCATGCTTGGCCTTGTTAGAGGTACTGACCACCTACCCAAATGGGTTGTATAGTTGAGGCATCAAATAATGCCTCTGCCATTAGGACCATCAGGAAAGTCGATCACACTGATGCTGCCTTTCTGAAGATTTCCCGAGTGCTCAGTCACAACATTCGAAGCTTCGTTAGTCCTACTCCAAAATTTTGACAAAGTTTCTCCAAGGTTTTTGAAATCTTGATGCAAGTAGTCTTGCCATCTTCCTTGCTGAACAACTTGTTTTTGTTGTTGGCCCAACAATGCTTCCTAAGAAATATCTCCAATTTCCTGCATTTTTTTATTTCCACGTATCAGGGTGAACAATCTGCTCCCAAACGATCTATAGCTTCTTGTACTTGTCCAATCATTGTAGCTGTACTAGTGGCGGCAAATTGAGGACTGCATAATATCAAGCTCACCCTAAATCAAATTCATAGAATGGAAGCTTCCACCAAGCGAAAATAAATTTTTTTCAATTAATGGCAGTAGGGATGCCTCTATAGACCTCGAACCAGTATATGGAAGATCAAATATAATCATATGACATGGAAGCTATGGCCTTCTAGATCTCTGCAACGCAATAGGAGAGTGAATTCTCCTTCACTTCCCGCACCAATGAAGATGCGAAGCATTGTGACCACACGTTACTGACCCTTTAGGTAGAGGTAGGTTTACCTTGGAGCACATGTCCCTTTGCAAATAACACGGTGGATTTACGTATGGAATTAGTGGAATACCGCCCAGTAGCCAGATGAATAGGTTGGATGCTAAATGATGGTTGGCCAAAGATAAAAACGCTCTTGCAACAATTATGTCATCATGAATCCGCTTACCCTGATCGCACATTTACACGCGGCGAAAAGCGATACGGACAAACTCACCCACGAAACCACCAATGGATCAAGAGGAGGTTAACAATGGTAAGTGGTTTTGTTGTTGGGGGGTGTGAACTACTTCAAATGCTGCCACGTACTTGCAAGTTGTTTTGCAAAACAACATTTTCGGACCCCCCCAGCTTTTAATGCTCAAATGACCCTAGGGGGTCCGAAATTGAGTGGAGACCATCCTTCATGAATTTGAAATGTTGGATTGGACTTAGGCTTAAAATTTAATTAATTTTATAATATAATTTTAATTTAAAACAAATATTTCCATAAAAATATAATTATATTTTTATAAAATTAATATATTTAAATCAAAATTAATATATAAAAGGAATAAAACATTCAAAAGAATAATAAATATATCTCTCATCAAATTAGCTTAGTAAGAAATTGACAATTCTTCACCAAAAATTAAAAATTTTAGGTGTGCCAAAATATGTTACAACAGGGTGGTCATGTCTTAGATTCATTCAAATTTTGATAAAGGAGATTAGAGGTACATCACGAGTCTCTAAATTGAATATTTTAAATCTATTATATAAGTTAGAAGGGTTGAGTTGCAAGAAACCATTCAAAATCAAATAGATATTTTTAAATTAAAATGATCAATAAATCCTGCTTCAATGTGAATATGAAGATTATTCGCTTTTTTGTTGTAGTAGGTTTAAGTAAAACTCTCGATTTTCAAAGCCTTTGAACTTAATTCACAATAATAACAGATAGGTGGAATAACACTTTGGGGTGCATGATTGGTAGTTCCCGACATCCAAGGCTATTGTGACAATATTAAGGAAGGACAAGTTATTGTGAGACAAATAGAGACTTCAAATGGGGAAAGAAGGAAAAATTTTGGTGCATGCAAATAAGGAAGCCAAAGAACCACCTGAATCCTTGCATGATTCTATTTAGGAAGTTGACATATTAAGGAAAAACATTATGTCAATTGGGGAAAAATGAATAAATAAAATACCCTCCACAAAATCTTGAAGTGTTAAGCATACAATGTCTAAATGAATTAGAAAATAATCATCTCCAAATAATTGTGTTGTTACCTTCATATGTAAATGTACAAAAGGATCCATTAATAGGATCTCTCAAACAATCATTGAGTGAAAAGAAACATGAGATAGTAAAACTACAAATTGAGAACATAAAGGATGGCAAGTTGGTAGTTATGTTTATTGTGACATAAATTCCTAATACACAACATGGTTAATCATGATGATGTGTTAAATGATTCCTTAAGCAATAATTCAAAATAGTGCACACAGAGGAGGTCTATGTGAATGTGAACTAGAAAATTTTATTCTTTTGAAGTGTCTAAAGAAAAATATTCCTAGATTTATGGAGAAAGTTAAACTTCTAAAGAATAATATTTCCATAACAATTTTTAGACATTGGGAAAGTTGCAATTCAACAATAATAGAAACACTTATGATATGAATAGGACATCACCTTTCATATTCCTAATTATTTAAAACCGATTCAATTGTGAGTGTTGGTTTTCTTGCCAAATATTTGAAGGGGAATTGAACATATATTCTAGACATTGAACACATATTATAGAAGTTGATAAAGGAGTTAATGACTCTAAAGATGTTGGTGAAATTCCTAATAAGCCTTCAACATTATCATTGACTTGTCCATATGGAGATATAGTGTTTTGATCTCCATCATTGTCCTTATTGCAGGTCTTTTTGATTGCTATAAAAAAATATGAAAGTTACAATGCATGTGGGTGCCACATTCAACCTATTTTGGTTCAAATAAAAAATGCCCTTGAGGGCATCAGCAATCGTCATCAACAACCAACAACAGGTCACCTAACACAACGTGACATGACAAAACCAATATTCGTCAGATTATCTTAACTAGTCATCATCAAGAGCATGGGACATGCCCGCCTCGTAGAAATATTTCTTACTTTATCACTTACAGGTTTCCTACAGAGCATGGTTTAATTTTTGCTTCAAACAAAGGGGTTCCCCTACTTATCTCCATAGCAAGTTACTCTCTCTCTCTCTCTCTCTCAAAAGGGTCACATCGAAAACGTAATGTATTTCGGCTATACGGCTCCTCCTAGACCTCATATATCAGGGGGAAACTATTAACACTAGAAAATCGTACAGGCAAAAGACATTAGAAAATTTCAAGAAAAAAATACAAATAAATATTTTACAACAGAAATACATTATGAAGGACAAAAATTTAATTAATTCCTAAGGTCCAGTCAGAGACTAGCGGACAATGCACCAGTAGCAAAATATTTTTGCGTACAACGCACTTTATCCTTCGATAGTTTCGCGGTCTTGGGGATGGAAAAAAGTCACCATCCAGGACCAATTGACACACTTGGTGAAGATGATTCTCTGTTAATTGCAATCAAGGACAACCGAATTCGAGCCACCTTGAGGAGTTATGCATCCCACAAAGGAATCTATTGTCCTACTCTTGGGTCATTATCAATCTTGAGCCAAGAGAGGGAAGAGAGTTCAATTTTTTTTCTATATAAACTAGCCATGGGAAGAGAAAAAAAGACACATTGTTATGTTGTCCAAATTGCTACCATAGCAACACCAGCTTTCAAGTGTTGAACCAAGAGGATTGAAGAGACTACGATGTTGGCCATCCAACATCCTAGTGAAGAAGAGAGCTCCATCATTAGAGAGTGATCACAATCCTTTTGAGAGAGGGAGGAGATACTTGCGAGGAAACCAAGGAAAGGGACTCAATGTCTTAAGTATTTGAGCTCCATAGCTCAAAGGACTCACTACAAGTGTGTTAGCATTGTATTCTTCTTACTACGAGCAACCAATAAAGGGAGTTTTCTCCATTATTGTATTGGTTTGTTTTCTCTATTTGAGCATTATTGTCTTGTGTTTTTCTATTTCAGTTCATGTTATTATTTTCTTGTATGCATTACTTACCTTATGAGTTTTGTCTTACATTGTTTTAAGTTTGTCCATTAACAACACCCTAATATTCTCTGTGATGTTTTCATGAAGCAACCTACTGCTAAAGAGGTGTCTTTTGGTACAATGGTGTGACAAAAATACCACCACACCAAGGCACCTCATATGGTATGCCTTCTACTGGGTTAAAACCAAGATGCTAAAGCCATGAGTTTCATGTCTCCCAATGTCAAATTGGGATTCCAGAAATTCAAATCTGTCAAAATGAAATTGTGCATGTATAATTCAGCTAACTTTTCCATGTCTTCCATACTAGTTTGTTTGCAACTCAATAAACTACATGTAGTATTGAAAAGATCCATATTGTGCTAGAGTATTTATTTGAAATTGAAACCACTATTCCTTGAGGAAGAGAGCATAATATTTGAAGGTTGTCTGCATTGCAGGGTTTCCATAGAGAGACTTGCCATGGTGGCAAGTTGTGTTTCTTTCTCCTATAGCCTCTCTTTCAACCTTTTGTTTTCTGCGTGTAGCTTCTCCTTCATAATAGACTCCCTTAGTCTCAAATCACCCAATTGTTTTCCCATTTAAATGAATTTCTCCTCCATAAGTCCCACATCTTCCACATTCTTGTATTTAGCAATTTGCATCTATCCGTGGGTTGTTTCTCTCTTTATCTCCAGCTCATAGAGGAGTGGGATTACAAATTTTTCAAGGATAATCCTTCCTCCTATAATGAATTTGTAGTAGGACCCAAAGCTAGGCTGTGGACCAGGCTCTTGGAGCTCTTGGAGGTTCTTTTAAATTGTTTTTGAGGTGGTTGATTCTTCCTGTAGCTCATTTTTTTGCTCTTATAGCTTCCTCTGTTCCTCCTATAGAAAACTACCCCTCTCCTATAGCAAATCCTGCCCCTCTTGTAGCTCCTCTTTTTATGCTTGTTCAAGGGTAGCTTGTGTCTTATTTTTCTTCAAGGTAACTGAACTAGTGGTGGGCCTACCCACAAATGCTACAGGTGACTTGGTTTTGGTTTCAGGAGTAGTGACCTCCTCAATATTTCCCTCACTGGGTCCTACTTATTCCTTTTTACTTGGTGATTCATCAATAATGATAGGGAACATTGTGGGAGTTTATGGTTTCCACTGTCTACTTTTGGTACTCTTCCTGGTCTTTAAATATAACGAACCTTGTCTTGGTTGCCTCCTTTTGGGCTTGAAAGGTGTGTCGAATGTCGCTAATGTTGCAGCTACTTATTGTTCAGTATCCCCTAGAGATAGATTGTTTTGATGTGGTTGTTCCTATGCTTCTTTGGGTTTTTGAAGTATCCTTTGGGCTTACTATTTCTTCTACTTGTTCCTCCCCTTCTTCTCCTTCAATTTTTGCTTCTCCTTCCTTTGTCTCTGCTGCCTCTTTTTCCGGTATTTTAATTACCACTTCTTTTGATTTTTTTTCCTCTTCCTCCTTTTTTTTCTCCTTATTCCTCCTCTGTTTTTTCTCCTTATTCCTCCTCCATTTTTGCTCCTTATTCCTCCTCTATTTTTCCTTCTTTACCTCCAATTCTAGAGGTTGGTGTCTCTCTTAGTGTGATGGCTTGGGTTTCTATGAAAGTCTCCCTATCCATGTCCACAAATTTAGTCTATAGGACATGGATCCTTTGTTGGGTGTGTGTTATATTCTTTCCATGACTAATCACACGCACGGGGGGTGGGGGTGATAGTCGACCTTGTTCGTTGCATCGGGTGCAACAGGGGAGTCACAAGGGGGCGCATCCCCCCCTGTCGGGGGGTTTATAGGGGGGTGGTAGCCCCCCTGCACGAGGTCCAAGGCAGCACCTCAGGAATATTTTTGGACCCTATAATATGTGGGCAGACCTACCTATGGTTTTGTGCATGGGTTTTGCACATGGTTTAGGGCATGATGGTTTTCTGCCCATGGTATTTTGTAGATCCGGTAAAGGGAACTATGGTTATGTTCTAATACAGGGTTAATGAATTGGGGTTTATGAATGCTTTGACATGTATATGTATGTATTGTAACATTGAAAGGAATATAATGAAAAATCAATCTAGTAGTCTCGATTTTGGGATCTAGGGGAAAATCTCAGTGTATATTTTTTATGTTTTATGCTCTTGCCATTGTTTATTTCATGTTTTAAAGAATTCGTTTGTAGGTAATTTTTGTACAGGGTTAAAACATACATCCTCAAGTGGCTCAAAGCATCCATCACTATTAACTTGATGAGGCCATGGTGAGCTAAGTGTTGGTGTTTCCCTTCCCTCACCTTTTGACTCATCTCAATGATTGACTGTAGGAGGAAATGGGGAACACTAAGCCTTTGAGGGAGAGTAAATTTTGCCTTGAATCTCAACTCATGGAGCAATCTGAAGTGGTAAGCATATACCACACTTAATCTCCCTTCACAAGATATATACTTGAGGATATGGTAAGCCACCTCATCCCAGGGGTAAGGTAGGCTTTCTCAGCTTGTAACTCCATTCCTATTCTCCACCTGCTTCTCTTTAAAAATGAAGAAATTTTTCCTAGCAGTGACACTCACTACCTTGTCTTCTTTGCTCCATCGAATCCATAGAGGTAAGGTGGTCAATTTTCTTATTGTTTCAGGGCTGAGAGAGATGGAATACCCTCTGACAACGGTGGTGGCACTATCTTCTCCTTGAGAATGCAATTCCATGGAAAATTCAAGAGTGAAATCATCATCATAACCCTTTAACAACTCAAAGAAACCCAACCATTAGTGTTTTCTGAAGATGTTCACTACAAGAGAGTTTTGGTGAATCCTCTTGGTGTATGAGCGTTTTTTTCTCTTAAATCATCCCCCCTTTTCTTCTATTGTCCCTCCTTGGTGTTACTTAGGTGTGGGATTCAAAAAAAAATTAAACAATCTAAGTGGTGAAATAATGTTAAATTCCTTGGTAGCATTAAGGGGGAAGGATGCTTGAATTATTATCAACAAATTCTTTTCCTTGTTGCTAACCATCGCAATTTCCAAAAATACCTCCTACTACTTAGTTGACTACTACGGGCTATCACTTTCAAGCATAATCTTCATGCAATTGGATGTAAAAACAAGGAAGGTGGATGTCACTTACTTTTTTTCAAACAACTATGGATGTGTATGATGGTTTTGAGACAATTCTTTGCCACTATGGCTCCTTTTTCACTCTTTAATTTCTCCTGTAGCTTATTCTCGTCCCTCATATATCACTTGAAGACCTACCTGTAGCTTCCTCCTATAGCACTTATAGACAAGGTTTGAAACTCTTAAGTGGCACCCTAGGTGGTATAATACAATAATCTGTCCTCCCTCAAACTATTTTTGGAATGAGCGATGATGCAAAAGAAGTCGAGCCCAATACATAATATTCTCTTTGGGATAGGAGCTCGAAGCGCTATTGTGACATGGCATCTACATGAGTTTCCTTTTTTCGACCGTTGTTCCCACTCTTTGCAATAATTTATCCTTCCCTCGTGATTATCAACCCACTCTTCGTGACTCCAGATCACTTTGAGTTGACATATCCACATTGCATGGGTGACTAATACCAACTTAAGTTTACTAACCGAGGGTGGCAAAGTTCATTGGCCACCTCCAGCGTATTAAAACTCTTTTCTAGACCATTACACATTTTATTCATTTTATACATAGGGAATAGGTGAGGGTTTTCATGCCTGAACCTACCTATGGATTGGATTTCTAGAGATGATTGTGTGTTGGAGTTGTGCCATATAACATCATTATCTCAGACGGATTTGACTCTTTTCTTTTTCCTTTTGCATGTCTTCATAACTTGATTATACCTTGACTGATAATTTTGTTGTGTGTGTGTGGGTGCCTCTCTGATGTCTACGTTGTTGCTTCTGGTGGAATTCCTTCCTAAGAATCATGTGTCCCTTGTTAGTTGCATACATGGATCCATCATACTTTCTGTTGTTGGAAAAAAAATCTTAGAGATTTATGTTGTGACTGCATAAGTTGCTACAGGAGGAGTCTTCTCCTTGTAGCAGTCTTTTAATCCTCTCTTGAAGTCTTTAGTTTGCATGATCGTGTTGAGGGAAATGATGACAAGCCATATGGACAGGTTGGATTCATGAGGAATTAGTTTAGAGTCGGAGAAATAGAAAATAGTGGCCTCTGTATATTTTTTTAGAGGTAGGAAAAAGTGGAAAATTTTGAGCAAGTCTCGTTGAAATGGAATGGAGGGGTGATGGATGGGTGATTAGTAAATAATTGGAGGACCCCATTTATCATTTCCTAGAGGCATCATGACCTTTTGGGTTGTTCTTATCATTGGATCTCCCCTCCTGTAGCTTCACAGGCTCCTCCTGTAGCATTACAGGACCTCCTGTAGCAATACAAGTCCTTCCTGTAGCATCACAGTGAGGAGGTGATTCAAATTTTTTGCTCATTTGGTGGTGGAGATGGATGGTTATATGAGTGAAGAATATGGAGATGAGTTGTATGGAGAGAAGGATGGACGAGAGCTTGTAGGTTTTTTCCTATAGACATAACATTTTCCAACTGTGTGTAATCCTACAAAAGAGGAAAAAGGTTAGCAGAAATGGTGTGAGCCTCGTCCTTGTGTTTTTTTTTTTTTAGAAAAACATGTTGCCTCTGTGGAGGTTTCGAACTTTCATGCCTTCCCTAGGCGCCTTAGAGGAGATTTCAACTATGGATCTTTTAATTTAATTTTTATTTATTTTTGGTTTTTATTTTTTATTTTGTTTTATTTTATTTATTTATTTATTTTATTCTCCTGAGTTTCCTCAGATAGGTTTTCAACCCTCGAGTTGGTCTCAGATGCCTCCTAGAGGTTTTCATCCAGGCCTTATTATTATTATTATTTTTTCAAAAAATTTCAGGAATACTGTGGACTAGAAGCTATGAGACTCCCAATCACATTTAATTCTCTGTTGACTGAACTGATGAATTATTCCTTAGACAAAGGTCTTCTATATAGCTTCAGCCTATAACCATTTAAAAGTAGGGGAATACCTTCCTCATCAATGGTTTTGATTTGGAAAAATCCATTTTCATGACACTTCTCTACTAGATATGGACCCAACCATCTTGTCACTAGCTTTCCATTGAAATATTTGAACCCTGAATCATATAATAGGGCCCAATATCCTTATTGAAAAGTATTTTCCTTGATATGCTTGTCATGGAAGACATTTCTTTGCAATTGTATGATCTCAGTGTGTAAGAGAGCTTGCATCCTGAACTCATCTAAGCCATTAAGTTGGAGCAATCTTTCTTGTTGTGATGTAGTGAAGTCTAAGTCCAACTGAGCTGCCATACTCAATGTGTTATATTAAAACTAATAGAAAGAAAAGCATTCTTCCCATAAACCAAGTCATATGGAGTGAACCCAGTGGTGGTTTTCCAAGTGGTGTTGAAGGGCCAAGTGGCCTCCACTAGTCTATCTTCCCAATCTTTCCTGTTGTTGCTAACAACCTTGGTGAGGATGCTCTCCAATGCTCTATTTGTGATATCTACTTTCCCATTTTCTTAAGGGTGATATGAAGTGGATGTCTTGTGCAGTATATGGTGTTGCCTCATGAGTTCTTCAATCAAATTTGATGTGAATTTTGCTCCTAGATCAGTGACTACGTCCCTTGGGTACCCAAACTTGTAGAAGATGTTTTCTCTTAAAAACTCAGCCACCTTCTGCTCAGTTGTTGCTTTGAATTCCTTTTTCTCAACTCACTTTGTCAACTAATCAATGCACACAATGATGCACCTCTTCTCTCCTGTTGGTGGATCAATTGGCCCAGTGAAATCCATGCCCCACTTGTCAAATAGCTCTATGGCCACTTGAGGTTGTAGGGAAATTTCATCCCTGGGTGTCGGTTTTCCCATACTTTGGCACTGATCACATCTTGATGTAAATTGGGCCAATAGTAACTAGTCCGTAAAAATTTAAAGGTTGTCCTCTTAGCAGAAAAATGACCCCCACAAGGTCGATCATAACATGCTAAGAGTATGTCAAAGAATTCTTCTTCCCTTACACATCTCCTCAAGATCTAATCTGGTCCCAATCTGAAACGATTGCCCCAAATACAAGTGAAATGAGTGTTTTTCCTTTCAATCTTGTTTTTCTCTCTGGAGGGTAGATTAGGAGGGAACCTCCCAGCAACCAAGCAGTTGGCTATGTCAACAAACCAAGGAGAAATCATCGAGATGAAAAAGAGGTGTTCATCGGTAAGTTGAACATCCATGATCTCCTTATCATATATTATATATTAAGAATTAATGGTTGATGTTTTGATCTTTTTTTTGCATGTGTATGCTTTCATTTTCACAAGAAACTTTTCATTTGGCATTCAATCTGTTTAGAAAGAAGTGATGAAATAGTTTCGATATGACATACCTTGATCCTTTGTAAAAAAATTTCTTGGTTTGTACGTCCCTTAATCTTTAGAAGTGATCTCCATTTTTAGTAGATGAATGCATATGATTTACTTCAATATATTGGCATGGTTGATTGCAAGCTTATGCCCACTCAATTTTAGTTAGGTGTTACACTTTCTCTGAGTTATGCTTCATCATGTGTTAACCCTTCACTATATAGGAAATTGGTTGGGAGTCTCATGTATTCAACTTACACACAACCTAAAATTTCCTTTGAAGTTGGGTTTGTTTCTCAATTCTCTCAAGATCCTGAGAGTCATTAGAAGGCAACAAAGCATACTCTATAAGGTAAATTTAGGGTACTATCAATTTTTTAATTTAGTAGTCCTTCGATGCCTCTTAGCTTGTGGGTTTCACTAACTTAAATAGGGTTGGTTCAGATAATGATTAGATTTCTTTCTCTAGTTTTTTTTATTACATTGGTTCTACTCTTATTGTATACTCTTGAACAAAAAACTTGATTGCCTTATCTTCTAAAGAAGTTGAGTATCATGTTGCATTTCTCGCGAGTCAAGGGGTTATTTTCTCTTAACAACTGATAAAGAAGTATGGCCTTTATGTAGATCATCCCACTACTCTTTAGTGAGATAATTAGAGTACCATTCACATTTTTTTCAACCCAATAGGGCATCGACAGAGAAAACACATTGATATTCACATCCACTTCATTCAACAACTCATCCAGGATGGTATTCTTAGCTTGGAATATTTTCCTAATGAAATCAAGTGGTTGACATCTTCACTAAACCTCTGGCACTGTCTCCTTTTCTTCAATTGTGATTAATGCTTAGGGTGAAGGAAGCTATTCCTTGGGGGATCCTCTCAAGTCCTTCTTCCTTCACATATTTTTTATGTTGTTTACTCTCTTTTGGGAGGAGTTTCTTCCCTCAAGGTTTTTCTCATTTTCTATATTTATGAAAATTTGTACTTAGGTATTTTAATAGTGTTCATTGTCAAACCCATTTTTATCTTGTTTGTTGTTTTTTTGCCCCCTCTCTCATTTTCACTTAAAAGAAGCATCAATAGAAAATAGTAAACCACATATCCATACTTATAAGTTTATATTTGCAAGCCATTATTTTCATTTTTCCAGTATGGTAGAGATGAGATGTTGTCATGTTTAACATTTTGACTCGGTAAACCCAAAAAAAAAAAAAAATCTCCTATAGTAGAGATGATGTAATGTTCTATTTAACATATATATATATATATATATATATATATATATATATATATATATATATATATCAACTTAGATCCATCTTAATTTGGATTTGTTGATGAGGACTTTTGGAGAATTGTGTGTTACGATCATTATTATGTCCAACATTTTGGATGAACCCTTTACCTATCTTCAGGGATCTAGAGTGAAAAGAGATTTGATCTCTCTCAATGCTTCATAGATCCAAAGTTAAGATAGCAGGGATCTAGATTAGAAAGAAATTTTATTTTTGTTAGTGCTTCATAGATCCAAAATTAAGATAGATCTGATATAATCACTGGTAATATAATTGTCTGCCAATATCCTTCTTAAATTTTTAACTTCTAAAGTGATGCTTTCGTATTTTAAGAATCATCATTTTATCCCTTTTTCCCGTTTTCCAAGCTTTTCCCATCATCTTCAAAAACCTAAGTTGAAATGCAATCCTTTGTGATTGAAACCAAAGCATCCAAGCTTCGAAGGGATGGAGGTGTGGACATGGAAGTCAAATAAGTACAATAAGTTGCAGGAATGTAAACATTAAATAGAATGCAAACCATTATTTACAGTGCTTCCATAAGTCAAAAATTTGAATTGCTTAAGAAAAATTATCGGGAGCAGTCAATAGCAGAGGGTAGATGAAATCAGGGTGATGCTGCAAGGAAACCACAAATGCATATTCAAAATTCCATCAATTGCAGTTGAGTAGCACTAGATCTTCAACTTGTTCTTCAAAAAGAGAATTTGATTAGCATTGCTAGCCTTGAACATGCTAACCAACTTATCATACATCTCCTTGGAAGTGCCCAACTCAAAGATATAAGAAACCAAATGCTTATGAATAGAGTCCCTGATGATCTTCTTCGCCTTGACTTCCCCTTTCTTGTACTTTCTCTTAGTGGTAGTCGATGCATTTGATGGAGGCTCATTGATCCTCCCCTGCACATAATCCATAATGTCTTGGTCTTCCAATCTCAAATCCAAAGACATTTTCCAAGCATGATAATCATACTTGTTAGTCAGCTTATAATATATTTGAAACCCTTATATGATGAAGAGGCCATTGATCTCGGTCCTTGATTTTTCAAATTCCTCAGTGATTTTTTTTCACACTTGCTTTGGCTTCGTCTTCGCCTCAACTATGATTCCATGTTAATTTTAGATAACCATGGTATGTTCTATGCTTAATGAATTTTACTTCAATCTTTCTTCTTATTAGCCCGATTCAATTTCAGATAAGCAATCACATAATAATTAAAAGTAAATGCTGATAGAACATAAATATAGATCAACAGAAGACAAGCCAATATAAGATACAAGAATTTGTAATTCTTATTATTCAGTAAAGATAGAGAAAAATGTTTGTTACAACAGTCAAGAAGATTTCCTAGCTAGCAAAGACTTTGCTGGTCAAACCAACTCTTCCAACCTCCAAGTAGGTTCAGTCAAACTCGGTCAAACTTGGCCTTTCTTCAGTGTCACACACAACCCACAAATCAGCCGTCAAAACCAATCAACGCAAGTCAATTTCCTGCGGTCAAATATAGTCAATGATGTGGTTAAAGTGTTGGGTCAAAGTCAACGAGTTTCCTCAATTTTTGTGCCCTCCAATTCAACCTTCCAAAATCGGATTTCCAGTGCAGAAAATGCAGTCAAATCATGAGGGTTGACCCAAAGGCAACGCTGGTCAACTTTGGCCAAATTTTCCCTAAACCAGTCCGAAAATATCAGCTACTTGTTTCACACGTGGGAGAGAGAGAGAGAAGCCTTCAAAGGTTGTTCGAACCAATCAGATGAGGAAGAATGTGTGTGATGAGTTGTTGAGAAAATGAGCATCAAGTCTCTCCAATTTATATCCATCAATGAGGGTGTGTGACACATCTTTTGGGGCTTGTGAGCCTACATTACAATTCTGGCCGACCTTGATAATTTTCATATGTGTGGAAAAATAAATTCAAAATATAAGTTCTAGGCATACAAACAAGATGATCTTTAGATCAACCTTTCACCTCTCCATAAAAGGAATCCAAAAAAAATATCATCTCCATCATATGATCAATGCAACATGGTGTTTGGACCTACTTTCCCAAAAATTAATAGTTTTCCCATCCTTTGGCACTGATCACATCTGGTGGTGTATCTTCTTGCATCTTGATGTAAATTGGGCCAATAGTGACCAACCTGTAAAAATTTAAAGGTTGTCCTCTTAGTAGCAAAATGACCCCCACAAGGTCCATCATGACATGTTGAGATGATGTCAAAGACTTCTTCTTCCCTCACACATCTCCTCAAGATCTGATCTGGTCCCAATTTGAAAACATTGCCCCCAATCCAAGTGAAAGGAGCACTTTTCCTTACAATCTTGCTTTTATCTCTGGATGATAGATTAGGAGGGAACCTCCTAGCAACCAAGTAGTTGGCTATGTCAGCAAACCAAGGAGAAAGCACTGAGATGACAAAGAGGTGTTCATCAAGAAGTTGATCATCCACCATCTCCTCATCCTATAGTATACATTAAGAAGTAATGGTTGATGTTTTGATCTTCATTTTGCATGTGTATGGTTTTATTTTCACATGCAACTTCTCATTTATCATTCAAATTGTTTAGCAAGAAAAGATGAACTAGTTTCGATATGACATACCTTGATCCTCTGTACATTTTTTTTCTTGGTTTGTATGTCCCTTAATCTTTAGAAGCGATCTCCATTTTTAGTAGAAGCATGCATATGATTTACTTCAACATATTGGCATGGTTGATTGCAAGCTTATGCCCACTCTATTTTAGTTAGATGTTACACTTTCTCCCAATTATGCTTCATCATGTGTTAACCCTCAACTATATAGGCAATTGGTTGGGAGTCTCACATATTCAACTTACACACACCCTAACATTTCCTTTGAAGTTGGATTTGTTTCTCAATTCTCTCAAGATCCTGCGAATCATTAGAAGGAAACACATCATACTATATAAGGTACATTTAAGGCACTATCATTTTTTGCATTTAGTACACCTCCAATGCCTCTTAGCTTGTGGGTTTCACTAACTTAGATAGGGTTGGTTTAGATTTTGATTAGAGGTATTTCTCTAGTTTTGTTATTACATTGGTTCTACTCTTATTGTCGAGTCTTGAAAGAAAGACTTGATTGCATTATCTTCTAAAGAATTTGAGTATCATGTTGCATTTCTTGCTAGTCAAGGGGTTCTTTGCCTTTAACAGCTGATAAAGAAGTATGAACATTATCTAGATCATCCCACTACTCTTTAGTGAGATAATTAGAGTACCATTCACATTTTTTGCACCCCAATGGGGCATCGATAGACAAAAAACATTGATATTCACATCCACTTCATTCAACAACTCATTCAGGATGGTATTCTTAGCTTGGACTACTTCCCTACTGAAAGCAAGTTATTGACATCTTCACTAAACCTTAGGCATTGTTGCAATTGATGCTTAGGGTGAAGGAAGCTATTCCTTGGGGGATACTCTCAAGTCCTTCTTCCTTCACATATTTTTTATGTTGTTTACTCTCTTTTGGGAAGAGTTTTTTCCCTCAAGGGTTTTCTCATTTTCTATATTTATGAAAATTTGTACTTAGATATCTTAGTAGTGTGAATTGTTAAGCCCATTTTTGTCTTGTTTTTATTTTCTCTCTAATTTTCACTTAAAAGAGGCATCAATATAAAATAGAAAACCACATATACATACTTATAAGTTTATATTTTCAAGTCATTGCGTCGAGAGGTCCAATATGGTAGAGATGTTGTAATGTTTAACATTTTGACTTGGTTAAAATAAAACAAAATAAAAGAAAAAACATAAAATTCTCCTATGGTAGAGATGTTGTAATGTTCTATTTAACATTTTGACTTAGTATATACATAAACCAACCTAGGTCCATCTTAATTCCAATCTACTAAGCCTTTAGAGGGATCAAATTTCTTGAGATGCAAACTTCTTTTGAAATCAAAACATATTAGATCCGCAATTAAGATGGATATAACATAAACACCAGTAATATAATCGCTAAATAAAATGCTTCCTTAAATATTTTACGAATAAGCCTTTTATCCCCTTTTCCTTGTTTGCAAGATTTTACATCATCTTCAAAACCCTAAGTCAAATAAGTACAGGAAGTTGCAGGAATGTGAACATTAAATAGAATGCAGGCCATTCTTTACGGAGCTTCCGTAAGTTAAAACTTTTAATTTGTTAAGAAAAATTATCGGGAGCTGTCAATAGTAGAGGGTTTGTTAAATTAGGGCAATTCTACAAGGAAACCACAAATGCCTATTCAAAATTCCATCAATTGCAGTTGAGTAGCACATCCGGAAAATTATTGTTTAAAGGAATCTCAAAAATGTTGTCATTCGATGCGACTGAGCACTAAACGAATCCAGGGCTCACGAATGATGACGGATGCAATGACGAGAAGAAGCCCCACCTCCATTAAACGCCAGCGCCAAAGAGGTGTCGTGTGTAATTTTTGCTTAAGTGAAGGAGAAGTCGACGGGCGCGCTGATGGAGAAAAATAACCAGCTAGGCAACAGGTTCGAAGCCGACGCGTGCGCTTGTCGAGAAGGAATCACCAACTATGCAACAGGTTCGCCTCATTACCAAGAAAATGCTCACACATGCTTTTTTATATATATATATATATATATATATATATATTTTTTTTTTTTTTCTCCACGAGTGACTCTTGGTAAATATTTGAAGGCAAATGGGATTGGGTTTTGTCAATGTCAAATGTGTTTTGATATGACAGAATACATTGAAACATCCCACATCCAGCAAATTTGAACCATATGTGTTATCAGATTTCGGATTTTGTTTTTCTTGAAAAATTTTTGTAAGGTCTTGGTTAAAAAAGAATATGCTATGAATTTGTAACAACTTTGAAGAATACAAATTATTATTCAGTGTCATTGTTGTTGGTTGTATTCTTATGGAGTAAGTATTTGTTATATTAATATTAATAATAAAACTAATATTATTTTTGGGGTGGTCATGTCTTAGATTCATTCAAATTTTGATAAATGAGATTAGAGGTACATCACGAGTCTCTAAATTGAAGATTTTAAATCTACTATATAAGTTAGAAGGGTTGAGTTGCAAGAAATCTTTCAAATTCAAATAGAGATTTTTAAATTAAAATGATCAATAAACCCTGCTTGAATGTGAATATGAAGGTTATTCTTTTTTGTTGTTGTAGTAGGTTCAAGTAAAACTCTTTAGTTTCAAAGCCTTTGAACTTAATTCACAATAATAACAGATAGGTGGAATAACACTTTGGGGTGCATGATTGGTAGTTCTCGACATCCAAGGCTATTGTGACAATATTAAGGAAGGACAAGTTATTATGAGACAATTAGAGATTTCAAATGGGAAAAGAAGGAAAACATTTGGTGCATGCAAATAAGGAAGCCAAAGAACCACTTGAATCCTTGCATGATTCTATTTAGGAAGTTGACATATTAAGGAGACACATTATGTCAATTGTGGAAAAAATGATTAAAGAAAAGACACTCCACAAAATCTTGAAGTGTTAAGCATACAATGTCTAAATGAATTTGAACAATTATCATCTCTAAATAATTGTGTTGTTATCTTCATATGTAAATGGACAGAAGGATCCATTAATAGAATCACTCAAACAATCACTGAGTGAAAAAAAGCATGAGATAGTAAAACTACAAATTGAGAACATAAAGGATGGCAAGTTGGTAGTTATGCTTATTGGGACATAAATTCCTAATACACAACATGGTTAATCATGATGACGTGTTAAATGATTCCTTAAGAAATAATTCAGAATAGTGCACACAGAGGAGGTCTACGTGAATGTGAACTAGAAAAAATTATTCTTTTGAAGTGTCTAAAGAAAAATATTCCTAGATTTATGGAGAAAGTTAAACTCCTTGTAGGGACAACTTCAATCCACTTTGTGAAGTAACTAGTCGCTATTAAGATCCATCAATGTTGGGATGAAGATGTGGGATGTATCTCGCCAATAAAATCCAATCCCCATTGCTAGAAAGAAGCATCTACAAATATGGTTTTCAAAGGTAATGGCATTAGCTTCTTTTTTCCATAAAAAATTTGACACTTATGACATACAAAAATCTTTTTATAGATGTCTTTGAACATAGAAGGCCAATAGTATCATGCTCTAAGTATCTTGTTTGTTGTTTCCTTATAAAAATGATGACCTCCACAATGACCCTTATGAAATTCACCAATTACCCTCTCAGCTTCATCTTCTAGCAAGTAGTTTATGAGTATCCCACTGGTGTCCCACCAATATAAATTCTTATTTAAAATGCAATACCTTAGAGACTTCAGCTTTACAAATCTGTATTTGGACTTGGTTAATTCAAGAGGAGCCTTGTGATGCTGCAAAACAAAAATTACATCCCTATACCACTCAGACATAATGATTTTTTCCTCTACAAGGATCAATTCCTCCTGTTCAACCACCTCTGAAATTCTACAATAAAATTCATATCTAGGCAATCAAAATTTGATTGTGTCATCAACTTTTCCAACCCCTGGCCTTTTACCAAATTTGTAGGCCCAATCTCCATATCATACTCGAACAAAGTGGTAATCTACTTACCTCTTTTTCCATCTACATCAGCTTGAGTCAATATGTCTTTTTCCACAACATTAGGCACAAAAGCCACAATGTGAGAATGTACAGTATAGATTCTGAAATCCTTAAGCGCCTTCACTAGAGCATAGAATTGTTTATCCATAATGTTCTACTTTAGTTCAGAATTTCCAAGTGTCCTACTGAAGAAAGAAATGGGTTTTTCATTACCTTGCTGTCTCTTTTGCAATAACACTCCTGCAATTGTATGTTCATAAGCAAAAATAAAAAACATAAAATCCTTAGAAAAATCAGTAATTATGAGCACTAGATTTTGGGTAAGGGCCTTCTTGATATCTTCAAAATACTGCTTCGTCTCTGCTATCCATTTAATATCAAAATCTTTCCTAAGCATCTTAGTAATATGCTTAACAATTTCTGCAAAATTAGGAATGAATATCCTAACAAAATTTATCTTGCCTAAAAAGGATTGACTCTCTTTTCTGTTTCTAGGCAAATCTATCTTCTGAATGGAAGTGAATATACTTGGATCAATCCTTATTCCTTCTTTTGATATTATATGACCCAATAATTTTATAGTTGTCAAATTCAAAACACTCTTGCTAGGATTGAGAGAAATACTAAACTTTCTGCATATTTGGAGAATTTTCTCCAAGTGCTTGAGATGTTTTTCTTGCTTCTTTGAAAACACAATGATATCATCTAAGTAAACCACCACTGACCTGTCATTTTCTTCAGCAAATGCAATGTCCATCACCCTTTGGAAAGCCGCTCCTACATTCATGAGACCAAAAGGCATTTTGGCATACATAAATTTCCCCCATGGCGTAGTGAAGGTGGTTTTCTCTTGGTCATCCAGATGCACTAGTATCTGATTATAGCTTGAGAAACCATCTAACATAGACATCCTTTGGGATTCAACAATGTTTTGCAATATTTGGTCCATTTTTGGAAGAGGATAATTGTCTTTAAGGGATGCCTTATTCAAATTTATGAAATCAATGCATATCCTAATCTCGTCATTTTTCTTTCTCACAGGCACCAAGGTAGCACCACTTAGAAAATCTCAATGGAAAAATGATTTTTGCATCAAAAAACTTCTTAATTTCTTTTTCAATCAATGGCATAAGCAATGGATTGATTCTCCTCAATTTCTATTTAAATGAATTTTCATTTTCTTTGATTGGTATTATATGTTGAATGATGCTAGGATCATACCTCTTTAATTCTTCATAATTCCATGCAAAAACATCAATATACCTTTTCATCAAATCAACATACCTTTGTCTCACCTCTGAAGAGAGAAGTTCAGAAAACTTGACCAACTTGGGATTTTCTACAGTACCAAGGTTACAACTTTCAACCTCTTCATCATCAACTTTCATCTTTGGATTCTTAAACACATCATTCTCATCAAACAACTTTTCAAGAGGGATTAAACCTTTAGGAATACAATTATTCTTCAGCTGAAGAACCTCTAGATTAGCTTTGGTTTCAACAAACATGTTATGCTAATCTACTTGAATGTTTTCAAATTATTCTTTCAACTCAAGAAAGTTTTTGACCTGTTGATCACTATCAAACACTTTCCAATTGATTAATTATCAGGGATAACTGGTCTATGCCTAACCTCAACTTCATAGCTCTTGGTGGGATGAATAGGGATGATAAACAAGTTGGTTGAGACAGCCAAGGAATCAACCACATAATTCTGGTTTCTAGCTTTGATAGTGAAACTATATTCTTTGAAATTTTCAAGCATTTCAAGGATCAAATTTCTATAAGCCCTCATTCTGACATCTTTAGTTTGATAAGATCCTTCTACTTGGTTGATTACTAATTTAGAATCACCAGAAACTGAAATTTTCTTGGTGCCTAAATCTTTTTAAGGCTTCTAGACCCAAAAACAAAGCCTCATATTCAACCATGTTGTTTGTACAGTCAAAATTCAATTTGTAAGAATAAAATTTACTCTCATCTTTTTCAATATCTTTTTCAAGCTCATGAGCCAATTCATCTAAAAATCTGATCTTATTTTCAGGATTTCCTTTATATGACTTTAAATAAAAAGACAGTGATGAAGAAAAGTTCTCACCAACTTCTACATCAGAGCACCATCATATGAACTCCTGAATGGAAAGAGAGCCTGCCACAAACTCTATCTTCTCCATCCATGTTTCCAAGAAAATAAGCCCGAAAACTGAAAATGATTTAATAGATCTAACAGGTAACCTTTCCACCCATCTTTTACACTTTCCTTGGAATGAATCATATAAAAGCCTAATGAATACATCTTCTTGTTTGACTCTAAGGAGCTCAATAAAGTCACAAAACTTCGATACATGTTCTAAAGTCAAGCTTAAATATTCTTCATCAAATTTAGGGCCAATACTTAAAAGATATGCATCCCCGGGCAAAATTTTTAGAAATCTATACATTTTTGAAAAGTCCACACATGCATACCTTGAAGAAATTGTATCCGCATCTAAGTCTCTCATTTCCCAGTAGTGTTACCATGAAGCTATGAATTTATGAATTCTTTAAGAATGGAGTCACCAAGGTAGAAGTACAACGTTCAAATTGTCTTATCTCCTACTACCTTCAAGATCTCAGTTCCTTTGATAAGAATCACCCAAGATGATATGAATTTCAGACTTTCGACAGATGCACCAAAATGTTATCACCAAACTGGGAATAATTGGGTTGTTCAACGGTCAATTTGATGTAACAATTTCAAACCACTTGGGGTTGGAAGTTAGCCCTTCCAACCAGAGAGGGTTCTCTCAAGAAAAAGGTAAGATATTCATGAAACAAAATTATAATGAAGATGACTAACTCTTATATGTTTTTAGATTAACTCTTATATGTTTTTAGATTTTTTTTTTAGGTGGAAGATGAGTGAGGGCTACCATTGGGCATGGATTCAGCATGGAAATTCAATTACAAATGACTATTATTCATGGAAACTGAGGCACATGAGCCTTTACAATAACTCAGATAGCTATCATAATACATAAAGGAAGTTGGAGCATAAGATTTTATGAATTCCAAGTAATCATGTATAAGCACGCTGAATCAATATTCAAAAGATAAATGGACAAAAACACATAAAAGCTCAATATGAATCTCAGGTCTGAACAAACACTTCTGCAACTATGTATTAACCGAGTCAAAGAAAATTACATAGTAGCTTGGTCATTTACATCCATCCTCCTACCTATAATTCTAAAAATCCTCATTTATAGAGTGAGGTCTCATAAAAATGGTTTGCCACATGAGCTAGCTTGGAATTCCTACCTCATAGACCTATTTCAAATAGGATTACATCACTTGGAGACTTCCTAGGGATATTTTCTGTTTTGTAGAGTTTGAATACAAAAAGGACTCTTCTTTCATTAAATAGTTCAACAAATCCATTTAATAACCCTTATCAAATGCAACCAACTAATTTTCTGAGTGTACTGGACTGTTGATGTTTCATCATGCCACGTGGATGCTGAGTTGGACCTCTTCCAAGTCGAATTTTAATTTTTTTACACAAATTTGGCTAGTGAAACTTCTGAAAAATAGGCCTAAAATATGAGTGCATAATTTCGAAACCCCGATGGATTTGCAAAAAATGAGAGAGGTTTTTGTACATGGGATTGTACTGAAGAAAAACCTCCTTCATATTTCCAAAATTATTTTTCATTTGGTCAGAAATTGAACTTGAAGTTGACTGCTAAAACAGTTATGTACAGGAAATTTCGTAGCGCTCATTTCATAGAAAACTCCAAAATCCACCTTTTGCATAACCTTTGACCTTTTTGACTGTTGGAGGGTCTTCCTTGGGGCTAATGAGGTAAATAAAAACCCTCATTTACCCATGCTTTGATATCTTTTAGGGAGTTTTGCCTTAAGTAATCCTACAATGAATTCGTAGCGAAAACTCGGCCTCAAGCCTAGAACTCGATACGAAAATTCCTAGTTTCAAATATTTTTGAATTTTTTTCCTTCCTTACCCCAAAAAAAAATTTGCAGCCTTGTATATGCCTTGCTATAGTATCTTAAGACAAAATATGACAAAAATGTATGGCTTACCATGTTTAACATCAACATCTTGCATAATCATTTTAAGACCCTTTTTCTTCGATTCAGCTTGTATCATTTTTATCGAACCAAAATATCATGTTGAGGTGGCAAACTGATACACTTGATTTGAGGTCTTTATACATCGAATTTGATGATGAATTGTCCATTTGTGAGGTGGAAAAAATGATGTGTTGGCAGCCATGTCAGCCATATGAAGTGGATTGCTGAGTTGTACTCCTTAAACAAACGTCCCAATGTCATTTTTTGAACTCATTTGATGATTCAGCTACCTCCTTACATGTGTTGATTGCCCCAAAAAGACAAAAAATTTATAATGCTGGAAAAACAGAGGATTAGGCAGTTTCGTAGCGAATTTTGAGTAGCATACACTAAATTCACTGCAGAAGTTGGTAGAAGTGCCAAGTTTATATGAAATGACCAATTTCACTTATGCATGAGCTATTTTTGGGATTTTTATTTGACATTGACACCTATCACCTTAATGATGACCTTTAAGACCCCCACATATGCACATTTTTGAAAATTAAAAATTCAAAAGACCCTATTCAACCCTAAGTGACTCAAGCTAATTAACTTAAGACCAAACAAATTGTTATCATGGATAACACCTTCAAAGGAAGACACTCAAGCTTATGCCAAATACATGAAGGGATACATAAGATCCCAATGGATTCTTATAGAATCTGTAAAGGACTCTCTCATCCCCTATGTATCAAAACTAGAATCTTCAAAAGAAATATATGAGAAATTGGTGGAGTTATTCCCTGTAAGTACTGCAGGAGAAGTAATATCTCTAAGACAAGAACTATAAAATTTGAAGATGTCAAGAGAGGAAGGAATAACTTCATACTTTATGAATATTTCCAAAATGTGAGATCAAATGTAGGAAATGGGGGAAGTGATGTCTGACAGGAAAATGACTACAGTGGTGTTGAATGCTCTACCGGAGGGATGGGAAAACTTCACTTATAGTATCTATGGAAAGAAGGAAGCAACACCATTCTAAGATCTGTGGTCTCTATGTAAGATATAAGAGACTAGAATAAAAGCCAAAATTGATACTGGATCAAATGAAGAAAATCAATCCTATGTTGCCATGTCAAGGAGGAAAGGAAAATTTGGTAAGTTTGGTCCTCATAAGAAAAGAAGGAACTCGGATAAGATCTGATGCTATGGATGTAATGAACTTGGGAACTATATAAAGGATTGTCCCAAATCTAACAAGGACAATAGGAAAAAGGAGGAAGCCCATGTTGTCAGAGAAATAAAGGAACCTGAATCAAAGAAGCCTAAGAAATAGAAGTGAAAGATCTCTATTATGATTGAGATCATCTTCCTCTTTAGAAGGTTTTTGCCGATTTTAAATAGTATATTAGGAAACATTGTATATTAGATAGATGCATCATCTTAAAATTAGCATCATGACAGAAGCATTCAAAATAAGGAGTACTAGTCATATGAGGATGTCTGGAAACATTTATGTAACATCTATGCTATGAGATAATTTGACTCCTAGAAACCTCATTATATATATATATATATATATATATATATATATATATATATATATATATATATATATATATAAGAAGGAAGTTATCTAGATCATGGTTCATCATTCAATAATCTATATGGAAACAGGTGTTTCCACTTTCTAGTGGAGTCCTCTTTGGATTCACTAGTTAGAAAGAAAGAAAAAGGTTTCCTCAAATTCTAACTTATAGAATTATGGGATTGGATATGATGACATATTGATTAGGCAAGTTAAGGGAATGAAACTCTTCACTCCAAGGAAATATGCTGCAAGATAACTCAAAGGAAGGAAATGAGGTACATATACATCTATGCTAACACTGGATGCTATATAGACATGTCATATGGTTGCAGGTAGAAGAAGTATCATAAAAGAAAGCATGTTGGGTCCCTATAATACTGGTGTATACCCTTATTGTTATTGTTATTGTTAGTGTAGCCCCCTTATTGTTATTTTTATGTCCATGTAGTCCCCATATTGTTATTATTGTGCCCCATAGAAGCCCACTATTGTTATTGTTGTGCCCTTACATTATTATTTCTATGTCGACTAGGGTTATATTGTGACCCCTTGGAATCATATATATAGAAAGGAAGTTTTTTCATTTGTATCATCCAAGAATTACTCATTTATGTAATGTAAAGGAGGCTTCCCCTCGAAGAGGCTTATTTCTAAGTTGTTAATCTGTTTTTTCTTCTATTTTGTGAGTTGGTTTCATAACATTTGGTATCCGAACTTTGGATTCTAGGGTTTTGCTGCTGCAAACAAGTCATCTTGGAATTTTTGCTATAACATTTTTTATACGAGGCTTTGAAGTGAAATTTTTTACCATGTGGAGCCGAAATCTTGATGAACTTCATGTAAAAATTTCATACCTTGATTCACAATATTTTCAGAGATATGATCTGTGGAAGTTAGGGTTTTTGCAGGCTCCAAAATTTCATCTTAAACATGTGACCAGGCGAAAATCATCATAAATTTCGTTTCAGGCATGAATTACGTAAAAAGTGGCTGAAAGTGCACAAACTGTACTTTCTTTTATATCTATTTTAGAGTTGCAGGTGGAAACAATGACACTTGGCACACCATACAAGTTCACTCTACTAAACCAGCCCATATTTATGTCATTGTGGGAGATCGAACATAACTTTGTCTTGAAAAATCCAAATTAGGTTTGACCCGTGGAATTGGAAACAAGACTTAGAGGGATACTACATGACCAAATTTCATATCCTGAAGATCCGAAATCACAAATATAAATCAAGTCCAATATTGACCTCCTAAAAAGCAAGAAAAATGTGTGTATTTGTTTTTTAAAATTGCATAACTTTTGTTTGAAAAAGCAGTTTTAAGTGATTCCAAAGGCATATTGAAACATATATATAAGTATTTGATTCTAAAATGCCTCCCAAAAATAATTCGATACCTATTAAATCCTTAGAAAACTCTACTATGACACATGAAGAGGAAGAAGTGTAGCATGATATATCAAAATTACTGGATCAAGTGCAACAAATTTCACTCTCACAAAGAGCAACCAAAGAAGAACTAAAAGGTGGAATGGATGGTTTAAAAGGCAGTATGAATGGATTAAAAGGTGACATGGACGGTTTAAAAGGCAACATGGAATATTTGAAGAAAGACATGGAAGGCTTGAAGGAAGGTTTGACAAAGTTGCTACAAGAAAAGCTTCCTAGTGGAGAAAAGGTAGTAGAGGAAACTCATGATGTGAACAAATTAAATGCTAATCATGATTTCATAAACTCTAACATTAGATTGAAGACCCACCATATTCCAAAGATTGATATGAGGAAGTTTGATGGCAAGGATCTCGTAACATGGATACTACAGATGGAGCAATATTTTAATCTCCATAATGTGCAAAACACACAAAAGGTACGTATTGCAACTTCATATTTAGAACCCAATACATTTGTATGGTATCAATGGATTTGTTTTCGTAAAAAAATTTTCACTTGGTTAATTTTTACGGAGGAAATGATAGCACATTATGAGGATACAAAGAGAAACACCTTCTTTATCCAATTAATAAATCTCAAACAAAATAGTTCAATGGTGGAGCACATTGAGGACTTCCAAAATTTGAATATAAGGGTAACTAATATTCCAGAGGAACACATGATTGATGCCTTCATAGGGAATTTAAAGGATAACATCCAACATGAGGTTCACCTTTGGGAACCTGATTCATTAGGGAAGGCATTCAGGTTGGTAAGAAAACTTGAAAGTAAAATTATGATGACAAGGAAGCCTACCACTAATAACTATAAAGATGGAATTGTTGCTACTCCTAGACTTCCACAACCTACAAGGTTCACACCACAACAATTGGAAGAAAAAAGAGCAAAAGGGCTTTGCTGCAGTTGTGATAGAAAATGCACTAAAGGTCATAAGTGTACTGAGAATATATTATTTTACATATATTGTGAAGAGGAGGAAGAAAATGAACAAGAAACTTCAAAATAAGAGGATATACATCAAAAACCAACCCTAAAGGAAGAAGAAATGAATCTGACCATATCCTGTAATGCATTGGCAGGAATTACCACTCCTCAAACTCTCAAGATAGAAGGACATATCAAAAAAAATGTAATAGTGTTGATTGATTCCAGTAGTACCCATAATTTTATTCATTGTAAGGTAGCTAAGGAACTGAATTTGTTCCTATACCCAGCACCAGAGTGTCAAGTGATGGTTGCAAATGGAGGAACTATAAATTGCTCTGGAAAGTGTCATACTATCAAACTAACCATGGGGTAATATGTATTGAATAGTCCAATACTCTCCATCCCAATGGGTGGTTCTGATGTTGTACTAGGAGTACAGTAGTTACAATCTTTGGGGATGGTGGCTTTTAATTTTCAAGAACTTTTCTTGATTTTTTTTTCAAAAGGAAAGGAAGTTGAATTATGGGGTATCGCAGGGAAGCCAGGAAATATAATCAACTCCAATGTCATGGAAAAGCTTCTGAAGAAACAACAACGAGGCGTAATTGCACAATTATGCTCACTGCAAGTTCAAACACCAAAATCATCTATTTCTCCATATCTCCAAAACGTCTTGAACAATCATTCCAAGGTATTTGAGACTCCCAAAGGAATCTCACCTATTCGTGATCATGTTCATGCTAGTCATTTGATTCCAGCAAGTGTTCCTCCAAACATCGGGCCTTACAGATATCCTTATGCTTAAAAGAGTGAGATTGAATGTATGTTTGCAGAAATGCTAGAGGTTGGTATAATTCAACCTAGTAAAAGTTATTTCTCTTCCCCAGTAGTATTGGTGCACAAGAAGGATGGATCATGGTGTATGTGTCTTGATTATAGGGAGCTCAACAAGCTCACTATTAAAGATAAATTTCTCATTCCCGTCATTGATGAATTATTGGATGAATTACATGGAGCAATTTACTTCACCAAGATAGATCTTCATTCAGGATATCATCAAATTAGAATGAAGACTGAAGACATTCCGAAAACAACATTCATAACTCATGAGGGTCATTATGAATTTTTGGTCATGCCTTTTTGCCTTACTAATGCACCTTCCACATTTCAAGGTTTGATTAATTCCATTTTCAAACCCTTACTTAGAAGAATTGTGTTAGTCTATTTTTATGATATACTAATCTACAACAAGTCTTGGAAGGATCATGTTCAACATGTTGACATGGTGCTCAAAATATTGGAGGAGAAATAATTATATGCAAAAACCTCCAAATTTTTCTTTGGAGTACATGAGGTGGAATATTTGGGTCATATTGTATCTCATGACGGTGTTAAGGTAGACCCTAACAAAATTAAATCCATTAAGGAATGGAAAATCCCTAGAACCATAAAGTATCTTCGAGGATCTCTGGGGTTAATTATCGCAAGTTTGTTAAGAATTATGGGAGAATATTGGAACCTTTAACATCATTACTGAGGAAAGATTCATTTTCTTGGAATCTAGAAGCAACTAAGGCCTTTGAACATCTTAAAGAGGCAATGTGCCAATCACTGGTCTTAGCTACGCCAGACTTCACAAAAGCCTTTATTGTGGAATGTGATGCCTCAGGAAATGGAATTGGTGCGGTTTTAATGCAAGAAGGAAGACCCATTGCTTTTTAAAGTCGTCCAAACAAAGGAAAGTATTTACTGAAACCTATTTATGAGAAGGAAATGTTGGCAATACAACATGCACTAAAGCAATGGCGACCTTACCTAATGGGAAGACACTTCAAGGTAAAAACAAATCATGATAGTTGTTGGGCTCCAAAAATGTCATACAAATATCACTCATTACCATACATTTTTCACCTATGCTTCCATTACATCACTCATTATTCACTACCATGTCACTTCATTTTCCCTATTATTCACCATTAATGGGTCTCATTTATATTTTCCAAATATTATTTATTTTCAAGCATTTTTAAGAGAAATTCTTGATTAAAAATTAGAAAATAATATATTTTACTTCATATATGGAAAGTGGATTGTGTTTGTGACATGTGTAGGTGCCAAGGAAGCTTCCGAGACACCTTTATGTGGCCTTGAATGATCAAATTCGAATTTGATAAGATAAGAGATCATGATCTCATGGAGAAGATCAAGGACAAAAGGGGGTTATGTGTCTAGATGGTTGAGAGATGTATGGAACTAAAGAGAGATTAGTGGATCATCATTATGAGTTTTTTACTCATCCCATTGTATAAATAGGAGTACAATCTCCTCCATTTGTAAGTTTTGTAATCTTAGAATTTTGGAGTATGTAATCTTAGAAGCTTAGAGTTGTAACCTTAGAGTTGGTTTGTAATGGAGATTTTGAAATAAAGAATCATACTTTGATTTTGCCTCTACATCCGAGTCTCCTTTGAAGTGGTGTGCTTGTGGAGTTATGGAGGACCCCCATGGCCTCACTTGCATACTTATTTTAGGTATAATTTAATTTATGTTTTTGTTTCATTTCAGCTTTTAAGTTTTGTTAAATGTTATAATATTGGAAGAGTCTTATTTGAAAGTGTTCTTGTAAGAGAACCGTAAGATCTCATACAATTATTAGATTTAGGTTTGTTTCATTTCAGCTTTTGAGTTTTTGTTAAATGTTCTAATATTGGAAGGATCTTATTTGAAAGTGTTTTTGTAAGAGAACCATAAGATCTCAGACAATTATTAGATTTAGGTTTGTTTCATTTCAGCTTTTAAGTTTTGTTAAATGTTCTAATATTGGAGGAGATCCTAAAATTCAGGTGTTCTTGTAAGAGAACATTAGGATCTTGACAATTGTTAGATCTAGGTTTGATTAGTTGTTGAAAGAGATCTTGATGAATATGTTCTTGTAAGGGAACTTTAAGATCTTGGACAAATTAGGAATCTTTCTAGACCTATAGGTGGCACTTCTAAGTTTACCTTCCCGGGTTGACATTAAATTGAACTTTGATTGACATGATCAATTAGAACCAAACAATAGTATTAAATACATCTTGGAAAAAGTATTATCTTCAGAAGAGCAAAAAAAATGGGCTACAAAGATGCTGGGTTATGACTTTGAAATCATCTACAAAAAAGGGAAGAAAAATTCTGTTGCAGACGCGCTATCAAGAAAGGATGAGGATGTGGAAGCATTACTTTGTGCCATTTCTATTATCCAACTTGAGTGGATAACCAAAGCAATGGATGAATGGAAGAAATATGAAGATGTATGGACACTCATTCAAAAGTTGCAACAAGATCCCAATACATTTGAGACATTTAGCTGGAAAAATGATTCGTTATGGTACAAATATCGCTTATATATTTGTAATAATTCCCAACTCAAACAAAAGATTATTTTGGAATTGCACATCTCTCCCTTAGGAGGGCACTTAGGATTTTTAAAAACTTACCATAGGGTGAAGAAGGATTTTTTTTTGGGATGACCTTAAATCTGATATTCAAAAGTTTGTGGCAGAATGTTTGGTTTGCCAAAAAAATAAAGTTGAGACAATTAAGACCCCAGGTCTGTTAGAACCTTATCCATTCCAAGTCAATGTTGGGAGGACATTTCAATGGATTTTATCACAGGTTTACCCAAATCCGAAGGAAAGACTATCATCATGGTGGTAGTTGATAGAATTACCAAGTATGCACACTTCTGTGCATTATCTCATCCATTTAAATCCAGTACAATTGATACTGCATTTGTGGAAACAATTCAAAAGCTACATTGTTGGCCTGAGGGGTCCTGACCCAGGTTCGGAGGTCAAGGTTTGCCAATAAACCCCTATACTACTAGCCCTTTCGGAAATGACCTGCTTTCGCAGGCCAAAATCTCACCTGAAGCAGTATGGGAGGGTGCTGGAACCAGGTTTCCACACCCTGGGAGAGGGTAGGTAAGTCAAGCAGAGCTGTGTTTGACTTCACAATTACCAGATCGTATATCACGGAACCTAGATCTATAGATCCCTTTGCATCCATGTGCGCAATACCAATTATAATCACAATAATCAACAGATCATAAATTCACAAAACAATAACGCAACTATCAAATATATTCTTGCATAAAGTATAACAGATATATCTAGATCAGATGTCATCGCAGCATAAGAAAATAACACAGTTACTTTCGTAGCTTAACATAGAACCATGCATAACATAGCAGATATCATAGATTCACATTAACAGATTCAAATATTTCAACAACCTTCTGCTTTCATTAATCCTTTAGATCCTTTTACAATACCCAAAACCCAACCTGCGCACACAGTAGCAGGGTCCGCACACAGCAGGACTGAGGATCTCCACGCACATAGCCAACAAGAGTCCTTTCCCCCAATAACCCAAACAGATCTACTAATTCATATTTCGCACCTATCTTTATTCATGCCCCCCTATTGACTCAAAATGTCCTTCTATTTATAACGATCTAGCATAATCTTTCCTGTGGTCTGTAAACCATGGTTTGCGGACTCTAGGTCTACCCTTTGACCCATTACAATTCTTTCTGGGCTTTGAACCACCCAAAAACCCCTGCGCTAGACTAAAATATGCCAAAAACATACAAAAATACTCAATTTCTTTCAAATAAGGAATGGAGACTGGAAATCTCAATATCATTTCAATTGAACTACTATTGGAACTTAGCGCCTTGGTCCAGCAGCAGTGGTGAAACCTGTCCCAATTCGCAGCCTTTGGAGGACCCCGTTCCAACAGTCCCCCAACACAATCTTGTGACTCGTCCAGAGTCACTATGGTGGTGGGGTCTCCACTTGCGCACGCAGTTCATTGATGGCTGCAACCAGTGGGGGCAGCACTTCTTGACTCTGAGAAGCAGCGCTCTGCGTAATATCCACGAGCTTTTGTGATGTCGGTCCTTCTGTCACAGCGGCGACACTCTCTAGTGTCTGATTTAGTCTCTTAACAGCAACATCAACATCCTGTGAGAAATGGAGGGTTGCGGCAGCCCAAGGCTTCAAGCGTTCTCCGATGTGCTTCTTATGTCGGAGCTCCTCAATCTCATCTTAGAGGGTATTGTTGGTCCTCAATCGTGCCAAACACTGTGCAGGAACCAAGGTGGGTAATGTAGCCTCGATCTGCTCGAAAGCTTCCTCCTTCTGCCACAAGTCCTGATTTATTTTCCGGAGGATTGAATCACGCTGGACCTTGGTCCATAACTGCATGGTTGTCTCTAGTAATTGGGCGCCCTGAGAAATATACCCTGTAATGGTGTTTGTAGTCACAGTCACTAGCACAACGCACTGGGCTCTTACTTCCGGAGGTGTTTCGGGTTGAAATTTGGCCTGTAAGTCAGTGATTTGATGCTCCAGCTGCATCTTAATGACCTGCATTTCCGTCCTAGAAGCCTTCAACGCTGCGGCCAATCCTTCAAGTTTAGCCCGGGGGGTGGCTGCGGCCGGGATCTCTTCTGTAACCTCTATGCAGAGCTGGTGGATCAAGGTTTCAAGCTTCGCTTACTGCGCGACAGTGAGGAGCACTTCCGCGTTCTATTGTGCGATGTTGCTCGGACACACCGAGTTTTTGGTGTACTTGTTGGTCCCGATGGTGAATCTCTTGAAACACAATAGTGTGGAGACCCTGCAATGCTTCGTGGGGAAGCTTGGCTAGATTCAACTGCACCCCTACACCTGCTTGGAGTTGTATTCCTTGGTCAGGCGGAGTGATCACAAGGGCAGCTTTAGGTAAGAAACAAAGACGACTTTCCTCTGTAACTAGCGTTGTATTGCTAGATTTCAAGGGAGTCTGTCCCTGAACCACGCTGGTCTGTAGCGTGTCTATCTTTAACTACAGGGTGTGAAGCTCGACCTGGATGGTGTTGATCACAGCCTTCTGTTGTTCCTCTAAAGCTACCCATTTGTCTTCTGTGGCCAGTGTGACTACATCTGCAATTTGTTCGAGATATCCCTCAGTCAACATAACTGTCTCATCTCGTTCCTTTCGCTGGGCGTGCTGCTTCTTTCGGGGCCCCTTGACATGCTCGCCTGTTTGCTTTGTACCTTGGAGGGAGGTGGTACCTCCGATGTTTACTTCCTCCATGCCCAGATTTGGCTACGAATCGACCTGGGTTTCGGCCTCGGTATCCTTCTTGGTGGTCTGCTTTAGCTGTGTGTCATTTTTCGCGGCTGCGCCTGAGTCCTTCCCTGTACTCTTTCTCGGGCCTCTAGTATCCTTGATGATAACAGGTGGGAGCACCTGCATCGTGCTAGTACCTTCGGTGCCCCTTGCGCTGGATTTGAAGCCTATCTTCCAGGAAGGAGGCCATAGCGCAATCACATTGTCAATTTCCTCATCTGATACCATATAAGGAAGTGACGTCCATGTTTTATCCTTGTGGCCGCGGATCTTAATGTTGTGCATGGTAACCTGGAATGCTGCAATACTTTTGTATCTGTCATATACTGTTGGGGATAGTCGAGGTCGAGAATTGATGGATGCTGCCATGCTACTCTGGAAGAGGACCCAGAAGACTTGGTAATCCTCTATATGCTGCGCGTCCTTGGAATCCCACAAATGGGCATACCGAGCCCCCTCACACATATCTAGGGTGAGCTCGGGGATGACCGACTCCGCAGGGGCCTCCCAGGGGACTTGGGCTATAAGGAAAAATAACCAGGCATAGCAAAAGGCTTTCCCTACTCCTGAGATTCGCGGACGTTGGTCAAGAACTCATCGCATAAGTATTGGGCCCAATTGAGGCAGACCCCCTTCGCACACTGACCTGCTAACTGAGTGACATAAGCAGGGAAAGTTGCGACCTGGCACTTTCGCATTAGCTTGCATGCTAATAACATGGCACCCATCTGCGTAGCAGGGTCAATGATAGATTTGATGACGAAGCCTCGCATACTCCTTTCCACATGGTAGGTCTGACGCACATATTCAGGGGTTTCCCCCTCATATTTCTTGCCCACACGCTCCAGAGGGTGCGACCTGTTCATGGGAAGGCCCATAATTTTGTGAACCATCGCAGCGTCAAAGGGGACTCTGTCCCGAATCCATAGGCAGCCATCGTGAATTAAGGCGAGCAACTGTCAGGCCAGTCGATCCGTGACATTGTAGTGGCCAAAGTGGGGCATCTGCAGTAGGTTCAAGAGCCAGGATCCGACCAATCCACATACCCAGCGTCGAGGAACGACTGTGACCCCATCATTCGCATAAATCGTGTTGAAGTACAATGCGGGGGCTAGCTTACGGAAGGCTTCATAATTCGCCAAGTCATGATCGTCGAATTTGACCTCATGGAGCCTTCCGCAAGGGTCACTATGGACAGGGACCTCTCCAGAGGTTAGTGGCGTCTGCAGATAGGTAATCAGGCCGTCGAGGTTCTTTGGTGTGCGCGTCGAGGGCCTGCGCGGTCAGATGAAGGGAGGTAACCAGTTGATCGGATTGGCGGGTTGGGCTTCCTCTTGCGCAACCTAAGTCTGAGGCGTTGCTCAGGGGGACTTGGCATGCCTTGGGGAAGTCATAGGCTTCCCTGCAACCCATTTCGCAACTTTCGGGGGCTTCCTTGAGCCCTGTGCTTTCTCTTTTCCCTTCCTTGTGACCAGCGTCGAGAGCACTTCTTCATCCTTAGACCCAATCTCCATTACTTCCTCAATTTATGGGTTTGTAAGTACCGAGGGTTCAGCAGGGTTAGTGGTCGTCATCCTAGCGCGGAAAATGAATCCCAACTATGGGTGGCTACTGTCAGAAGGAGGTTGATCAGACATGAAAGGGACAATGTAGACCTGAAAAATCTTACAAATCAAGTTCATCGAGACAAAGACGATAAGTACAAGCTATGCAAGTGAGACAAAACCCTTGTCTGAGCTATCCTGCCCTTTTTATAGTGCCTGTGGTCGTCCAATGATAGGGTAAACTTCACCTGGAACTTACCATCAGGTAAATGGTAAAAAATCCCCAAAATTCGCCCCATTAAATGCCAACAGCCTGCTCCTTTCAACGGTAACTTTTTCTTTTTACCAAATGTTATTATGCCAACGACTAGTTTTCACACCTCCTGTGCGCTTGGCATACCTGCTACGGTTGGGTTAAACACCTGCGCTTCCTGCTCATCCTCCCCCAACATAGGCTTGATCCCTAGGTACTTCAAAACCAAAGACATGTTTTCCTGACATATGTCATCCCAACAGAACTAGGCCTTCTTCATAAGCAAGTCTTTCAGAGGTGTTGTGATCAGTGCATACCCCCGAACGAACTTCCTGTAATAACTTGCGTGGCCAAGAATTGAATGCAGTTGTTCCCTGGTTGTAGGAGTTTCTGGATATATGATAACTATGCCTCCTGTATCCATACTCCCAGTCTTAGCTAATGTGGGGTGCGTCTCAATGCTACCCGTTCACAGCCTGAGCGGTCTGGTAACTGTGCGCATCCCGTCCAATTCTGAGTCAGAAACAGCTTGTGGATCATCCTTACCTCCTTTTGGGGCTAGGTTGCGGTATTTGACCATGCTTGGTACCCGCGTTTCCCATGTGGGCACTTCAGGTGCGACATACAGGTGTGATTCACCCCATGCTACAGTGTCAATGTCCTACAGAGCTGCGTCAAGTGCCTCTGTCCCGCCTACTAACCCAAATGTTCCCAGAAATTCATCCTTCAAAGTCTCCCAGTGGCGGGTGCGCTAATGTAGCTCCGCATCTAAGTACCATGCAGTGGGAAGTGGTCCCAGGGCATGAATAAAAAAATGAACCCACTCTTTGGTAGTCGTGTCGCACCATTGTTCTATCCAAGCGAATAGATATTCGCATGGGTCTTTTTTCCCAAGGAATGTCTTGACTCGTACGTCAGCTAGGGCCTCAAATCGTAGGATCATCATATCCCGACACTCCTCCCAATCCTGGAACGCCTCCTCATGCGTCTCCCACCATCGCGCAGGTGTTCCACGCATGGCTAGCTTAAGGGCCCATAGCCTTCAGTTCCTTGAAACCTCAGCTTCGAATGCTTGTAAAAAATCCTTAATATTACCAGAACCATCAAAATAAGGTAGGTCTCTTACCTTTGAGGAAATGCAGCGGAAGTCCTTTGTGACTCGAAGATATCGCAGCGCAGAGACATCATGTAATCGGTTTTGCCAATTCTCTATCTCCCCATCGGAGTCGGAGAAGAATTCACTATCCTCTTCCCAGCAGAGTACTCCATCTGCCATGGGGTTGATCCAATCTTCATCCCACGTAGTCAACTTATAGATGTGATCCACATCCTCTTCGTCGCGCACCGGCTCTTTGTATCGTTCGCCTTCTGCAGGATCTAATGGTACTATCACCCTTGTACCGTTATTTTCAAATACCATGCTTCTCTTCTTTAGGTTAATGATGCCTCCCATATCGATGGCCCAAACCAAGCCTAGGAGCGCAGGGTAGGGGTCTACATCTTCAACAATCTGAATTACTTCAAAATCAGCCTGAACCTTGACCCCTGCGATATCTACCATAATCTTCGGCAGTCTCCCCAAGGGTATAATCTTTTGTTGATTGGCCATACGCAGCTGGATAGTGGACCATTCCAGCTTAGGTTCCCCCATTCGTTGCCAATTCTGTTTGGGTAATACATTCGCATCTGACCCTAGGTCCAAAATAACCTGATCCATCTCGTAATCATCGACCTGCGCAGTCAACCACATCTCCCTACCTGTGTGTTTCTTATATCTATATAGTTTGTGTACGTACTTGTTTCCAGAGGGGGGCTAGGTCATGCTGTGCAACTATCTATTAATTCCTGAAGATTTTCTACAGCCTTTGGGCTATGCAGTAGATTCATACATGCCTGTAAAAAGGGTTTGACCTCCTCATCTGCCTTGAGGTCTCCCGGCGGCTGCGAAGTAGTTGCCTCTACCTCAGCGAAGTCCTTGCGAGCTATGACAAACGTTTCTTTTTCCTTTTTTAGATCCAAACCTTCTTGCTTGATAATTGCTTGTTGGATTAGAGGTTTGGTTGCAGTCTTCACCCCAGGCCCCTCGGTGGCCATCCCACTGCGTGTTACGACATTTATGCTTGGATCTTTGTCTCGCAGTTCAGCCTTAACCCTCTGCACATTCTATGTAGGTGTCGGCTGCTTCTCCTGCATCTTTGCTATCAAGATTGGACAGTCTTCAATCGCATGGTCCAACTGTCTGCAATATTGGCAGGACTGCCTTGTAGGGTTTGGACAATCCCTGGCAAATTGTCCTACTTCTCCAAAATTATAACAAATTAGTTGCTCTCATCCCCAACCTGCGCTTCCACCTCTTCCGCCTCCCCTACCCCTGGCTGGGGAGCCACCTGTGCTTGAGAGGGATCTTGGCGAGGATGGATCCGACTATACCCTATAGAGGTTCCCTCGATCGATCATCAAATCATACATCCAGCAGTTTTGTTCATTGTGTCCTACCAACCTACAGAACCTGCACCATTGCTGCTTTACTTTTGGGACATACGTAGCAAGGCGGGGATAGTGGTTTGTGTCGTGTAGCCCCGCAACGCGACAATCATCGCACCATAGCACCGGCCCACTTGATCCTGCAACTTCCCTAGGGCGCAACAGACTAAGTCCCCCGGCCTGCATATAGTCTGCTAACAGAGGGCAGTTATCCTTGGTGTGACCATTCGTCCTGCATCGTATGCACCATATTTCAGGGCTAGCCTCGACTCCTCGCTCCTTTCGCAGATTCTGGATCTCCATGTGCATCGCCTCCAGTTGTCCTTGGATCTGTTGGACACCCAGCTGGGTATTATCTATGGGCGCAACTTCTAACTTCATAGCAACCTCCAAGGCTTTTTCTTGTGATTCGAAAGTTTGGTGACTCATAGGTACGCGTAGGTGAGGCAACAACATAGAAATTAACCATTCCGTGTGCTGTCTGTCATCATACTGAAATCCTCCTTCTCTGATCACCTTCTTCAGTTGTTGATCGACCTCCCACATAGACTCAGAAGGCCCTTGCTTGAAATCCTTTAGATCAATCACTATTTCAGAGTAGGACTTAGGCTTCTTGAATTGTTGCTTCAAGGCGTTCTTAATCTCTTTAATGGTTGTGTTCGCATGCTGGCCGATGTATCCCATGTACTAGTACAAAGCTCTTCCTTCGAAGGCAAGGGACAGTTGTGCCCTCTTCACTGCATCACTAGCTACGTTCTGTGCAGTCCATATCAATTCTGTGACAAACTAGAATTGATCCGTGTCTTCATCTCCCACACCCTTAAAGGTAGGCAACTTCATGTGCGTAGCCATGTCGTCGTCCGGTGGTGGCGGAGGTGTAGGTGAATTATTACCCCTATGCTGGTTTGAAAGTGGTGTGGCTGGAGGACTCTGCGCATCTGCTTCTCTTACCAAACTGTAGACATATCTATCTCCTTCTTGGTTGGTCCGATAGTATTTTCCACTTCGTGTCATACTCCCGTCCAGATCAGAGGTCATTAATTCGGTGTGGCTACACAGAATACTCTTTTCACACAGTAATATCTTAATCAGCAATGGTAAGGCCTTCAAAAACTTACCCCGGAAATCCTTGAAGAATCTTCGTTCTGCTTCAGAGTAGGAGACGAACTGATCGATGGTAAATTCTATCACGAACCCTCCTAGCACACTATCCACCCAGTGGTCCACCGTGCGAGTGATGGTGTTATCAGTCTTCTCTAACTGCTGGATCAATTCTGGGGTCCACTGTGTGACTCGCTCGGCCTTCCAACACTTCTGAAATTTGACCAACCTTGCGAGCCACTCCTGGAGCTCGATCACAATTGTTACAAAGAAGATCTCGTAGATCTCCGTGAAAATATACTTATTCTTCCACTCTTCGGTGGTCAACCTCTCACTGTGGTTTTCTTTTACTACGAATTCCTAAACTTGCTATTCAAACCATTCGTCAATTTCTTTTCTTTCAGGTTTCCAATACAGCCTTGGCATTACTCGATCCCTCTCTCAAAATTCTCCTGGTCCCGACAACGGAACCATTTGTTGGCTAGAGGGGTCCTGACCCAAGTTCGGAGGTTAAGGTTTGCCAACAAACCCCTATACTACTGGTCCTTTCGGTAGTGACCTGCTTGCGTAGGCCAAAGTCTCACCTGAAGAAGTATGGGAGGGTGCTGGAACCAGATTTCCGCACCCTGGGAGAGGGTAGGTAAGTCAAGCAAAGCTGTGTTTGACTTCACAATTACCAGATCGTATATCATAGAACCCAGATCTATAGATCCCTTCGCATCCACGTGCGCAATACCAATTATAATCACAGTAATCAACATATCATTAATTCACAGAACAATAACGCAACTATCACAAATATTCTTGCATAAAGTATAACAGACAGATCCAGATCAGATGTCAACGCAACATAAGAAAATAACACAGTTACTTTTGTAGCTTAACATAGAACCATGCATAACATAGCAGATATCATAGATTCACATTAACAGATTCAGATATTCCAACAACCTTCTGCTTTCATTAATCCTTCAGATCCTTTTACAATACCCAAAACCCAACCTGTGCACATAGTAGCAGTGTCCGCACACAGCAGGACTAAGGATCTCCACGCACACAGCCAGCGGGAGTCCTTTCCCCCAATAACCCAAACAGATCTCCTAATTTGTAATTCGCACCAATCTTTATTCATGCCCCCCTATTGACTGAAAATTTCCTTCTATTTATAACGATCTAGCCTAATCTTTCCTGTGGTACGCAAACCGTGGTTTGCGAACTCTAGGTCTACCCTTTGACCCATTACAATGCTTTCAGGGCTTTGACCCACCCCAAAACCCCTGCACTAGACTCAAATATGCCAAAAATATACAAAATACTCAAAACTGTCCCAATTCGCAGCCTTTGGAGGACCCTGTCCCAACATACATGGAAACCCAAAGATTATTGTAAGCCATAGATATCCCATTTTTACAGGAATTTTCTGGACGAAATTATTTTCTTGTTTGGGTACTCAATTAGCTCATAGCTCATCATATCATCCTTAATTTGATGGGAAAACTGAGATAGTGAACAAATGTTTGGAAGGATATCTCCGTTGCTTTGTATTTGATAAACAAACACAATGGGTCAAGTGGTTACCTTTGGCTGAATGGTGGTATAACACTTCCTTCCATACTGCATCAAAAATGACCCCACTTATGGCACTTTATGGATATCATCCACCCTCCATCACATCATCTTTAATAGAAAATTCTAAGGTTCAAGTAGTGGCAGATCACCTCGAGCATCAACAACAAGTTCTCCAACTCTTAAAGGATAACCTCACCTTGGTGCAGAATCGAATGAAAGAACATGCAGATCAACATCATAGCAAAAGAAAAGTTTGATGTAGGCAACTTGGTATTTTTACGTCTACAATCATACAAACAAATGTCCCTCAAGCAAGCTAAGAAGGATAATAAATTATCACCAAAGTTTTATGGTCCTTACAAAGTGTTGCAAAAGATTAGTACTATGGCAGACAAATTGGAGCTTCCTGAATCTTCCCGAGTGCACCCAATTTTCCATGTTTCATTCTTAAAGAATGTTATAGGTGACAACCTCCTAGTTCAAACAATATTGCCAGAACTTGACAAAGATAGAAAAATCATAATGGAAACTGAAGTAGTCACGGAAACAAGAACTCGATAGCTACGAAATCGATCAATTTCATAGTATCTCATATAGTGGAAGGACTTACCAGCTGAAGGTTTGACATGGGAGGACGAGAATTTTATACAAAAGCATCCAAAACTACTCAAGCGTTGAGGACACCACTTTTTTGAAGGAGAGGGGCATGTTAGGTCCATATAATACTAATGTATCCCCTTATTGTTATTGTTAGTGTATCCCCCTTATTGTTATTATTGTGCCCATGTTGTCCCCATATTGTTATTATTGTGCCCCATAGAAGCCCACTATTGTTATTGTTGTGCCCTTACATTGTTATTGTTATGTCGTCTAGGATTATATTGTGACCCCTTGGATTCCTATATATAGAAAGGAGGTTTTTTCATTTGTATCATCCAAGAATTGTTCATTTATGTAATGTAAAGGAAGTTTCCCCCTCAAAGAGGTTTATTTCTAAGTCATTTATCTATCTTTTCTTCTATTTTGTGAGTTGGTTTCATAACAAAGCATAAACTCTTATGATTCTCAGGTTGTCAATAGACAAGTTCCACGCCAGATGAAATCAACATAATATGTCCTCATATGGAATATGAGGTGATTACACATTATCAAGGAGCTGCACATTAGAAGTTCCTGGAATAAAATGAAATTGTGTGGAGAAAGAAAGGGGAAGAGATCACGAGAAACACAACCATGATTAGAGGCAGTCAACATCCAAGGGAGCCAAGAAGATTTGACTAGGAGATATCCTGGGAAGATATGTGGACTCTGATAGAAGTCTAGAAAAGATAGAGACCCTTGACAATACATATCTTGAGGAGATGTGTCAATCTATAACAAAAAATGTTGATGCCTACAAGAAGGATGTCATGGTGAAAGATTGTCACTAAGGTAACTCTTGATTTAAGTATTCATATTTATAATTGAATAATATTTGATGAGCTTATGTAGGGCTGTCAAAGGGAAGTAGATGTCTTCCACATGTTGATAACATTATGGCAGGATGAAAGATCCTTGGAAGAAGTATGGTTCGAAGGAAAGAAACATGGCATGAAGCTAGACCAGATGAAAAGATTGATGTATCACTCTCTGACAAGTGATGGATGATTTTTTCCCTAATGAAGAGATCCCACATATGAAGACTCCTCATCAATGAAGAAATTCATGACATCAAAGAAAGGAGTTCCTCGTGAGAAACTGGGTGTTTTCATCATTGTTGCTACAAATCATTGGGAGCCTGGACAAGTCCTTGGCTAAGAGGGAGCTTGGAAGCAAGTCCCTGGGGGCCTGGACGAGTCCTTGGATAATAGGGAGCTTGAGAACATTCCTTTATAGGATTTGGTATGTCCTCCCTAATCAAGAGGGAGAGATAGACACATCATTATATTCTTCACCTAGAAGACAGAATGCCGGATTGGGAAATCATCTGGCATCTGATACTCTTTTGGGATGTATTAGGGAACCCAAGGAAAGAGTAGTCGTGGAAGGATGGATATTCTTTGAGGATTAGCTAACTCGATAAGAATAGTCCTAGGTAGTCATACTCAGTGAACACCTGGGTGGAGTATGTACCTTGGAGACAATCATGAAGGTGTCTATAATCATTGGTATCACCAAAATTGTAGCTCATTGTCTCGTGGAGAGATGGAGTTGTTAGTCAAGGCCTTGCACTGCAACAATGTTGTTTAATATGATGTTATAATAGATGGATCACCAATCAAATTATTCTTATGAGATTATTCATATTGAGAGTGAACATGTACCATTATGAATACCTCCCTAGTTAAGTGTGAGTGTTAGAAATTGTAACTAGGTTCAATCTTCATAATGACTTGTAATCATGAATTTATGTAATGAAGAAGACAAAGATAATAAAATGTATTTTGTGATACTTGCATCATCGGTGTCACGAGCAAGGAGTTTTTATTATAGGTCAAAGACTTACTCTTGATGTATTTAGGTATTTTTCATCTTGTCATAAATGTATAATTTAGACTCATGTATATGGAGTGTTTTTACACTTGTAAAGGATCATTATTGATGTAAAAGTTATGCCTCAAAGACCTTGTCAAAATGCTCTAGAAAATGTTGGAAGATCTCCTTGAATAAGTTGGCTCAAATGTGTTGAAGACGCTCCTTGTCAAGTCAGCCTTATAACAGATGAACATGTCGGCCTAGACAGGGTAAGACTGTCCCTATATAAAGACAAGTCTGCGACCTCATTGTACACCAACAAGTTCGGATAAGTTCTATGATTAGAAGAGAGAAAAGGGTGACTTTATATTAAAGATAGAAGTGATAATTCAACACAAGAAAGAAGGGTAATACGTCATTGTTTTGGGTTAGCGTCTACCTCGCATCTCTGAGGTAGATCAAAGGTCATTTTAGGATTGCAATTGGAGTGAAGTAGAAGATAGATCAACGTAGGAGTAAAGGTCCTCATATGTCACTGTTTTGGGTCAATACTCTTGCATATCTCAGGAAAGGATGGAGGTTATCTCCAACGTGAAGGAAGGCACTCACAAGTGCATCTATAATTTGGTATTGACCTTAAAGGAGTCTAGACATATCTCATTCTTGGACAACTTATCTAATAAAGGAACCAGAGGCAAGTGCTAAGGATACTACAACATACAAAAGGGTTTAGAAGGTGCCTAATGTAGGCCGAGAAGGAGACTCCAGGAGAATGCCAATGAAGAAGGAAAAAACAGAACCACATCAGTTAGGGACCGAGTCCAGTACTAGTGCAGTATGGTGCATAAAAGGGTGATCAACATAAGGAGCCTAAAAGAGCAGTGACAATGTCTTAGAGGCATACTGAATTCAAGGGTCTAGGTCATGGTAATGGTACTTTTCAATTGAGGATCTATAAGAAGAATTATCATCGGGTTTTCCTTTCCAAGAGGGAGAGGTTTTGGCCCTAGCTTGAAGAGCTTAAACTTTGTGTTTCTTGTGTTTTGATAATTGAATTGATGAAAGACATAATAAGCTAACAAAGATAATATCTAAGAGAAAGAAGCATAACAAGTATAACACAAGCATTTATCAAGTAAGAGAATTGAATTAAACACTACCCTACTAAATTCTCAACAATAAAGAGGGCCCGCGGTGCATGTGTCAACAAATTATGATCTTTGTCGTTTACCGGGAACATATTTTTTGCAGCATTTTATAAAGCCTTCGGGCTTTGGCATGGATGAGTCGACAACTTGAATTTGGTGGTTATGCCAAATAAAAAAAAGAGCACAAAAGCTCTAAAACATAGGCGTGAATGATTTGGTAGATTTTATAGTGGCATGGATAATTTTGGAGGCAAACTTGGCCAAAATACTAAATTTGGAGAGTCCCAAATTTAGAAGAACCTCAACTAAATCCTGTAAAAATTCCATAATATTTATTTTTAGCAGTTAAGCTTAGATTTTCCAGTAGAAATAGGTAAGGAGAGTTTGATAACTTGAAGAGAAAATTTAGAAAACTCAGTTGGACAAGAAAAAGGAAACAAGAAATAGGTTCACGCAAAGATCAAAGTGCAAGACAACTGAGTTTTAATTCCAAAAATATCAGTCCAAATTTCTTTATAAGTAGAGTCAAATTTGCAAAGAAAAGAGAACATGTGCGTGTGCAAGAGTGCAATTGTGGATGAAGGTGAATTGTCCAATAATAAAAGATTTTTGAAGGTGTTTTTAATGGTGGATTTGATGAGTGGTTGGGAGAAAAATTGATTTATATTGTAAAAGGGAATGGCTTCACGATTTGAGTATGAAAATTGTATGAAAGATGAATCATTGAGGACATGCGAGTTGTGGCTTGCAATTCAAGGGTTGTATCTCCTTCTAGTAGTTGTTGGTAAATAATTATGGGTTGAGGTTCCTTTCAGTAGTATTTGATAGACTTAGGGATTATATCTCCTTTCAATTGTAGTTGATAAATTAGGGAGTAGTTGCTTCTCGTTGGTTGTATCAAAATAAATTTGTAACAACAAGTTGTAGCTGGTCTTGTGAAGAAACTGAAAGAAATATTTAATGAATTTGTGTGTTCTACTTGTGATACATATGTTATTTCCCACCATGCTCATATAAATTAATTTCTGGAAAGTTTATTGGTGTCCTAGTGTCAGTGCAAGTGAAAGGAAGTTTTAAAATTCCTACAATACTAATTCAACCCCTCCCCCCAGCCTTCTCAGTATTGTCCTAGTTTATAACATGAAGAGATCATCAATGCATACTCTATCAATCATCAAAGATATGCATACAATATGCAAGTCTAAATTCATTTAAATTTATCCTTTTCAAGGTAGTAGGCACACACTAGCCTAAAATTTTCAAAATGGATATATTAGGCTCCTTCATTGAGCTATAATTGTCTTTATAAGAAACCTATTCTAAGAAATCCTATATAGAGAGTTTCACTACATATGCTATGGACTATAAAGAGTATCTTAAGGTGTGGTTTCAAGAAAAATAAAATCATTCAAACCTTGGAGTATCCCATACATAACTACTACTTCAAGAACATCAAATATAAATGCTACACGGAACATGCACTCTCCTTTTCCTAATTATGGAATGGGGATAAAATATCCATTTTTATCTTAGATCAAAATATAAAATAACGATGAAGATCCACATCATGCTACAATTTTCCACTCTAATTATGACTAAGAATATAAATTAGAAGCAAACCTTAAATTTTCGATTAAAATCACCACCAAATTGTTTGAAAATCAGAAAGGAAGAAATGTTTTCTTATACTTGATAATTACTTGTGATATTATTATGATCTTATTAACTTTCTTATGTTCTTCTTTTATCTTAATTCATTAAGCAATTACCAAAACAGTAGCACAAAGATCAAGGACACCATATGTAGGCGGACAACCAGGGAAAAACCCCACTCTAGGGGAAACCCAATAAAAAACTCTTCCTTTAATAATTTTCCTGAGATAATCCAAGACTCTTAACTTAGACACAAACTTCCTCCACACCAAGTCAGCCCTTTACTTTTTATTCAGATGATTACTCTTGCAGCCCTAAATTCGACCTGATTGCAGTAGTAGTAGCCGTACTTCGATGTAGCAGTACCTTCGATCTTGATGCAAGAATTTCAGTCTTGAAGCAACACTTCCACTAGATGCAGCAACAACTTTGACCTAGGAGCAACAACTTCGACTTAGCAGCAATTGGCAACAACAATAACTTCAACTTGACAAAGATACTTTGATATTCTAAAGAAACTCACGAGAGAGAGAGAGAGAGAGAGAGAGAGAGAGAGAGAGATAGTCCAAAACTTCGATCTTGACCTTTTCTCCCTTCTTTCCCAACTTCACACTCCTTCTTGGCCTTCTTCCTTACTTCACACTTTTCCCTGGTATTTTTTATATATCAAATTAGTGTGAGTGAGTGTGCTCCAAATGAAATCGAAATTCTTCAATATATAGGCTTCTGGTGAAGTCGAATTGCCCAGATTGAGGCCGACTTGGTGTGGAGGTGACATAATTCATTTTTGACTAAAAAATAATCCTTTTTACATGATTCAAAAGCCCAAGAAGGGTCTATTTAAATGTACAATGACTCTATTGACTTAGAATAAATCCTAGAAGTCCTCAATGGGGATTTTGACCTAAAACACGATGACCCAAGCATGAAACCCATGCTTTAATAAGTCATTGTAATAATAATAAAATTTTCTTTTCATTATTTTTCACAAGTACATGTCATTGTGACTTAAATACAATTATGAAGACCGAACCTAGTTACATTTTTCCAAGATTGTCTCACTTTCTCTAAATCTAAATCTAAATGTTAAGGGAAACTATTTTCAAAAGAGAGTTGTATGCCATGATCTTGTCTAGTATTATTATATATATTTATGACTAAATTTAATGAGAAGATTGGATTGTTAAGAGTAGTAGATATAAGGTGGCTATTGAATATGATTCAATATTTTAATTACTATAATTATTAAATAAGGTTACCATTCTCATGATTAGGGTTAGGTTGTAGTTTAATAAATAAGAAGGAAGTGAGCACATTGCACATTATATTTTTATTTTTTAATATTTGACATTGTTGGGAAGTGCGCCCTTTGTTAAAAAAACTGTAATCTATTAATTAAATGAAATGGCTCTCTAGGTGAGAACCTAGAGAGTGTACACACTCACATAAACACTCTATCTATTGAATCAAATGAGCCTTAATTATATAGGCTTTCACACTAACGGGATGGTTTCAAACACTTCCTGGATATTAGGATTTGAGATCTAAGATTAGAATCTTAATCCTATCTTCATCATAACAACAATCTAATTATGGCTTTCTCCATTACTTCCAACACTCCCCCTTAATGGAGAAAGGGTACTGAACAATAACATACGCCTGTTGGTCTAGTCTCAGCTAGGCTTACAATAAAAAAACATGAAAAACTTGGTAACAGAGGTTTTCATTTTGGTCTTTATGCTTGTGAATCCATACTTGTTCATTCTGAGTCGAGGCTTAATCTTCACTTTCCTCGTCGTGAGGTAGTGATGTATTTGCACCTCATTTCTTCCCCAGTGATGGAAAGCTTGAACGATTATCTTCGTCCTTCTCAAAGTTATGACAGACTTAATAGGAGAATGTTTTCTCTCACTATTTCTGGTGTCACGTATGTGAATTTCCGCAAAGTTGTCTTCAACATTTATGGATGCAACTTCTGTGTTGATTTCATAAAGACACGGTGTTTCAAGCCATGCTTCATGAAACTTTAGTTTCTCTTCACATCCTTCCTGAAGATCAACTCGTGACTCTTCAATATGAGGATCTTGCACAATAGATTGTGCCTCTTGTTTCTCGTGGTCATCAACAAAACCACATTGTTTTTCTAAAAAAATTTCAAACTTAAAAATACTACTCATGCTAATGCCTCCTAATGCCAACATGAGAATATCTTCATCATCATCATCAGAATCAGAAATATCTAAAAATATAGACATGTTGTTAAAGGTCCAGCTTATCTGGTTTTGTCTTGCTTCCAGATTTCGACTCCACTCGGTCCTCTGACGAGCTCCAACAACCTCGTTACCACGCAGGCGAGAAACCTCCCTTTGGCAGCTCATCAACAGTAGAACCTTGTAGACTATGGCTTCTATGCCACGCAGGTCTCAGTGCCCTCGGCTCTTGCGACGAGCAACAAACGACCTCTCAACAAGCTGGCAACGCTATCAATGTCTAATTCTGATGCATGTAATTAGCAATTTGTAATGACACATATTTCTGAAGATGGGTTCAAGTCAGCAAGAACTTTCGCATTTTCACTGTGACATATAATAAATTAGAATAAAAAATTTAGCCAATTGATTTTGGGATCTCCACAACCTGCAACTTCTATGATTTTTCAGACAATAAAATTTTAGAATAAATCTGCTAAATGACGATGACAGCAACACCAGATTGGTTGTTATCCAAATTCTCCCTTCACGGCGACATCAAACACATATAAACACAACAATGCGATCTATTTCAGATCACCATGACATTGCCAAATAACTCACGAGCTTGCAGTCTCACGAAGAACTCCAAGCTGCTTTCTTCCCCCACAGTTCTGTTGTGCCTCTATTAATTAAAACTGATAGCCACATAAACAGAAATAGATCAATGTTGACCCAGCGTACGACAACCAGATCCAGGCTTCTGTTGTAGCTATCTGCAGAGGTAACATTCACTTCTGGGCACCGTGGGCAGATTCACGATTCACGTGGCACCGTGGGAAGATTCACGATCTGGCGGCTTGCCTGCAAAACAAAATAGCACTGCTCGCATGCTCCTCCTCTGCCACGACTGACGGGCTCCGATCTAGCAAACCAGCCTTCACCAAAAAATTCTCCAAGCTCGAGCTTCACGCAACATTCCAAGCGCTGAACATATCCACGCACCTGGTCATGGAAAAAATGATTAACGTTGTGGATATGTTGCCTTCGATCCGATTCAATACAGAGGTAGAGAGCTCCTCCTTGATTTCTCACATGATCCCCCGAGATCGCTCCACAAAGAAACACTCGAACAGGGATAAATGGACTTGTACCAATCTTCTCCGGTGACAATAACATTTTTTCAAGAAATCTACCACTCGCAGATCACTCCACTCAAAACGCAGGGCGTTGTAGTTATCAGAGGTATCAGTTGTGTCCTATTTGATCACACAAAGCATGAATATGCACACACGCCGCTCCACAACCCACAGACACCACCTCCGCTCAACCACGATTCCGCTACAACATTCACCTCTCTCAGCAGAGTCCTCTCGACAACATTCTCTGTGGGTAGATCCACTTGAGCATGACGAATCATTCACTTAAGTGCTTTCTTCCGCGGTCCAGAAGATTGACTTCAAACTTTATCCCTACACATAGCTTCAACCTAAAGCTTTGATACCATGTTAAAAAAACTGTAATCTATTAATTAAATTAAATGGCTCTCCAGGTGAGAACCTGGAGAGTGTACACACTCACATAAGCACTCTATCTATTGAATCAGATGAGCCTTAATTATATAGGCTTTCAAACTAATGGGATGGTTTCAACCACTCCCTGGATATTAGGATTTGAGATCTAAGATTAGAATCTCAATCCTATCTTCATCATAACAACAATCTAATTATGGCTTTCTCCATTACTTCCAACACCCTTTAGGGTAGTTAAGAGGGTTATTTTTGAATCTAATGGGGATATTTTTATTATTTTTATTTTTGTGCATTTTTATTTATTAAACACGTGAATTGATGTGATAGTGATATTGATGACAATATTTTGAGTTATTTCTTTTTAAACTTCTGATTAATATTTGTGTAATGTTTATAAGTGGAAAAGTTAATTTTGTCATGAAAATTTCTATTTGATATTATAATAATTTATTATGACATTTATATTTAAAATGATATGTTTTTTTAACTCTAAAATAAGATAAACATATGTAATATTTAATGGAACTTTTTTTTAGACTCTAATACAAGACAACCTATACACAATGTTTACCTGAAACTTTAATATGATAGGTAGGATAGGGGATCTATACATACTCACATTTGCACTGTTCTCCCTAACGGAAGGTGTACATCACTACATCTTTTCACAACTTGTTTCCTTCTCAAAGCATACCCATTTCATTTTGTTTAATCAAGGTGAATTCCACCTTGATTTTTTTTTTTCTTATTAAAAATATATATTTTACTATATGGATTTTGAATTTAATTTTTTAAAATAATTAGAGAAAAATAATAAAATAGATCTATTTTAATTTTGAAGCTATCAAGTATCAAGAGTGAATCTATCGAGGTCTAAACCTCTTTTAGAGTGTAAAAATCTAGAAATTTTTGCTCTCTCTTGACACTCGATAGATTCAAGGTAAATATGGCAAGGAATTGATGGTCCCATAGACTATTTTTAGTCCCGTGGACTTTAAAATATTATTTCATTTCATTATGGAAGGTTAGACAAATTTGTAGATGATCAATATTATGTATATGTCTAAGATTAATCTGATAATTTGAAATTTACTCACTTTCCTTAATTGTTTGAAAATATAGAGAGCATTATCAAGAATAATCAATTAATATATCTTCTTCAAATTTTAGTGATCAAAATTGTGTGTGTGTGTGTGTCCTTAATTGTTTGAAAATATAGAGAGCATTATCAAGAATAATCAATTAATATATCTTCTTCAAATTTTAGTGATCAAAATTGTGTGTGTGTGTGTGTGTGCATTTTTCTTGTTTGTCAAGTTGTCTGTGTCCTCCATAAATGACTACAGGCTTAATATTTGGGTTGAGAAATCGTGACCCAGGGGCATCTAAGCTGTAAAAACTACTTGGGGATTGCATCTGGCCTCGACCACACCAACCCTTAACATCACTGGATTTTCGCCCACAAAGTTTCGAACCGGTGACCTTCACATCATGAAGTGACTTAACAATACACCCCATCACCATCTATTCTATGGCCCATGGACTATATATTTATATGTTTGAATGAATCTAATCATTTTAAATTTATTCAATTTCTCTGGTTTGTTGAAAACATGGAGAGTATTATTCAAAAGTATATTTCAAGATTTACATGAGGAATATGTTAAATGAAAATCAAGAATCAATATTATTGAAATCTACATCAATGCATCGATTTCAACGTGCATGTCAATTTTTGGATGCATTGATAATGTACATGTCAATTTCTAATGACTCGATTTCAGTGTAGATGCCAATTTCTATTTCTATTTCAATGTTGATTTTTTTTAATTCAATTTCTAACTCATTGATTTCAACATGCATGTCAATTTGTAGATCCAATGATTTAGAAATGATGAAAAAAATACATTGAATGTACATTGAAATCAATGTATTGATTTTAATGTATTTGTCAATTTCTCTTTCTCTTTCTATTTCATTTTAATTTTATATTTTTCAATGTCAATTTCTATTAAATTTCTAATACATGAATTTTAGTGTACAGTTGTGTATCCATTTTTGAAAAGTTACATGTTTTGAGTGGGCACTTCATCCATCTTTAAAAATAATAGAAGTAGTAAAATGAAAGATAGAGATTGGTTTTAAAGAAGCAAGTTAGGAATAATTGTTAGGTAATTTATTTATTTTATTAGATGATTTGAACATTATAAATTATTGTGAAAAGATAAATATTAATGTTAGGAAATAATATAATATTCACGGAGAAAGATTAAGATGGATAATTAAAATTAAACTATAAGATATTAGGTTAAATAGAATAAAACAACTAAAAGAAAGGAATTAGACTTCTTAAATTTAGAAGGATCAAGATCTAAAAATAAGGCTAAAGAAAGGAATTAGACTTCTTAAATTTAGAAGGATCAAGATCTAAAAATAAGACTAAATTATAGTAAATTAGGTTAAATGGAATAAAAAATTATCAAGAGGAATTAAACTTTTTATCTTTGCGAGGATCACGTGCAAACTTAAGTGATAGGAAATTAAGTTAAATAGAATAAAAAGCCTTAAAGAAAAGAATTAAACTTCTTAACCTTACTAGGATCAAGATTGAAACTAAGACTAAATTATGCTATAGTCTAAAAAAGTAACAAATGGTCTAAAAAAGCAACAAAATGGCTCAGAATTTAGATTTTGAAAAAATCCAGGAAAGATTTTATAAGAATCTTGTTTTCAATTGTTAAACTTCAGTTAAATAGAATAAAAAGCCTTAAAGAAAAGAATTAAACTTCTTAACCTTACTAGGATTAAGATTGAAACTAAGACTAAATTATGCTGTAGTCTAAAAAAGTAACAAAATGGTCTAAAAAAGTAACAAAATGGCTCAGAATGGCAGAGATTTTAAAAAAATCCAGCAAAGATTTTATAAGAATCTTGTTTTCAATTGTTAAACTTCAGTGTTTTGGGTGTCCTAAGAGTTTTTGATAGTGTTGAATCCATTTCCACTATCCAAAATGGATTCCAAACACTGCAACTACCTGATTTTTTTGAATTTTATTTTATCGGATTCCAGCAAAAAAACTGCCATCTAGGCTATTCTGGGTAAACAACTTCCTAAATTATAAGAAATTTGGTTAAATAAATTAAGGACAAACTAAAATACTTGAATGCTAAAAGGAATGTCATAATTAAAGAATGGCCACTTTAAGATAGAAAATGGAAGAAAGAAATGAGAATAAAGTGGTTCCATAAAGGGGTGGGCGCAAGATGATAAGAAAAGTAGGAAAGTATAAAAGAAAGGAACGTCTTAAAAAAGAAAAGGGAGAGGATTAATGTATTGCTAAGATAAAGAAAAAGGAAAAGGGGAATTTTTTAATTTTTAATCTTTTTTCTTTTAGTATGTAAGAAATGTTATAATTTCTTGTTATGTTATATTATCTATTCTAAACATTTTGATTTAGTCAAATTATAAAAAATAAAATTTTAATTAAATAAAATTATTTAAATTAATATTATATATGAATCAATCAAATTACATAAAAATTAAATTAAATTATTTAAAATAAAATTAAAGTTAACATAAAAATAAAAGTATATGACTTAAGAAAAGAGATTAATGTATTGCTAAGATAATGAAACAAGAAAGGAGGAAGCTTTACTTCCTTTTCTGTTTTTGTGCTGAATCTCACTAGCTCAATATGGAAGAAATGTTGTATTGTCATATTATGTAATCTAACCATTTTGACTTGGTCAAATTACATTAAAAAAAAATCAAACACAATTATTTAAAATTAATTATATATATATATATATATATATATATATATTTGGACACCTAATTCTCAATGGGTAGGTGTGGAAGGCGAATGGACAAATGGAGTCCACAGACCACTTGGAATGGAAAACCAAGGGTCACCTATTGTATTATATATATGCATCTTTATTTTTAATATAATAGCATCTCATGCTTATCTTTCTCCTTGTGTGTGTTCATCATACGTGTGTTTAACATGGTATCAGAAAGGGAGAGGGCGATTGATGACCCTGCTCCAATCAACTCAATTCTAACTGGTCTCTGTGTTTTCTACAACATTGAAATAGAAAATGTGTAACTCCTATTTTCCTATGCGCATATATTAGCTGTAGCTTTCCCTTGAGATTCCTCTCCTCCCTGGCGCCATTACTCGACTTTTTCTGCCTTGCCATATTCTGACATAGCCTTAGAAATTTCTAACATTAGAAATGGGCACGCAGAGTAGGTCTGCCATTACTGTATAATGGCTCCAATTATTCCTTTGAAAATACATTTAAGTTTCAGTGCTTGTCCAACGCCTATTTCTCTACTATGTAGACCTATCTTATAGTCTGCATTTTCTCTGACTAGGCTCCAAAAATAACGTTTTTTGCATAATGTATATCCTCTCGCCCTAGGCATGACCCTCCATGTCGTTTCATCTGAGCAAAAAGAAAAAATGAGATAGAATTTCTCCCATTTACTCTACCTATTCTCCGCGCATTGAAGTCGTGAACTCCACCAGGCTCATGACGTGATTCTCGTCCTTTGAGTCTAGGCAGTTGTCAAAGCACAAGGGTCAGGGTTCAATTCTCTCGCGTTAGATAGGCCAATAGCTGAGACAGTCACGGCCTTGACAAGGAACGAGTTCGTCCAGAGTGTGAGAGGGAGATTAGATGAATTGGCACTTGAGTTACAAAGGGCTAGATTGATGCCTGACCGAGAGAAAACACCGTGAAGAGGTAAATGCGTAGAGTGTTATCAATGTCATAGTTTATGAATTTTTCCTGGTTTACGACTCCCATTACGCCTCTCCATACCACCGGTGCATACACAATTTTCAACTCTATTACACTGAACCCATATGCACTCGAGTCACCTCGCAGCTTCCTGGTATATATGCACTAGCCTCTTCCCTCATTACGTCGCAGTCCAAAGCGCAGTCTCTGCACCAATCTCACTCATTGGCTCCCCTCCATCTTACCCCTGCACATTCGACCCTTCACCACGCTTCCAACGCCTCTCGACTCCCACTGTACATCTTGTGTGTTTACTCTCCTTCTTGTGTTTACCACCTACCTCCCGTTGGCCCCTTCCACTCCATCGGCCTCTCCATATTCAGCACCCCAGTTTCCTTGAAACCGCGTGTATCATAATCCACCTACGAGCTTCCCTCTGTGCGATCCCACAGCCCGCACTCATTACCCTCATGGCCCAGAAAAGGTTGTCGTAGCCAAGGCCGAACACTAGGAAGTTGCAGGGGCTCTTGGCATCCAACACTGGCACAGTGATGCTCAGTTCTCGTGGGATTTGTTTTCGGGTTATGTTCGATGTGGCATAGTGTATTAAGGGCTCAGCCACAGCCGACAGAAGTTTTGTGCAAGACGAGGGTGTGGAATCGGGGTTAGAGTCAGTATATGAGCCGCTGCAACAGGTGTATACGGTTGAACAGTGGGATGAGGAGGATCGATACAGAGGCACCCACATTAAATGAAAAGTAAGCGCAGAGAAAAATGCCATCTGAAGCATTTCTTTGGTGTGACCATCGGGCATAGAGAAATTTATTTTGTCTCCTCCAGCTTAAACAGATTGGCATCATAACAGCTCCCCAACATTGAAAATTGTGGCTCGTGTTGAAAATTAACTGATCTGATTTCTGAAAATAAAACTAAAATATTCAATGCTACATACGATCAACATAGCAGTGAGAGAAATCGTTCTGATTCCAACAAATATTTGACATTGTTAGTTTTTCGCCATCGCGTGGAAAGATAAAAAGATTGTCTCATTACTTTCCAAAGTGACCTGCCAATAGTTTTGTGGTCAGGAAAGTTGTAACACAGGTTCTTCGTTGGCTACACTTTGCAGCATATCATCAGCCATACCACTAAATTTGGCGGTGACAGAGGGACCCTCATAATTTTAGATCATCGCCACAGAGAAGAGTCTATAATATGGACGCAAAAGATTTGCCTCTGCTATATTGATGAGTTTGTTCTGGAGCCTGTTGTAGCTCCTCGTTTTGAATTTATTAAGGTGTTTCATTCTATTTACCTATTAATTATGCATAGTATTGGAATTTATCTATGCATATAATATCAGTGTTTGGGAATGAGTGGTGAGCAACATATGTTATTTTTACTCAGAATATTATAATATTTTTAAAGGTTAAAAATATTATAATTAGAGCGTTTTCCTTCTCATTAAGCTTGTTGTGGGAAAATTTTGAGAAGCCTTATTTGATAGATAAAATGATCAGAATTACTGAGGTATTAGAGTTCCTCAAAACTCTGATATTGTCTAGTACTTATGATACATGAAAAATTAGTAAAGTTGCTCTCACCGACATTCAATTCTGTTTGCAAAATTCACAAAAAAGCATTGAATTTTTGCAGTTGGAGTCTCAGCTTCAGCAAGATGAGATTCAGCAAAAGAGTTGTCATTCTGGACTTGTTTTTGTTCAGAACACTGAGACAAACTCCGATCAACAACAAGATATTGGTCAGATCACTGAGCCTAGTACAACAACAGATTCGTATGTAAATGCAGAAGCTCAAGCGTCACTTCCCAAGTCCATCATCAGACTTTGAGAAGAGCTTGTCCATAACAAGCACAAAACAGGTCTTGGATATGACAAGGAGTTGTCCTTTCACATTCTAGACTACTCCAAGCCCATCAAATTTCAGAGTGCTGGATTTCTTCATGATATCTCACATTTAGCTGTTCCAGATGTTGCTCCTCTTCCACAACAACAACAAAAAATTATGAAATTCCAACACTGTGATCAAGTTGGTCATATGAAAGACCACTATTTCGATCTTCACCCATGCAAGCACTGTGGTCGGCACACCCATTCTTCAGACACATGATTCAAAAACAAGCCTTCTGCAAGAACAAAGATTCATCTTGGATGGATCGCTTCTTGGCAATGGGCATCAACAACCAAGAAGATGTTTAAGTCATATGTCAGAACTTGTTCTAGAATATTGAACAATCTTGCAGTTGAGTTTTGCCATCATCTCACCTTGTACCTGACAGGGGGGGAAATGATGGTCATCTACAAGCTTCAAAGCCACATCAAGCGAGCCTGAGCCACAATCTCTCATTCTAGATTCATAGTTGTAGCCAGAGACATAGAAGTTCAAGCAAGCCCGAGCCACAATCTTTCATTCCAGATTCAGAGTTGTAGCCAGAGACACGGATGCCCATGAGCACACATTTGATTGGTGGACAACCTTAAACCATCCATGCGAGGTTGATATTCTTCCTCTTCAAATAATTTGGGACACTTCCTCTAGCAGAAGACTTCAACTTCTTGCCAACTTTGGTAGAGTTCTGGGAAATGCATTAAGCATTCCAGAGTTGGTGGTCATCCTTAAACCATCACAGGTTGTAGACCTCCCTTCTTCTAGGTTGAAGGTCTCCCTCTTCAAAATATGAGGGACACTTCCTCTAGCAGAAGACCTCAGCTTCTTGCAAGATTTGGAAGAGTTCCGGGAACTGCACTAAGCGTTCCGGTGTTGGTGGTCATCTTAAAACCACCTCTTTATGCCAACATTTCAGAGAGCTCATTCAGCCTAAGTGCTGCCATGCATACTTTGCAGATTTGTATTACAACTCTCTTCTTGGACTCACACATACTCCTTCGGATTAAGGGGGGGAATGTTGGACACCTAATCCTCAATGGGTAGGTGTGGAAGGTGAATGGACAAATGGAGTCCAAGAGACCACTTGGAATGGGAAACCAAGGGTCACCTACTGTATTATATATATGCATCTTTATGGTTAATAGAATAGCATCTCATACTTATCTTTATCCTTGTGTGTGTTCACCATACATGTGTTTAACACACACACACACACACACACATATATATATATATAATTAATGTATTTTGACGGAGTTTTATATATATATATATATATAAAACTCGGTCAAAATACATTAATATTATTTTATTAACTCCATATATATCTATATATATATACACATATTTGAATCTATTAAGCATTAAGAGGGATCAAATCACTATAAGTGCAAACTTTTCTTCAATTTTTGCACTCAGAAAAGAAATTTGCACCTTGACTGATTTGATCCCTATCTTGATAGATCAAGAGTTAAGATGAATCTATGCTAGTCTTTATCTTAGAAATGTAGTAATCCCTTTTTTCTTCAAATCATTTCTTTATTTTAAAAATTTCCTTTTAATTTATTTTAGTTCTCTTTCAGTCTTTATTCTATTAAATTTTTTTTTTTCAATCTATTTAACCTATTTTCCTATAATTTAATCTTAATTTATGATCTAAATCCTTATAAAGTTAAGAAGTTCGTCATTTATTTTATTTTACCTAAATTTCTATAGTTTAATCTTCGTTATTGATCTTGATCCTTCTCCAACACCTATTTTATTATTTCTTAACATTCATCTTTATCCCCTCACTATAGGCATCTTAAAATAACCCTTGTTTAATTAATGACATTCCATTATATTCAATTAAGTAGTCTAATAACCCTTGTTTAATTAATGACATTCCATTAATATTCTCTCTAAGTCTTTATTCTATTTAACCTCATTTTCTTTAATTTAATCTTAGTTATCCAATTTTATCCTTCTGCAACTACTATTTTATTATTTCTTAACAATAATTTTTATGCCTTCAAACTAATTTTCGACATTCAAATCATCTCATTAAATAATTTTTTTAATCTAAACTTACTTTTTAAAACCAATCTTCAACTCTATTTTTTCATCATTTTATTTTTTCTTTTATCATTAAAGATAGGTAAAGTGTCCACTTTAAACATCCAAAGTTTCAAAATTAGATATACAATTTGTTTCCATAAAAGATAGTATCATATTGATTAACTATGAGAAACTACTAGTATGAACACCATTTTCTTTCATTGCAAAAGATTGGATACCTTAAAATATGACATTTTTTATGATTTAAAATAGATAATACTAAATAGTAATTATTATTTTTAATATTTCAAGTTTTCTTACAATTAAGATTTACTAACTCAATTATAAAGATTTATTGACTTAATGTTTGTATTTATCGTTTTTTTATTGTAAAAAAACATAATTTAAAGTTGACTTAAATTTAAGTAAATTTTAATATATTTTTTATTTTTTTTATTTTTTAAATTTTTTTCGCTCGACATAAATTTAAGTAAATTTTAATTAATTTTATTTTATTTTTTTAGCAAATTCACTTAAATGGATCAAATTCTGTTGAATTAGCAGAGCCTAATCCCAAAAAGATCACATTCAATTGAATTAGCATAACCTAATCCCAAGGCGTTGAGCAAGATAGACTCTGCAACCTCCTATTAAATAAATTTAATAATAAAATTAAAGAGATAATAAGGTTTAAAATAGTTTGAAAGTCTACTACAAAACTTAGGATATGTATCTCTTATGATTGCAATATTTCTACCACTATTATGCATAAAAAGAATGAAAAGAAGTATAATCTATCTAGAATATGAGTCTACTTGGATTTATATCATCATTCTCTTATAAAGTAGAAACTCTAATTCTGTGCGATTTTTGGCGAGTACTGATACCGTGTCAATTAGCTTTCTTGTATGCTTATGCATTTGATCTATGCACAATAAAATTCCTTGATGGGTCTGTGAATGCTTAACCAACATTTTACCCATTATAGTATTTAGTTGCTAGTATATATTGATAATTTGCACGTATTTGGTTTGCTAGGTTCTATTGTTTCCTATATCTGAAACCTAACCTCCAACCTCCTCCCTAACCTCTACATTTGTTATAAAATGTCTTTCTATTTTGGCTTCTTGTTTCGCATTATGTATTTATCTTTGAATTTTTTGAGGGGTGGATTGCACATATATTACAACCAAAAACATTTTGGTAAGAATTGGGCTCTAGTATGAGATGGTTGATGAAGGCCCTTTCTCCCCCTTTGACCCTTGCGTGAGTTGGGGGCACCATATTATCAAAGGTAAAAAAGAAACTCAAAATACTAGCGAAGGAAAGACTATATGAAGAGAGAGTAACCAAATAACAACTTGGCAAGACTCCACGATTAAAAAAATGATCAAAGAGGAGACTCGAAGGGGATACAAAAAGCTTGGTCAACTGAGAGGATGTGACTAGAGGGTAGAGGGGAACTTGTCAACATGAGACCCAAGTAGAACCCACTTTGTTCTAGAACATTAAAAACCATTGAAAATATTCTCTAGTGAATCCTTTTCTTTGGAACATAATAAAAAAGAGTACCTAGTAACAAGCAAGAGCCACTAACAATGAACTCAACTCTAATAAAACTAGTAAAATGCACCAACTTAAATTACAAATAACAAAACTAGGATGACACATTAGAGTAAGGTAGGTTATCCAAAAAGCAAAAAGCCACCAAATATAGACATGTAGTGAAGAATTAAACAAAGCCATTGGAAAAAGTTTTGACAACATTCAATTAAGAAATTGCTTCATCCCTCTTAAACTCGTAGCCAAAGCTCTCGTTGATAGAGGAACTTGTACCTTCCAACCAAAGTTTAATGACACTTGCATGATGCTGGGCTGAATCTTGCCTACTGAAGACTACCTAAATTTGCAACCAACTAGAGAGAGTATGTTTTTCTAGATGGTTGAAAAAGCTTCTCAGACAAAAATGATAAACCAAAATGTATACATAGAATGCAATCAAGCCAAGAAACATATGAGTTCCTTACCAATTGCCACAAGAGGGTATCAATTCCCTATACTCACTCCCCTTCCTTTGCCATGAAAACGTTATCTTCTTTCCTTTGCCTTGAAAATGTTATCTTCCGAATTACCTCCTAAGCAATGATGCTTTAGTAATAATGATTTAGTAATAGGGAGACCATGGATCTATTAAGCTTAACAAAAATCACCAATGGAAAAAGATCCAAACCTCCAACTCATGTATCACTTTCCTTATCTACATTTCGTCTTGTCATGAATTATCCCAAGTTGTGAAAATATTTTTATTATTCCTATTCTTATAATTATAATTGATGTGATCTTAATATTTATATTTTAAAATTTATAATAATTTTACCTCATAATAGCTATTTTAACCTCAACACATCAAATTGACAATGTAATTTTCTTCATGTGAGAGACTTATTTAATTGTGATCACCAAGATATTTTAACCTCAACGCATCAAATTAGCAATGCAATTTCCTTCATGTGAGAGACTTATTTAATTGTAATCACCAAGAGAAGGAGATCCAAACCTCCAATTCCCAAAGCCATCACTTTCCTTATCTACATTTTGTCTTATAATGAATTATCCCCAATTGTGAATATTTTTATTATTCCTATTCTTATAATTATAATTGATATGATCTTAATTAATAATTAATATCTATATTTTAAAATTTAAAGTATTTTTACCTCATAATACTTTATACTTTATTTGACCTTAGTATCTTTACTATGATGATAGGTAGAATAGAGTGACCATAGAATTTGCCAGGTTTTCAATAATTGCAGCTAGTATAATAAAACCGAGGTGAATTAATCGTTTGTTAAAAATTATTTCCAAACCCACTCATCTCTTTAGGCTAAGCCAAGGTCTTAAGAATTTGTAGACAATTTACAATCTTCTTTTTACGTAATTCATAAACTATTTTTAATCTCATAAACTTTAAAATATCTATCATCGTCAATTCTAACGATATCGGACCCAGACTGTCACCACATCTTCTCACAGCTTGTATCCTTGCAGAAGCGTACACGCTTCTCAAATGAGGCGGATTCCAACTTGACCCGTTCCTTATTCCTTCGAGTCAAACGGAATTATCCACGTCACGTCTCAAGGTTGCGTTTCATGAAGAGCAACCAGGGTGAGAACCTTCCATTCCACGAACAACGGCGTGGTATGATCCTTTTAATCGTTTCATTCAGGCAGCGGGAAACTTCCTTTCGCAAATCCAGCAAATTTCGAACAAGGAATTTAATACATAGAGCTATGTCACTGTACAACGGTGAGGACCTTGCTTTTCATTAATAACAACCAGGGTGAGAACTGCCCCTTTCCCGAACAACAATAAGCACAGGGAAAGTGGTATGATCCTTTCAGGCATCCCGAAAATTACTTGCACAAACCGAGCAATTTCGAGCAAGGAATATATATATAGAGCGCTTTCATTGTACAGCGGAAATTTTCCTATATATTCAAACATTTATTGGGCTCTAGTTATTTGCACCTCCATCCTACGGAACGATACAGAGAAATAAAACAACCCACAATCACATTACCGGGAATCGAGCTCATGTTTGTTTCAATTTTAATCTGAATTTGATTGCCTGACCAGAAAACAGGGGACCGGGTCTGTGAAAATATCCGACACCATTGTCGATTATAAAGCTTCAAGCCGACCAGAATTCAGACAATTAAAACGCTACAATCATCTCGATTGTCATCATGTCTTTCACGAGATACAATCCCTTGGAAAGGACTGTGTCCTCCGAAATGAGGAAGTACGATGTGTTTCTCAGTTTTCGAGGGGAGGTCAGGAAAACATTCGTGGATCACCTCTACACTTCGCTCGAGAACGCTGGTGTTAACGCATTTCTGGACAGCACGAAACTGGAGAAAGGGGACGAGATCAGTCCGACCTTAAAGAATGCAATTGAGAACAGTGCAATACGCATACCCATATTCTCCAAAAACTTTGCAGAATCCCACTGGTGTCTGGAGGAGGTGTCCCACATGTGCAAGTCTGGTGGGCTCATAATTCCTCTGTTTTATGACGTTTTCCCCACAGAAGTTCGGAATCCAGACAGAGGCGCCTTCGCTGAGGCTTTCCAGAAGAAAAAAGGGAGGTACTCCAAGGCAAAAATTAATGAGTGGAAGAAGGCTCTTGCTAAAGTTGCTTCCTTCTCTGGCTGGTCCAGGGATGACACCTTAGGGTATGTATATTCTTTCTTCTCTCTGCTCACTGTTCAGGGAATTGCTTTTCTAGGTATTTTACGAAGTCTAATTAAACTTTTGCTTTTTTACTCTCAGCTTTTTAAATTGAATGAGAGTTGTTAATTTCTTCGAAGGAGTATACTAGCACAAACCCACCTAAGCTTTGCCCTGCATCTGAAAATTGCAAACATCAATGTTGCCTATTCTTTTTTATATATCCGAGTTTAAATAGATTAATGTTAATGTCCATATGCAAAGCACCCAATACTTACATGGTCACACACCTACTGCTAGAGCACTTGTAAACTCTCGAGATCGACAAGTGCCGTAGGATGGGATGTGAACACTACCACGAATCAACACCACAACACACCATCAGCTTTCTCAACAATAAACAAACACACAACTCTGATTCAAGGAATGAAAACACATGCATGTGCACACACCTAGAAGGCAAATAAACACCGTTTCCTTATATTAATCTGGAAATGAAATTGACATGCATGCAACCCCAAGGGGCTTTTAATGCAATAGTAAATACAATTGGGCCAAGCCCCTCTCTTAGGATGCCCACTGGGCTTGTCTCGGTTGGGCTTATGACATGCAGAAATTAATTCCACTGACCAAAGTAAATACTTCCTTTTTGGCTTTGTTGTTCTCGGCGTTCTTTTTTTCCATGGTCCTCTACAGTGTACACTGTCATTCACAAGAGCTTCTTTTCTTCTCTTCTCTCTGCCATGAGTTATAGGTTTTGTTATCACAAAATCAGACCTGATAGGCTGCTCATCAAACCAATCTTGTGCAACTATTTCAAACCAATCTTTTGGTTGAGGCTTAGCCTCCTCAACCTGAGAGGGCTCTCTCAAGGGTTTATGATTTTTGATAAATATGTAGATGGCTAACTCTATATAAGATAAAAACAGATAAATGATGTAAACTGGTTGTAAATCACAGTAGCAAGTGTACATTGGGCTTATGGAGTCATGATAGTTTCAGCAAAACCAAGATAATCTACCTAGCATGGAAGTCAAGGCATATCAGAGTTCAAGTCAAGGAATAAACATGTAGAAGAATGAAACACACAGTCAGTTTGTCTATGAAGGAAGTCATAGCATCATTGATGAATTCTGAGAAATATAAGCAAACACCACTGCAATAGAATATTGAAAAGATGCCATTAGAACAAGAACATACAAGAACTTATGAATCTTGAGTTGTCTAAGTAGAAATTCTGTAGTAGGCTGAAAACAGTCACTTACATAAAACAGAGTCTTTTTGCTAACAAATGTCCAACCCTTTCTATTTCGACTCCTTGATCTTTTATAGATCATTTACATCATAAGATAAACTTATCTACAACTAGATACATCGAGTTCCTATGCTTTGACACCTATACTAACCATGAAACATGGTATTTATTACAAACACAACTGTAAAATTGATATAGAGTCCTATTACAAATAGAATTAGAACTCTTTTGATTCCACTCAAAACAACTTTATCTAAACTTAATTACATCATTTGCCACCTATCTTTCCATTAAGTCGAATCCTGATGATGAGCTCCAACCTGTTATGACCATGATGTTGATGATCTTGATCTCCTGCAATTTAGGAAACTGCAACCCTGTTTTTAGGCTTAAGATCCCTTTAGTTTCTTGAGATATTCTGACCACTTCCAACTAATAATTTTAGGGCTAATTTATGTTAGGAACATGATTGACAGATGTCCCAAGTCATCCCTTCATGTCAGCTATGCGAAACCATTTTGAACTTCTCAAAATAATGAAAACAGACCTGCGCTACGAAAGCAGCACAGTTTCATAGCGCTTTTCGTAGCATGGTCCATTTACCCATTTTCCTTCAAAATTTAACCTTCTTTCCTTCAAATTTACCTTCACATTCACTTGATATGACTTCCATAGAAATTTCAAATCAAAATACCTGGTGTTCCCTCCAAAATTTGATAAGAAAAAGGGTGAAAAAGCTGCTACAACAGTTTCGTAGCGCATTTCACCCTTTTTACACTACAGGCGCTACGAAACTGCTGTACAAGCAGTTTTAACCAGATTTTGACAAAATTTAAAACAAAAAGGTACCACAGCTTCAAAAGATTATTAGCTTCATCAAAACCATCAGCTATTTGGATTAAAAACATAATCTTCACAAAATTTAATCCTCATTTTCCATTTAGTGTTTGTTTTAAATTTGTCATTTTGTACCTCTGTTCTTTAGTTCATCTTGAGACTGTCTTAATTGTAGCTCTAAATCCTCTACTTGGCCTCTTAGCTTTTTGTTACTTGCTCTCAAATGAGTGTTGATCACTCTAACAAACTTTGCTTCTTTAATGGCTGGAACTATCCATGTGAAGAACTGTTGTGCACCGCTTGGGATCTCTGACCTAGCCACTGTTTGACCTTCCCAAACAGCCTTCAATCTCTTGAATTCTGTCTTTTCAATGTTGTGCTGTCTCGCCCTCTTTCTCATCATTTCCAGCTCTTGATTTGCTAGCTTCAACTTTTCTTCCAGCATTTGACTTTCTGACATGTGTTCCTTTCCCTTCTCAATCTTGCTGGCTGCATGGTCCACTATTGGTGATGAGAGATCAACCACCTCTTCAAAGACTTTGGTTGCTTCAATGGTTACTTGGATATCTTTGCTACCTTCTTGGAGTCTCTTTTCATGCCTGGTTAAAGGTTTCCTAGCTTGAAAAACAAAAGCTGCATTCTCACCTTCAAATTCCAATTTCTTTGCTGATTTCATTTTTCTCTGTTTGGGTTCATTCACTTCATTGAAATTTGCCTGCACAATGGGTGATTCTTCTATGTCTATTGCATGCAGTATATCATCCAAGTTGCCTTTCATCATTGGACTGTTTTTTGCCATTGAAACAATTGCTTTTCCCTTTGATGCTGATACTTGACTTCTTGTCTTTCTCTGGCTCTCCTGCTTACTGGCCACCTGTTTTTGTTTTGTTTCTTTGACCTTTTCTACTTTCTGTTTTGCAGGTGATGGGGTTTTTGCAATAAGCACTGATGCTTTCTCAGTTCTATTTTCAACCTGTTTCCTTGGTTTCAACTTCACAAACCTCTTAGCTTTGGTAACCACTGGCTGACTGGAATCTGCTACTGGTGGTGAAGGATTTCCCTTGATCTTAGGGTTTCTAACTGGGGTTAGGGCTTCCATTTCAAATCCACTCATAAATAAAAAGGAAGACCAATCTCTATTTATTTTTTGTAGCTCATTTAAAACCAGTAGCTTAATCAAACCATGATGAAACAGAGATGTTTCACAGCCATCAGATTTAGCTTGGACTTTGTTAGTCATTTTGGAAAGGCTTCTATGCAAGTAAAATGGTAAATCTAATGATATCATTCCTGTGAAATGCAACAACAGTTTAAAATGATAAGTGTAGACTTTATGGTACCTGCCTTCACATGTGAAATATCTTTGGATGTTGAATAGCAACTTTACATAGTTATCCTTGATATAGCTCCTGGGTATTGCATTGTTCAAGTCTGTGTCTACAAATTCAGGTTTCATAAACTCCTTTCATGGCTCCATGTCAAACCTAAAACCTTTAAACCAAGATTGCTGTCCCCTTGGTATCTCTATCACAACAGCTATGATCTCAAGTGTCACTAGCATATTTATCATTCCAACTTTGGTAGTGTTGCCACTGAAATGTAGAGCAAACTCTTTGGACACTTGAGTGTGGCAACCCTGTAGCTTTTCGCAAAATTTGAGACAGCCAGCCTTGCTAAAAGCCTCCATTACCATTTGATCCTCCATAACAACATTTGCATTCTCAGGTTCGTATCTTAGACAATGTCCCCCTCTGTGGATCTTCTTTTTATCTGCCATGTTTCCTGTAGAAAACCTGTTTGTTTCTCTAAAACTTGTAAAGCAACCTCTCTTGACCAGATGAACAACCTCGCTTGATTTGATGAATCAGCCTCGCTTGATTTGATGAGAGTTGTCTTTGGATGGAACAACCATAAACTTATCCTCACCGTTACAGAGCTTGGACAACATATGTGAAGGTGAATGAAACAGGAATGACTCAATTAGGCAAAAATTCGAATTAGAGATGTCACTTCATGACCAAATGATGTTTGATTGATACCTTATCATGAATATGATGACTGTAGGACAAGTGGGTACAACGAATCTGGTAATTAACTGACTCACCATACTCCTATCATGTCATTCCCCAACTGAAACTGACAAATCCCGACTTATTTGACACGATAGCTACAAAACCGTGCTTTTGTAGCGCTCACAGTGTAAATTTTGCAATTTGCGCTACGAAAGTAGCAGCGCTTTCGTAGCGCAAAACTCACTTTTTGAACTAACGGCGCTGTGAAACTGTGGATTTGTGGCTAATTGTAGAAAATCGACCTAAAACCTACTTAGATGACCCTTAAATGAAAAATGTGAACTTTTTAACTATGGAATGGACCTAAAAAGACCTTTTTGAATTTTGATGGTGAACACTAAACCTCCAAAACTATGACATACCCTTAACCATACTAAAATGACTTTCAAAACTATTTAGATGATGATCAAAACATAGTTGATCAAAACTATTTAGATGATGGTTCCAGTGCTGCTATCCATTTTTCTTGACCAAAACAGAAAAACTTTGAAATTGCCAAGCTTTCTCCTCAAGCTTTAATGGCCTTCACCTCAGGCTCAAGCTTGATGATCACTGCAGAAGAACCAAATCTGTACCAACTGAAAAGATGCTCAATCAACTTTGAGCTTATTCACACACTCCTACCTACCCTATCAGTTGCAATCTCCATTTGTAACTCAAGGAACATGAAACTTCAAATGAAGCCAGTTATTGATCTGATCTGACACTTGAATCTCTTGACTGTGCTTGAACCAAAAGTGAACATGATACTGAAATGACTGAGGGAACATGAGATGTAACTGATCTTCAAAATGAAAGTATAACTAGAAATCTGGACTGTAGAACTCTTCCATGTATTCAACTATAGGATCAAAGAAGACATGATATGTTTGATACTCCTCATGACACTCTGCAACTTTGGACAACTCATCCATGCTTTGATCAACCACATAAGACTTCAGTTGTGTGCTTTCCAACTGCTTTTCAAACTGATTTTCAAAAACAATGTATTCTTCCTCAAACTAAAAGGAGAAAGGTGGCAACACCCTCTCTTCGTTTTCTGGCATTAAAATCATTTGAAAAGACTGATCTTGGTCATGAATACTATGAGACTGAAATTTATCTTTTGAAACTTGAATGTCCTTTTCAATGTTCTCTGCAACTTCATCCACAAACTGAATCTTATCTTCTGACTTGCACTGGAATGATTTCAGATTAGAAGACAAGGATAAAGAAAAATTTTCACCCACTTTTTCCTTAGTGTGATCCTTATTTGATGTAAGCTGATATAAGGAAAGACATGAAAAATCAACACTTTCCTTAACTTGAGGGTTATAGAAACTATCTTCCAGTATTTCCTCTTGTTGTTTGCAATGATTCTCATACTCCTGATGATCAAAAGATTGACAAGTTTGCTGCAACCTTTCTTCAAACTTAGAGGATGTATCATAATTTTCATAAATAAACTCCTGCTGGGTTTCATTTTCATCTAAGAAAGAGGCTATTCTTTCTTCTTGGTGATGAAAGGGATTGTCATGAAGGGCTTCTAAAATTTCCTCATCCATGAATTCATCTTCATAACAATTCTCCAAATATTCAATAAAACTCACACAGTGTTTACAGCAGTCTTTGACTAGCAATAAGGAGGGATGACACTCTTCATACATCTCATAAAATGCAACATGGGAATCAACAAAAGAATATAATGAACCATTTGGCAAGCTTTCATACCAAGACCGTGCTTTTCCTTCCAAAGTGGCCATAAACATCTTCATGAGACAATCTTCAGGGAACTGAACCTTAAAATTGTGTACATGTATATGGAATCTAACCAAATGAAGAGCAGCATTGTCTTTCTTTTCATCTTTGAATATAGGAAGATCGATTAACCATTCAACCTTTGGCATAGGATTTGGAAAACCAGGGATATGAGACCGATTCATAAGGCCATACCTGGCATTTACTCTTGCAATGGAACTCATTCTGAAACTTCATCAAGCTACTGATCTTCAAGCAGTGGAGTCACCTTCCAATTGATTATTTGATGCGTGGAGTCGCCAAGGTAGATGCAGCCTCGAAAAGCTTCCTGAGCTCCTGCTACCTTCAAAAGTTCAGCTTCAAAATTTCGGGAAAGTATAATCTTCAGGCTCCCGACAGACGCACCAAAATGTTATCACAAAATCAGACTTGATAGACTGCTCATCAAAACAATCTTGTGCAACTATTTCAAACCAATTTTTTGGTTGAGGCTTAGTCTCCTCAACCTGAGAGGGCTCTCTCAAGGGTTTATGATTTTTGATAAATATGTAGATGGCTAACTCTATATAAGATAAAAACAGATAAATGATGTAAACTGGTTGTAAATCACATTAACAAGTGTACATTGGGCTTATGGAGTCATGATAGCTTCAGCAAAACCAAGATAATCTACCTAGCATGGAAGTCAAGGCATATCAGAGTTCAAGTCAAGGAATAAACATGTAAAAGAGTGAAACACACAGTCAGTTTGTCTATGAAGGAAGTCAGAGTATCATTGATGAATTCTGAGTAACATAAGCAAACACCACTGCAATAGAATATTGAAAAGATGCCATCAGAACAAGAACATACAAGAACTCCTTATGAATCTTGAGTTGTCTAAGTAGAAATTCTGTAGTAGGCTGAAAACAGTCACTTACATAAAATAAAGTCTTTTTGCTAACAAATGTCCAACCCTTTCTATTTCGACTTCTTGATCTTTTATAGTTCATTTACATCATAAGATAAACTTATCTACAACTAGATACATCGAATTCCTATGCTTTGACACCTATACTAACCATGAAACATGGTATTTATTACAAACTTAGCTGTAAAACTGATATAGAGTCCTATTACAAATAGAATTAGAACTCTTTTGATTCCACTCAAAACAGCTTTATCTAAACTTAATTACATCATTTGCCACCTATCTTTCCATTAAGTCGAATCCTGATGATGAGCTCCAACCTGTTATGACCATGATGCTGATGATGTTGATCTCCTGCAATTTAGGAAACTGCTCCCCTGTTTTTAGGCTTAGGATCCCTTTAGTTTCTTGAGATATTCTGACCACTTCCAACTGATAATTTCGAGGCTAATTTATGTTAAGAACATGATTTACAAATGTCCCAAGTCATCCCTTCATGCCAGCTGTGCGAAACCGTTTTGAACTTCTCAAAATAATGAAAATAGACCTGCGCTACGAAAGCAACATAGTTTCGTAGCGCGGTCTGTTTACCCATTTTCCTTCAAAATTTAACCTTCTTTCCTTCAGATTTACCTTCATATTCACTTGATATGACTTCCATAGAAATTTCAAATCAAAATACCTGGTGTTCCCTCCAAAATTTGATAAGAAAAAGGGTGAAAAAGCTGCTACAGCAGTTTCGTAGCGCATTTCACCCTTTTTACACTACAGGCGCTACGAAACTGCTGTGCAAGCAGTTTTAACCAGATTTTGACAAAATTTAAAACAAAAAGGTACCACAGCTTCAGAAGATTATTAGCTTCATCAAAACCATCAGCTATTTGGATTAAAAACATAATCTTCACAAAATTTAATCCTCATTTTCCATTTAGAGTTTGTTTTGAATTTGTCATTTTGTACCTCTGCTCTTTAGTTCATCTTGAGATTGTCTTAATTGTAGCTCCAAATCCTCTACTTGGCCTCTTAGCTTTCTGTTGCTTGCTCTCAAATGAGTGTTGATCACTCTAACAAAATTTTCTTCTTTAATGGCTAGAACTGTCCATGTGAAGAATTGTTGTGCACTGCTTGGGATCTCTGACCTAGCCACTGTTTGACCTTCCCAAATAGCCTTCAATCTCTTGAATTCTGTCTTTTCAATGCTGTGCTATCTCGCCCTCTTTCTCATCATTTCCAGCTCTTGATTTGCTAGCTTCAACTTTTCTTCCAGCATTTGACTTTCTGACATGTGTTCCTTTCCCTTCTCAATCTTGCTGGCTGCATGCTCCACTATAGGTGATGAGAGATCAACCACCTCTTCAGAGACTTTGGCTGCTTCAATGGTTACTTGGATATCTTTGCTACCTTCTTGGAGTCTCTTTTCATGCCTGGTTAAAGGTTTCCTAGCTTGAAAAACAAAAGCTGCATTCTCACCTTCAAATTCCAATTTCTTTGCTGATTTCATTTTTCTCTGTTTGGGTTCATTCACTTCAATGAAATCTGCCTGCACAATGGGTGATTCTTCTATGTCTATTGCATGCAGTATATCATCCAAGTTGCCTTTCATCATTGGACCGTCTTTTGCCATTGAAACAAATGCTTTTCCCTTTGATGCTGATACTTGACTTCTTGTCTTTCTCTGGCTCTCCTGCTTACTGGCCACCTGTTTTTGTTTTGTTTCTTTGACCTTTTCTACTTTCTGTTTTGCAGGTGATGTGGTTTTTGCAACAAGCACTGATGCTTTCTTAGTTCTATCTTCAACCTGTTTCCTTGGTTTCAGCTTCACAAACCTCTTAGCTTTGGTAACCACTAGCTGACTGGATTCTGCTATTGGTGGTGAATGATTTCCCTTGATCTTAGGGTTTCTAGCTGGGGTTAGGGTTTCCATTTCAAATCCACTCAGAAATAAAAAGGAAGACCAATCTCTATTTATTTTTTGTAGCTCATTTAAAACCAGTAATTTAATCAAACCATGATGAAACAGAGATGTTTCACAGCCATCAGATTTAGCTTGGACTTTGTCAGCCATTTTGGAAAGGCTTCTATGCAAGTAAAATGGTAAATCTAATGATATCATTCCTGTGAAATGCAACAACAGTTTAAAATGATAAGTGTAGAATTTATGGTACCTGCGTTCACATGTGAAATATCTTTGGATGTTGAATAGCAACTTTGCATAGTTATCCTTGATACAGCTCCTGGGTATTGCATTGTTCAAGTCCATGTCTACAAATTCAGGTTTCATAAACTCCTTGCATGGCTCCTTGTCAAAGCTAAAACCTTCAAACCAAGATTGTTGTCCCCTTGGTATCTCTGTCACTGCAGCTATGATCTCAGGTGTCACTGGCATATTTATCATTCCAACTTTGGTATTGGTTCCACTGAAATGTAGAGCAAACTCTTTGGACACTTGAGTGTGGCAACCCTGTATCTTTTCACAAAATTTGAGACAGCCAGCCTTGCTAAAAGCCTCCATTACCATTTGATCCTCCATAACAGCATTTGCATTCTCAGGTTCGTATCTTAGACAATGTCCCCCTCTGTGGATCTTCTTTTTATCTGCCATGTTTCCTGTAGAAAACCTGTTTGTTTCTCTAAAACTTGTAAAGCAACCTCTCTTGACCAGATGAACAGCCTCGCTTGATTTGATGAATCAGCCTCGCTTGATTTGATGAGAGTTGTCTTTTGATGGAACAACCATAAACTTATCCTCACTGTTATAGAGCTTGGACAACATATGTGAAGGTGAATGAAACATGAATGACTCAATTAGGCAAAAATTCGAATTAGAGATGTCACTTCATGACCAAATGATGTTTGATTGATACCTTATCATGAATATGATGACTGTAGGACAAGTGGGTACAACGAATCTGGTAATTAATTGACTCACCATACTCCTATCATGTTATTCCCCAACTGAAACTGACAAATCCCGTCTTATTTGACACGATAGCTACGAAACCGCGCTTTCGTAGTGCTCATAGTGTAAATTTTGCAATTTGCGCTACGAAAGTAGCAACGCTTTCGTAGCGAAAAACTCACTTTTTGAACTAACGGCGCTACGAAACTATGGATTTGTGGCTAATTGCAGAAAATCGACTTAAAACCTACTTAGATGACCCTTAAATGAAAAATGTGAACTTTTTAACTATGGAATGGACCTAAAAAGACCTTTTTGAATTTTGATGGTGAACACTAAACCTCCAAACTATGACATACCCTTAACCATACTAAAGTGACTTTCAAAACTATTTAGATGATGATCAAAACAGAGTTGACATGCCATGTTTTTAATTTTTTTTTTAATAGTGCTAACAGGTTTATTCGCTTAACTTTTTGGTGAGCACCTTGCCTGGGTTTTCACTAGCATGCACGTTCATGGTATATTAAAGAACATCCTTGATTTCATTAGATACTTATAAATACTCAAAGGATCAAAATCCTTTTGTTGAACTCCCCGCCGGATACATATTTTCAATAAAAGGCCAATTAGTGATTATGAATGAAAGAATACTGAATGTCCAAAGGTTTGTTGTGCCACATGAGTGTTGATGCGATCAATAATTTAATTACGTGAGTATACATTCCGAGTTAATAAGGATTAAACTATTTTCAGAACTCACGTAACATTCCTTAATGTGATTGCCCATTAATGAGGGCTGCTGTATTGCAGATTAGTTATGACACATCATAAAAACATGGCATGAAACATTGAGAGCCTTTTGGTGTCAATAAATGTGGCTTATAGTAGAAAGGATTGCGAGAATATAACCATGAGAGAAGTGAATGATAACACAGACCACATATGTCAATTTGCCCATGGCTTACTGGATTTACCTTACAGATATTGACTTAGAGAAATCAGACCATGAACCATTTTAAAAAAATGCCTTAAATATATGGCCTACATATGAATAATCATATAGAGTTTAATTAAACCTGAGAATTTCGACCACTCATCATCCATTCACGTTTTACCAGCAATATAAGATTCCATTTATTAAAGTTTAAACATTCGTAGGAGTGTCAAAAATGATCATAATATTGTTTACTACAGCATGGGCACAGAAAATGCTCATGAGCCACAAATGACTGCTGAGTGATGCAGTTCAGTATAGAAAATAAATCCACAAAGCAAATTTATGAGCTTGGAAACATAGATAACTTGGCATCTTAAACATTTATGCCTTAAGAATTCTGTGTGCCATGTCACCATCAATTTTCAGATTTAAATAAAGCAATTCTTTAAACACATGTGGATTAGCACCAGCGACATTATAATCACAAAACATTAGATTGCCACACTTCAATGGGAGGATCAATGTTGCAGGAACTGTCCTCCCTTGGTTCAAGAGGTGGATTCACGTCTCGGACAGATTCGCTCCCGACCTTAGGTGGAACCACTGTTCCGAAAAATTTGCACGGTTCCTGGAAAAATGGAACCACGACAGTTCCATCAGCCCTGTTGCCGCAAAATCTAGCAGTCCTTGGAGAGGGAAACTCTACAAGGCATAAACTAGACCAAGGGACAACAATGGGGTAGTGGCCCCCTGTCACCGCAGCCAATACTCCCCACTCTTTACAGACTTTCCCCAATGGGAGGAGTCCTAGTAGGAAAGAGATCACTTATGATAGATGCTGTAAGGTTAATATGTAAATTGATCTCACTACAATCTTTTCAAGAAAAACACAATTTAGGCTAAAGGTTCCACAAGGAAGCAATTCACTTTCTATGATGAAACCTAGAAAAGAAGACACAAGACCTAGGGTTTGATAAATTTGATGAGTGTTGGAGTATCCATTGGTGAAGGCAAAGAGAAAAGATTTCTTACAATGTATACTAGCTATGTCAAGGCTCATGAAACCTTCAAGGAAGCCCTTAAGTTGAAGCAAAGAAAACTATGTTTTCGCTCTTAGGCAAACAACTAGGGAAATTTTTTTTATGCCAACCCAAATGATAGATTTTGTGGCAAATACTATCCCCTTGATGTTTAGGCTCTCCAATCACCAAAAATCCACTTGCCTAGGGATTCACACCAAGCCCTAGTTTCCTAGCTTGGCCTTGAAATGGATGAATTAGGAGAGAGAAAATATGGATAAGAATAAAGTATGATCACCAACCAACTAGACCAGTCCTTTTTTCCCTTGGGAATATGGAGTCTAGGATGAGATAGATTAGCCAAAAATGTTCCTAAGGAGGCCAAAATTTGATGCCCTAGCAACGAAATTTCAAGCATTTATCAATGCAATTAAAAAAAGTTCATCACTAGGACAATTCATTATAATTTATATGTTATGTATGAATAATGCATGCAACATTAATCTAGATAGCAATTCAATTGATCTTCAACAAATTAGGGCAGAATTTAGCATAACCTAGAATCAATCATTCCATACATTAGACATTAAGAAATACATTTTCAACAATAAAGTGCACTTGCAAGATAACATGCAATATTTCCATCCATTAGACCAAAGAATAGCTCCAAAGAATATCCAAAATCAATTCCAAATATCAAAATGCATCCAAGATCTCCAATACATCCACAAGAGAACAAGTTTGAATTCCTCTAATGAGGCCCAAAAATCCAAAGGTGTGATGATGAGAAGTTACAGTGACATGTTTCTCTACTTATATGCCTAATTAGCCTATTAGCCCCTCAAATCATAAAATAATTGGCAAAATTAGTCTAGGTCACAAGTCGACCTAGTAGCCTTTGTGAAATAAGGCAAATCTCCACACGTGCAAGCCGAAATGTTGACGTCATGCTAGCGGATGCCTCCTTAGGGCTTGTGTTGAGGACCTTGAGTGCCTTGACTTGTGTAGAGGCCCTCTAAATTCATCTTCTAGGGGTTGGCCCCTAGTTCTTTGTCAAATCATCTTTTGGACCCTAGTTTTGGGTTTGGGGTACAAATGGGTCTCCAAGTGGTGAATATGCTTGATTCTGCTCCAATGTTGAGGGAACTGGAGATGGTGTCAGCCCTCCCATGTCTCAAGGTAGGAGACAAACTTCATTTGGGCCATGGATCAATTGCTTGACCATGTAGTACTGTTAATCCGACTAGGGGCATGTTGGTCTAGGTGTATCATCCCATAAATGATATAGGGAAAAGTGCAAGAACTCTATGGGTGCTGAAGGTGCCCATGGATACAAATGATGCTCTACAACTTTCTGGAGTCCCATGGCTCTCAACGCATCTCCTGTGGGTGTCAATATGTCCCTTTGGAGAACCTGGACCCCAGTCAAGTTGCCCAAATTGATAGGTGGAACCACCTACCAATATCTAGTGTTGCAAGTTTCACCATTAGGTAAATTAATGATTATTGCATCTAAGTGAACCAAGCTTGAAAGAAATGGGCAAATTAACACTTCATATAAGGCTTCTCTTCCAAAATTGGGGCCTTAGTCACAAAATGGTGTTAGCTCCCTAGGTAGGAGTGGTTAATAAACAATCCTATTAGGTGTTCTCAACTCCCAAGGGGAAGTGACATGTCCTTGGTCCACCATTCAATTGATAGGTGCCATGCGAATAATGGTGGAACAAAGGGGAAAAGACTTCATGGCCAAGTGCCATGGTCAAAGGGACGTACTATGATGGAGCTCCTCATCCTGGGTGTACAGATGTGAGGAGGGAGCAATCATGGATGCATGAGTTACCTCGGTGGAAAAGACTTCATGGCCAAGTGCCATCGTCAAAGGGACTGACTATGATGGAGCTCCTCATCCTCGGTGTATAGATGTGAGGAGGGAGCAATCGTGGATGCATGAGTTACCTCGACCTTTGCTTTTCCACCCCTCTATATGCCTTTTACTTTTTCTTGATTTTTCTTTGTATTATTGCTCGTAGCTCAAGGAATGAGAGTTTGCTTTGTATGACGTATACTAGTTATTACCCCCTTGAGGATGGGGCAGTTCATTGCCCATCAGGGGTTGGGACATGTAAGAGTTCCTTGTCTTCTATGATATAGGGAAACATTGGCCTAGGAATTGGATGATGGCCATTTGAGTGAAGTAGAGCTCATGCCTGGCTTTTGCCCACGTGCTAATTTGTACATCTCGACCATCTTTTGCATTTTGATTTTCTCTTTGTTTTTTGTGTGGCCATCATATGTTCTTCTGTTTCTTTTAGTTGCATCAACATCCCAAGGTACATTTCTAGTCCCTACCTAGGTATGAGGATGTGTGGGTGCCAAATCCCAATGAACTAGTGGTCAGTTGAACTTGAAGAATGGAGGTGGAATAGGGGCTTGTAATGTAAGATGGAAAGTGGTAAGTATGGAATAGGGAGAGTGTTGAGAAATCCAAGGAGGTGGCAGTTAATCGATTTCTCTTATTATGATATTATCTTGTGACATTTTCGTTATTATTATGTGTTCTTTCAATTTATCTTTTCTTATCATCAAGAATAATGACAAGCAACAAATAGAAGAGGACACAAGATGTAGGCACACTGCTAGGGAAAAACCCCACTCTTTGGGGGAAACCCAGTCAAAATTCGTCCTTCAATAAATTCAAGATGAGATGACCAAGACCCTAGACTCAAGACTACCTCCATCAAGTCACCTTGTCATATCAGTCATCCTTCTTCACGCTTGCATATTAGAAGAGATCATCTCTGCAACCAATCCGAGCTTCTTCATTCACTGTAGTAGCACCGAGTCACTTGTCACTATGGTAGCACTAAGATCTTCTTACTGTTGTAGCACTGAACCCTTATCACTGTGGTAGCACTGAGATCTTCTAACCGTGGTAACACCGAGACCCTCTCACTATGGTAGCATCATTGTAATAGCATCGATTTGAGGTTTACTCGGAGAGCACCGAACTGAGATTATTGTAAGACCACCGAATTTGCATCCACTGTAGTAACTCTAGAATTGTGCAATCAATCCGAACTTCTGTGATTGCATCGAACTTCTGAAACACATCTTTGAAATTGCCCAAAATGTGATATGATCTGAACTGTGATTATCCTGAACTGTGATATTCAAACTGTGATCCGAATTGTGATATCCGAATTGATTTCAGAGAGAGATTCGAGCTTCTGTCATAGTTTAGATGCGAAGTCCTCACACTTGTATTTATAGTTGTTCGTCCATCATTAATGAGCCGACATGACCATATGAAGAGATGCGTCACTTTATTTAGGCCGACATGAATATATTGAGGAAACTGACTTGAAGGTAATTTATTTGAGGCCGACTTGAAGAGGCTGACTTGATGAAGACTTGATGAAAACTTGATGAAGAGGCTGACTTGATGGAGTAGTCTTTGACCAAACAATAAATGACTTTGACAATAACCTAAAGCCTACAATGGAGGCTTGACCTATAATTGACCCAAACATGAAACCCATGCTTTAACGAGTCAATAATATAATAATAATTTTTTTTGACAAATATATTAATAATGAAGACCGAACCTAGTTACATTCTTCAATAGAGAGATGGGGCTACGCTATCTCAATCATGGTTTCCCAAGTAGTGCCCCTCTAATACCTGTTGGGCCATTAGGGGAGGTCCCACTAGACTAGGATTGAAAATTAACGCCCCCGTTTAAGGTGAGGGAACACGATCACGACTAATACCCTTCTTTATTCCAAGTCACCCCATAATCCATGTCAATTAACCCAATTACAAACAAGCATAAGCACTTGATTACAAAATGAATAAAGTACCTTTTGATCAGAAGCCCACATTCCAACATGTGCTCTTAGCAAATGGGCGAGGAAACATATGATGACGCAGGTGGTAGAGATATGAATGGCACGTCGTCATTGGCTGCTATTGGCGCTTTGGGGCTATTGGTTGCTAGTTGGAAGAGATGAATAGGAGAAAAGTTTCCCCTAGGGGTCAACCACTTTTGGTGGGTAACAGGCCTGAACTATAGTTCCGCAACAAATCACAACCAGACTCAGGAGAGAGGCGGATGGTTCCATGGGAATATTTTTTTTGACTTAACTAAGGTTTAGTTGGGGTTCAAGTGAGTTAAGGGTGAGTTATGGAAAAGAGAGGATGAGGTTAAAAGACATTCCCCCCTCTATTTTCCTTATTCTTGCGTCTTTGGAGAGCTTGGAGAAGGGAGGAGATACTCAAATTTTGAGATCAGATTTGGGAGAGGTTTGAGGAGGGCTTGGAGGAGTGAAGGAGAAGGAGCTTGGAGGAGTAAAGAAGGGCTGCCATGTACAAGAGCTAAAGTTTAAACAGGTAAGTGCAAAACCCAAACTCCCTCATTTTGTTGTTATTCTTGTTTGTATTTTTTCTCCTCCCTCTCCTACTCTTTCCCAATTTTTCTTCTTGCTCATTTGATAGCAGGTTGTCATCTATATTCCAAAATGGTGTTCTTTGGATTCTCTGTATCATTCCACTTTTGGTTTTCATGGTGTTGGTGGGTAGTAGGCATACAAGGGAAGATGAAGAGGAGGATAGTGGTCAAACTATTAGTGACCCAATGTATGATGAGGAGGAAGGGTTTGAAGAGTAAGGGGATGAAGAGGGGATTGTAATGCAAGGGAGAAAAGTTGCATTGACAACCTTGTGGAATTATGTGACAAAACTCGAGGGGGGAAGAGGTGGTGGAAGCTACAAGTTTTTGTGCCCTCATGATTGTCATGGAGGAAAACCTTATAGTGGTTCATATACCTGTGTGAGGAGGCATCTTTGTGGGGTGTTGGACAATGATGACAAAAAAGGTCCCATAGGGATATCAATTTGCTTTAATGTTTCAGTGGAATAAAGAAGAAAATACATCCAAATAGAGGAGGCTACACAAAAGAACAGCAAGAAACAAAAAATTGATTCTGAATCAAGATTCAAGTGTAACTGCAACCTCTAGATTTGGTGGCTCATCTTCTCTCGGTACTTCTACAACGTCTGAATCTAGAAGAACAATAACAGATTTTATGAATGTTGGTGCAAGCGATGATGTGGATGGAAATTCTTTGTGCTTGCGGTATACCATTCATTGTGCTTCGCTCTCCCTATTGGCGTGATTTGGTTAAGGCCATCAATGAAGCCCCAAAAGGATACAAGAGCCCCAACTATGAGAAAGCTAGAACCGTGTTATTAGAAAGAGAAAAAGTAAAGGCTCAAAGAGCTTTGACACATTTTACAAATGAGTGGGTGGATTGTGGGGTATCCATTGTATCAAATGGTTGGACAAATGTTAGAAACCAACATTTGATAAATGTTCTTGGTGTTTCTGCTAGCGATGTAGTGTTTCTTGCAATTCATGACTCCTCCATCACTGCATCTTCTTAAAACATTGCAGATCTTCTATTGAAAACAATCAAAGATGTTGGTCCTAATAATGTGGTTCAAGTGATCACTGATAATGCAACAAATTGTAAGGGAGAAAGAAAAATCATTGAGTGTATTCATCCACACATCTTTTGGTCTAGGTGCTTGGTGCACACATTGAACCTTTTGATGCATGATATTGTGAAACATAAAGAATGTGGATGGATTAATCAAATTTTCAAGAAAGGGAAGCAACTCAGTAAATATGTCACAGGGGATACAAGGGTAAACTACTTTATGGCACTTACTGCAAATTGCAGTTGCTTAAACTAGATTTGCAAGCTATTACCTCACCTTTAGGCAACTATTGAAGGTGAGATAAGCTTTAACTGCTATGGTGACATGTGATTCATCGAATGTGATGAGCGCTGATAGAGATGGTGTTAATATAGTCAAGGACATTGTTATTGACAATTACTTTTGGTCATAGATTAAATATGTTTTGCAATTCACCAAACAAATTTATTACATGATCAAATTTGCAGATTCAAATCGACCAATAATTGGGGAGGTGTATGAGCATATGGATAACATGTTGGGGCAGATTAAAGGCATTGTTGAGCCTAGAGATATCACCTTGTACAATTATATTCGTGCAGAGGTGGATGTAATATTCCCAATTAGCAGCAGCTAATTGGAAATATTAATTTTGACTAATTTTGCCTTTATAAAGTTAAAATATAAATAAAGTGGGTGAAGGAGCACTTAGCTCACACTTAGGATAAAAGCATTCCCTAAAGTCACTAAGGAGACATATCAAATTAGCAAGGTGGGGCCTAGTGGCCAAGTGGCAGTGCAGGGATTGGTGGGGCCTAGGTGAGGGAGAGGCTCACCAAGCATAAAAGGAGGAAGGGTCTCCTCATTCTCATTGATTCTGATTATGCATTTTGAGAATTGTCTTCTTGACATCGAGCATGCTTGTTGTTTAGCAAAGTCTGCACGTACTGTTCAGTACACCGGGTGTCTCCATTCAGAGATCCCAACCTCAGCCCCGGGGGACTTCGAGTGCCTGCTCGGGTGAGGAGTTCCATCCTTATTTTGTCAGTGGGAGTTGCATCTATCGCGGGAGGAGCACCCACGCAGAGAGACATCGCAGTCAATGAGAGGGAGGACGCAGTCTTGTGGAGAGGTTGTTTTGGATTGGGAGTTTGAGGTGGATTCAGCCTGGGATAGTGGATAAGGGGCCAACCCTTACTATTCCAGTGTTTTGGTGGAGTTATGGACCAGCTTTTGGAGCCGTTCATTCAGAGCCAACGTCCCTCCTTGAGAAGCAGCGCAGAGCCTCAAGGGAGCTATTTTTGGGGGTCGGCCATTTCTTAAAAGCTTTTTGGGTTTTTCTGGGTTTTGGGAGTAGAGGCCATTCCCGAAGTTTCAGAATTTTCTGAGGTGGGGAGCAGCCCCAAAGATTCAGTCCATTCCAAAGTAGCAGTAGTAGCAACAACACGGCAACAGCACCAACAACTTGGAGATTACGTAGCCATTGAGGGAGCAACCATTTCACGATATATTCTGAGAGTATTTCTACGCTTGCCTAGTACAAGCCAAGGTGCCATCATTCTGATCACCTTTGTATTCATTTTATCTTTCAGTACTTAATAAAATGGCTCAGCGTTCTCCATATTGTGTCTGGTTCATGTGATGCCTCTCTAGTTGCTGTAGTTTCTTTTTTATGTGCTTTATATTACTGTTTATTTCTATTTGGAATATTACAGTGGAAAAACTATGGGAAATGCTAAACATTCCATTGCATGCCTTAGCATGTGTTTTAACACCTAAATATTTTCATCCATCATCGCTTTCAACACTAGCACTTGGTGGGGGGAAGAAAAAACCACACCAAGATCCAAAGGTTCAATATGGTATATGAAAGCATTGGATAAATTAGTCTTTGATGAGGAGGAGTGTGACATACAACGAAAACAATTGAGCAACTATATCCTTGGCACTGGTGCATTTGGGACCAATAATGCGATTAGAGATTGAGGGATTTTGTCTTCTCTTGAGTGGTGGAACATACATCGAGGTGCTACTCCACTTCTACAATCTTTGGCAGTACGAGTGCTATCACATGTGGTAAACACTTCTTATACGGAGAGGTGTTGGATCACATATAGTTTCATCCACAATGTTAAAAGGAATAGGTTAAATGTAGATTGGGGAGATGGCTTGGTTTATGTGCATTACAAATTCCGATTGTTGTCCCATTACTGTGAGGAGACAAAGATTAATAAAGACCATAAGATTTGGGACTGTTGTCGCTCAAATTGTCCAGGCACCGCGACAACGCTCAGAATGGGGGCTATCACTCTGATCCCTGCCCACTCCATTCTAACTGTCTCCCAACAACAGGATATGGGGGGTAGTCCCTATGGAATGAGGTGAAAGAAAACAAGTTGGAAACCAACTTATTTGGGAGACACGGTGTTGATTTTTGTGTACCTTGGGAGGTACTCCAAGCCCTAGTGTTCAAGGGTTGGAAGTCAAAGCGCCACAAGTAGGCTTGTGGGCTTAGAACCCAAACCTGGGGTTTTGCACCCATCGATGTTTGGGCCAAAACCGTGATGATTTTTCGACATATGATGGATGAGGATGATAGCTCTCGATGAGACAATTCTAATGCAATGAGAATCATTCGATTTGGAGTTGTCATTGAAGAGAAATGAATTTTTGAAGTTGACAAGTAATTATTAGTTTTCAAGTCATGTAGGCTTGAAGTAAAATTTGTCCATTAGATGTGTCTCTTCACCAATTTGGGTTGCCCCTCATTTGGATATAAATAGAGGGTGATTTGATGTGTTTTAGAGCATTCATTTGTGCAACTTTGCATCTAGAAGAAGACTCGGTTGAGAGGAGAATATATTGCCCTAGCCGCAGCAAAGGAGGAGGCCTAGACAATGTGAAGGAAAGGTGTCCGAAATATGTAATGGAGGCCGAGTGAGTTGTGGTGGTAGCGGATTGTTTTTGGGTTGAACAATGGTCCGTGTTTGCTGTGATGAATGCTGAGTGGGCTAGATGTTAGGCCTAGTTTAATGATTTTGGGTAGCATTGGATGTGCTCTAAGTCTCAAAATTTGCAGAGACGCTTAGACACATGTATTCTAGATAACCCAAAAATTGTTTGGTGAAATTCCACCCGGTTGTATTCTATTAAAATAATAAATTATTTTTAAAGGGACCCTAAGTCTAAACTTAGGAAATTAAAATAATTAAAGTGAATTAATAGAATATGGGTGTGAATATTCTAGAAAAGGCGGATCAAGTCAAAAGTTAATCTTAGCCATTTATTAGAGATCTAATCTGGGCCGTTGAAGTTTCAACGAGAAGACTATAAGAATGGCATGAAGGGTCATTTGGAAAACATCATCGAGACGGAGAAAGAATCTAGAGATCGAAATTATTTTATGAGCAGTTCTTAGGGAGAAGATCGATCGAGAGGATTCTCACAGAGAGGGGCAGAGATAATTTCTAGAAGGAAGAATTCCGGATCTGGAGAGTGCATAGAGAGGAGGCAGCAGAAGCCACAAATAGTTGCGCAAAGCCAGTGACACAGAAGTTATGTTGGGACTGCGCAAAGCTGCAGAGGTAGTTTCATTTCTTGTTGAGGAGACAACAGAGGGTCAATGCCAGTTCTCAGAGGGTTGAGAGCAACATCAGTTGTGACGCAGAGACTGCATGGGTGACGCAGTCACTGCATAGAGGCAGCGCATAGCAGCTTCTGTCAGGTGCAGGTCAGTGCCGGATTCTCGTGGCAGAGTGATATGGTCTCACGAGACTTTGTTTGTCAGATTACTCTATATGATCTTTCAGATTAGACAATCATATATTTGTACTTAGAAAAATTACTGCATAATATTCAAACCCTTAACTGTTGCACCGGTTTTCCCACATTAGACTTTTCCGGGGACAATTGTCCAAAAATAACGGTTTTATTGTGTGTATACTTGTGCTAGTATTTTTATTGTGAAGACTGCAGTGTATTTTATTTCGATATTTTCCGTAGCATACGTTAAATATTTTGTTTAGTTAAACAAATAGAAGAAATTTAATCAGTTGCTGCAGTAGGATTTCAGGTAGCGGAATTTTCATAGAGTTCCTAAGGGAGAGAATGCTGCTATTTGCGCATTGTTTGGGCATTGTTTAGAGGGATGTCTCACTGTTGAAGGGATGTTGTGCTAGGCTGCAGGCCATAACACACAATTGGGCTTGCGTAAGGGCTGCCAAGGGTTGATATATACCCTAAGGAAGCAACGTGGGTGAGGAGGAGGCCTCTTAAGGTATGCCGCAACCCTTTAAGGGCTTTTTTGGGGACTGTCACGTGGATTTTGGGCTGCAACAAGTACCCTAACTAAGACTGTCACAAACAACAAGATGCAAATATGATTACAACAGTGTTTTGGAGGGATGTTGGGTCAAAGAGTTTGACGATTGTTTGGATCAGTTGATGGGCAGTTGTAGGAGACCTTAGGAGTTGTTTGGAGGAGCCCACATGGACTGTTGGGAAGCCTACCAAGCATCCAAGGTGACAATAGGCACATTAGATGAGAGGCAAAAGGACAACAACAAGGAGAGTTGTAGATGTTCTCTTGATGAGAGTTGGATAGATGTCCTAGGTGAGGACATGATTGGTGCCTAGATTTGTGTAATAGCTCCTCTATTGCAGAAACAAAGGGTGGATTGGTGAAGTTTGTTGGTAGCCATGTGTAAGGGTCTCCTAGGTGTGGGGATGCCCTAAATAGGTGCAAATGCTATAGTGTGGACTTGGTCACTCGTGGACTGTTGGAGGGCAGCGTGAGAGTGGACCAAGTGTGGACGAGATTGGGCACTTATGGTCTGTTGGAGGACAACATGATAGTACATGATAGTGTCCAAGTTGGTGCCGAAGTGCAACACCTTGATGGACAAAGGTGATTGCTAGCCTGGTAGTTGATGAGCTCAAGGGTCTGATCAACCAGGAGCAGGATTGTGGAGCCCGAGGCTTGTGTGCGGAGAAGGACTTCTACAACAGATGATGGAAAATCCTCCTAGGCCGTGTTCATTGTGGGAGATGGACATTTTGCAGTGATAGGTGGCAGCCCTGCGTGCCCTATGTTGGTCTTCATCGAAGAAGCGCAAGAAGACCATAGTGGGCTAAAGTCCCTAAGTAGCTGAGGAGCAATAGTGGGCAGTTGAGAGTTGTTCACAAGTGGAGTTGTGAACAACTTGAGAGGAGTCTCGGTGTGTTGTGGCCTTGATGGACTGAGGCACAACTAGATAGCAGATTGACAGCCGAGATTCAGTGATTAGATGGACTTGGAGCATTGATAGAGACATGAGCTGTAGATCGGGAGCCGAAGGGCTTGGCAGGTACAGGGTACGATTGGAAGGGTTTAGAGATTGCACTACAGGCAGATGGTCAAAGTATCTTGTACAAGTGGATGTATGAGGGCCATTATCCCTGGTACGGGAGCCCTAGACTGTTGTATTATATGTTGTTTAATATAATGAAGTTGGATTGAAAAATGTAAAAAGTTGTCTATATTCTGTCCACATGTGATTTACTACTATTTATATTCGCTGTGCAAAGTAGTTATGTTGAGATTCTTGGTTTGGTAGCATCAGAGATTTTAAGACTCTATCCTAGACCCAAGGTCATGGAAATTCAACATGGAATCATAGTGTATCTGAGCTACTTTGAGGGACAGTGAATCAAAGTGTGCACAATGAAGCAACTCAAAGGCTGTTGTCAGTGTCTAGATCATGGAGCAAAGGGTTCAGTTGAAGACATGGAGATGTGGTCTTGACAGGTTACATGGCGAGATGGGTTGGGAGTTCTGGTGGATTGGTGGTCATCCTGGTGAACAATAGTTTGTTGTAGGGAAAATTGTTGATCGTGGACTTCCGTTGATTTGTCATGGATGGTTGGGATGACTCGAGGGTCTCTTTTGCATGGACGAGATCAGGTTGATCGAGATGGACTACAGGTTGACAGACTAGAATCTTCATTGGATCGTGATGTTGCATAACCGAGATTGGTGGGATTTGCACGACTGGTATTTGATCTAGGAGGATGAGTGCTTGCAGGACTGAGTCAGTGGAGATTGTATAGGCTCAAAGGGAGTGTAGCCTCAGAGGGAGCAACCCTATGGAGGTTTGGTATCTTCAGGTTTAGATGTGACGAGGCAGAGGCACTACCGAGACAGTCGGGTTCATCTAAAGGGTATGCTGCAGTGATGGATGCCAGATTGGCTAGTCTCATCGCCGTAGATGATGATGGTTACTTCCTAGTCTTGGAAGTACCTCCCTCGCTAAGAGGGAGTGTTGATTTTTGTGTAGCTTGGGACGTACTCCAAGCCCTAATGTTCGAGGTTTGGAAGTCAAAGCGCCACAAGTAGACTTGTGGGCTTAGAACCCAAGCTTGGGGTTTTGCACCCATCGATGTTTGGGCCAAAATCGTGACGAGTTTTCAACATGTGATGGATGAGGATGATAGCTCTCGGTGAGACGATTCTAACGCAATAAAAATCAGCTGATTCCGAGTTGTCATTAAAGAGAAACGAATTTTTGAAGTTGACAAGTAATTATTGGTTTTCAAGTCATGTAAGCTTGAAGTAAAATTTGTCCAATAGATGTGTCTCTTCACAAATTCGTGTAGCCCCTCATTTGGATATAAATAGAGGGTGATTTGATGTGTTTTAGAGCATCCATTTGTGCAACGTTGCCTCTAGAAGAGGACTCGGTGGAGAGGAGAATATATTGCCCTAGCCGCAGCAAAGGAGGAGGCCTAAACAATGTGAAGGAGAGGTGTCATAAATCTATAATTGAGGCTGAGTGAACTGAGGTGGCAGTGGATTGTTTTTGGGATGAATAGTGGTCCGTGTTTGTTGTGATGAAGGCCGAGTGGGCTAGCTGTTAGGTTGAGTTCCTAAGGGAGAGAATGCTGCTGTTTGCGGATTGTTTGGGCATTTTTTATAGGACTGTCTCACTGTTGGAGGGTTTTTGTGCTAGGCCGCAAGCCCTAACACACAACTGGGCTAGTGTAAGGGTTGTCTAGGGTTGACATATGCCCTAAGGAAGCAACGTGGGTGAGGAGGAGGCCTCTTAAGGTATGCCGCAACCCTTTAAGGGCCTGTTTGGGGACTGTTAAGTGTATTTAGGTTTGCAACAAGTGCCCTAACCAAGATTTTCACATACAACAAGATGCAGACATGATTACAACAATGTTTTGGAGGGACGTTCGGTCAAAGAGTTTGACCATTGTTTGGATCAGTTGATGGGAAGTTGTGGAGAACTTAGGCGCTGTTTGGAGAAGCCCACGTGGACTGTTGGGAAGCCTACCAAGCAACCAAGGTGACAATAGGCACATCAAATGAGAAGCAAAAGGACAACAAAAAGGAGAGTTGCAGATGTTCCCTTGATGACAGTTGGATAGATGTCCTAGGTGAGGACATGATTGGTGCCTAGATTTGTGCAATATCTCCTCTATTGCAGAATAAAAGGGCATATTGGTGAAGTTTGTTGGCAGCCATGTGTAAGGGTCTCCTAGGTGTGGGGATGCCCTAAGTAGGTGCAGATGCTACAATGTGGACTTGGTCACTCGTGGACTGTTGGAGGGCAACATGAGAGTGGACCAAGTGTGGACGAGATTGGGCACTTATGGTCTGCTGGAGTACAATGTGATAGTGCCCAAGTTGGTGCCGAAGTGCAACACTTTGATGGACGAAGGTGACTGCTAGCCTCGCAGTTGATGAGCTGAAGATGTCTGATAAACCAAGAGAAGGATTGTGGAGCCCGAGACTTGTGTGTGGAGAAGGACTTCTACAATAGATAATGGGCAATCCTCGTAGCCCATGTTCATTGTGGGAGATGGACATTTTGCAGTGATAGGTGGTATCCCTTCGTGCCCTATGTTGGTCTTCATTGGAGCAGCGCAGGAAGACCATAGTGGGCTGAAGTCCCTAAGTAGCTGAGGAGAACAGTGGGCAGTTGAGAGTTGTTCACAAGTGGAGCTGTGAACAAATCAAAAGGAGTAGCCTTGATGGACTGAGGCACAACTAGAGAGCAGATTGACGGCCGAGATTCAGTGGCCAGATGGACTTGGAGCATTGATAGAGGAAGGAGCTGCAGATCAGGAGCAAAAGGACCAGGCAGTTACAAGGTACGACCGAGAGGGCTAAGAGATTGCACTATAACCAGATGGTCAAATTATCTTGTACTAGTGGATGTATGAGGGCAATTATCCCTGGTACGAGAGCCCTAGATTGTTGTATTATATGTTGTTCGATATAACGAATTTGGGTTGAAAAATGTAAAAAGTTGTCTATATTCTGTGCATATGTGATTTACTGCTATTTATATTCCATTGTGCAAAGTAGTTCTGTCGAGATTCTCGGTTTGGTAGTGTCAGAGATTTTAAGACTCTATCCTAGACCCAAGGTCGTGGAAATTCAACACATGGATGAGTGCTCTAGCCACTTGGTTGAATTTAAGCAAGATTATTGATTAGATTAGATTTTAAAGTATGAGACCAGTGCCTTAATGGAGTCACAAATTCTTTCTTATAGTAAATTGGAACCAAATAACTGGATGGACACTTGTTGCTTGAAATGATTGACTAACTTATATGATATACAAGCCCTAAGACCTATGTGAGATGCAGTGATCTTGGTAAGTTGTAATTAGATGCCTAATCTATGTGTAACCTTTCTCCCAACTATTTTGAGAAACAATCCTCAAGGTAAGTTGTGAAATGGAAGCCAACGGGAAGCAGACAACAACTTGATTAACGATACCTCCCCTCGTGTTCCACTCACCTTGTGCCTCCGACGCTACAAAGACTGTGGCTCTGATGACTGCAAGGTCATTGTGTTAACCACTAGGAAGAGTCGAATCTCTCAAGTTAGTTTGAAAAGGTTTGCCCTAAAAGTCTATCAACCTAGCTTATGCTAAGAGGTAAATTCTTAATGAAATCTAGATCTAAGATGCTTGTGCAAGAAATTATGAGTGAGACTATCTTGAGTTAAGATTGTTTAATTAATTAGGTACTTATTGTGAATTGTCTTAAAGCAAGAATACTTAACAATATTAAAATACAATCTTAAGTAAGATAAGTGCAAAACTTCAACAAATTCCCACAAAAAGTAAAATGCCAATTTTTCAACAATGTTCGATACCACTTAAAAGAAATCAATCACCACTCAAGATAGACAATGAAAGACTTGGATGCTAAATGCCTTAAATGATTAATTCAGATGTTAAAGACTTCAATTACATACCAAATACAAAGATGCCAATTAAATTCCACGAACAACTTATCACAAGATCAGAGCTAGAGCTTGAATGTAAGAGTATTTTAGGTGCCAAATTCTTGAAATTTTATGAACTTAAGAGTAAGCCACACAAGTGTTAGATCTCAATAGTCAAATCAACAATATTACTTCAGAAATTTCAATGCTTATCAGTGTTATGACATCAGTAGAAAAATCACTCCAAATTGTAGAATTTGCCCAACACATGAAGTACAAAATTTTCCAATGATCAACAAAAGTAAATTTATGTGTCTAGCTTACTTTATGATGATGTATTCAGTAATATTTCAGATATGTAATAAGTTATTATAGCAGTAAATTGACCCACATATCAACAAGCTAGTGATATCAAGACTAATGCCCAATATGCCCAGAAGTAGTAAAAATTCACTAGACTTGGAAAAAATCAAATTTTAGGGCCTTTAGAGGGTATGACTCAGGAAATTTCAGATCTGATATATTTATTACAAATAAATGACAGATCAACAAGCTAACAATGCTAAATTCACTGCCCAAAATGTCTAAAATTGGCAAAATTTTACTTAGACTATAAAATTCAAAATTTTGGTCCTAATTAAGAGTATGCTTCAAAAATTTTCAGATCTGAAATTTTCAGTTATGCAGTGAATTCCAGCAAGCTTAAAATCTAGATCTAGGATAGATCTAAGGTGCGCAAGTGGCCAAAATTCATAAAAATGAAAATTTTGCAAATCTAAACAATTTTGACCATGTAGTATGTGATTTTAGGGCTTAATTCTTGCTGATTTAATTGTTGTAATAAAACAAAAGTAAAACAGGGGTTTAGAGGTCAAACACTAGGTCTAAGGCCTTGAAGATCCCTTGGTCAAAATTTGTTGAAACTTTGGGATCAAGTTGCCACCTGAAAAATAGAATTTTTGAGCTTCAAATCCTCCAAAACCACCAAGTGTTCAGTCCAGAAACTCCAAATGAGGATTTCAGGTCAAGTTAAGTTAGAAAATTGTCAAGGAGAGGCAAAGCTAGGCCAAGGAAGGCCAGCGTTTGGCGATAAGGAGGTTGGAAAGGTAGATCGGGGCTCAACAAGGCTGGAGAAGGCCACAAAAGGTCAACACTGAGGCTCAGAGGTTGGATGCTGGGAAAGGGGGCTGTAAAGTTGGGATTTAAGGGCCAAAAATTCCACGACTAGCCTAGAAGGTTGTTGTCTAGGGTAAAGGAGGCAGGCCGAGGCCTCTTGGGCCCACGGCTAGGCCTAAAAAGGCTTAGAACCCTTGACGCAGGGCCAAATAGGGACGGCCGAGGCCCCTAAAGGCTACGATCAACCCTAAAAGGGCCTAAACATGTGACGCAGGGGCTCTAGGGATGAAGCTGGCCAAGAGAAGGCTGACACTGGGCTTGGAGGGGCCGAATCTGGTCCCGGGAGGGCTGAAAAGTAAAACCCTTGTCTCGAAATTTTTTTTCTTACTTGGATCAAAATTTCGCTACAATTTTATTCAGTGGGTAGCCCTGAAAAGTTCTCAAAAGGATAGATCTTACCCTCAAGGGCCTAGATCTAGCTCTTCTTTTACATGATTCCTTGATCCAACTCACAAAAAATAAAAATACATCCAAACCCCAAATATATACAAGATAAATCTAAAATTTCTAAACCAAGTTAGAAAAATAATTAACAAATAAAATTACAAAATTATTTTACAAATTATACAAGGGTTTTTTAAATGAATTTTGAGAAAATATATTTTTTTAATATTTTTCCTTTGATGAATGGCTAAGAATGCTTCATAAAATTTATGCTCACTATAGCCTTAACAAAGAATTAATCCACCATATAAAAACTAAGGATCCAAGCAAAATGATCCTTGCCCACAGTCTGTGAACTTGGAGACCAAGGGTTGACTACTTGCAAACACTATGTATTATCTCAAAATAATCAAATAAAGCACCACATAGGAAGCCCGTAGTCAATACATACCACAGATGAACTGTTGAAATTTGATTACCGGAGGATAGGTGGTTCCCTAAGGCTTTGATCTTTGGCCTAGGGAAAAGTGTCCAAAAGAATTTAATTTTTCTCCTAAAGTGACTTTATAATTTTTATAAAGTCAAATCTAATTTTAAAGTGACTTTAAGTGATAAAGTTACTAAAATGACTTTATAAAGTTATAAAGTCAAATCTAATTTAAAAGTGACTTTAAGTGATAAAGTTACTAAAGTCTAATTTTAAAGTGACTTTAATAAAGTCAATGTAAAATTAGAAAAGGAAAAGTGACTTTGGAAATAAATGACTAAGTGGGTCTTTATTAAAGTGGGGTGAATTAAAAAATAGAAAGTGAGATTTAAATGAGCATTTAATCTCAGCCCTAGATCTCAATCTATTTCAGCCATTGGATTTAGGGATTCCCCAAAAGTCACTTAGGGTTAGATTAAAGGAGGGAAAGGAGGAAAAGATCATTTATTCTTTCATGAGCAGATTGAGAGAAGGAGAGCAAGAGAGCAAGGGAGATTTCTGGGCAGTGAGGAGAAGGAGGCAGCAGCTTGGCACACATTCCAAGGCAGCATTTCAGCAAGACCGTACAGCTAAGTTAGCACACAGTGAGGCAGATTTTTAGGCACGATTTTCTAGAAAAAGAGGCCGTACAGCAAGGCCGTACAGCAGGCCGTACAGCAGGTTTGCACAGAAATCGAGGAGCAGAATTTAAGGGAGGCCGTATAGCAAGTGGCTGTACCTTGGCACGCATTTCTAGGCAGAAATTTGTACAGTCGTACAACTGTTTTTCTGCACAGAAATCGAGAAAACCGTACAGCAGATTTTATGGCAGCTTGCATGCTTTTCTAGGCAGGGCGTATAGCAGCATTTAAGGCTGAAATTTGGCACGAAAATCGAGGAGGACGTACAACATTTATTGCTGTTCTGTTTTTGCTGTTTGCACATTTTCCGAGGCGGTGGTTAAGCACGGAAAACGAGATAAGTTGTAAAAGTCTGTTTGCTGATTTTTTTGCTGAATATTTCTCACTGTAAAAAGCATTTTCCAGAAATAAGAAGGAGATTTCAAACTGGTTTTCCCCAAGAGTTGTAGGGGGTTTTTCCAGGGTCATGTTGACCAAAAATATGTGTCAAAATGTGTGAATGACTGTTTTATGTGTGCTGATATTTATTTCTGCATTTTCCAGCATTCTGTAATTTTTCCAAAATTTGTGTTTTCAGCAAAATTTATTTTCCAGCTTGTTAAATGTATGGATATGGGAAAGGACATTTAACTATTTTGGAGTAATAAGGTGAAACTGAAAACCGGGGTGGGAAAACAATAAATTTCTACATGGTATCGAGCTTGAGTGCTGAAAGAGCAGTTTGGGACAGCAAGGAGAAAAATACAGCCTGCTGATTTTTCACTCAGAAAATTCCAGCAAGCTGATTTTTTCACAAACAGAATTTTTACCTTTACTACAACAGTGCTATTTTTCAGTTTTAGGACAGTAGGATGTCTTTGGGACTGAGGGTGGAGGAGAGGTTGGATGGGCATTCCAATTACAGCATTTGGAAGGAGAGAATGCAGAGTATCTTTGAGGAGGCAGAAGTCTGGGACATTATGGTGCATACCGCACAAAACCCTGTAAATGTGCCTACTGATGCTACTCAGTTGGCAGAATATAATAAAAAGAACAACAAGGGTAAGAGACTGATTCTAGACGGAATCAAAGACCATTGCATTCCTCATGTGAGAGGAAAGAGAAATGTTCATGAGATGTGGACAGCGTTGTCCAATCTCTACCAGAGTACCAATGAGAACCGGAAAATGGTCTTGAAGGAGAAGCTGAAGACCATTAAGATGGGTAATGATAGTGCAGCTGGATATCTCACACAGATTACTAATGTGAGAGATGAGTTGGTAGCGATTGGAGAGGTCATTCCACCCACCGAGTTGGTGCGGATTGCAGTGAATGGCCTCCTTCGTTCATGGATGAACTTTGCTGATGGGGTTTGTGCACGTGAGACCCTTCCCACATGGGAGAGATTTTGGGATGATTGCATTCAGAGAGAGATCAGGAAAGGTCAGCTTGGGGCAGCCAAGCCAGTTGAGCAGGATGAGGATGTAGCACTGTTGGCAGGACGCAAGAAAGGCAAAGGGAAGAAGCAGGCTTCCACAAGCAATGGTGGGGCAAAGGCAAAGGTAAAGGTAAACAGGATAACTCACAGAAGGACTATTCCAAAGTGAAGTGTTGGAATTGTCAGAAGATGGGACACTATGCAGTTGTGTGTTCGGAGAAGAAGAAGAAGAAGGGGAAGAACCAGAGCATGGCAGCTTCAACAGAGGTTGAGGACTTTGCAGATCGTTTTGACCGGGAGTTTGGGTTCATTGCGTGTGAGTCCTCTAGTGCGGGATCATCTGCCATAGAGGTTCAGAGGGAGCATGCATTTCCCTCGATTAGCGGAGCATCTTCGGGTATCTGGTATGTGGACAGTGGGGCTTCACGTCACATGACAGGAGTCCGTGAGTACTTCTAAGAGCTTTCAGAGAGTGGCACTGATATAGAGGTAGTACTCGGTGATGACAGAGTTGTTAGAGCAGTCGGTGTGGGAACATTGACATTTCAAAGGGAGTCTAAACCTCCCTTGAAAGTGTCAGATGTTCTTTATGTGCCAGGGATGAGGAAGAACCTCATATCTGTCTCAGCTTTGGAGGACAGAGGATATGAGGTACTGTTCAGGGGAGGATAGGTGTTGATGTATCCCAGGGGCACTCCAGCTGATTCAACTAGAGTGATAGGTGTACGCCATGCAAAGGTGTACAGGTTTGCATTCCAGCCCCTTTTGGCATTGAGCAGTAGTACCGACAGCAGAGGTAGCAGTTCTGAGTTGTGTGAGATTTGGCACCACAGGATGGGGCACATGTATCATGGAGCCTTGAGGACTTTGCGGGAGATCACTACAGGTGTGCCAGATTTCAGTACTGATCACTTTGATACTTGCAGAGGATGTGTGATGGGCAAGTTTGCCAAATCCCCTTTTCCCAGCAGTGACAGCAGAGCGACTGGGATACTTGATTTGATTCATTCCGATGTGAGCGGTCGGATGTCTCATGTTTCCTTGAGTGGATATGAGTACTTTGTGTTATTCATTGATGATCACTCCAGGAGGACCTGGATTTATTTCTTGAAGACCAAGAGTGAGGTCTTCAAGCGGTTTCAGGAGTTCAGAGCTCTTGTGGAGACTCAGACAGGTCGGAAGATCAAGTCCCTGAGGTCGGACAATGGAGGTGAGTACACCCTTGGAGAGTTTGTTGACTATTGTGCGGAGGCAGGCATTAGGAGGGAGTTCACTGTTCCTTACAACCCCCAGCAGAACGGGGTTGCGAAGAGGAAGAACAGATCCATCGGAGGGGCTGCCAAAGCCATGTTACATGATCAGGGGTTGCCATTGTTTTTGTGGGCAGAGGCCTGCAACACAGTTGTTTATTTGCAGAACAGGAGTCTGCATCATGCCTTGGGGCACATGACTCCGGAGGAGGCTTTTTCTGGGAAGAAGCCCGATATTGGTCATCTTCATATCTTTGGGTGTATCACATACTCCTACATACCCAAGGAGAAGAGGACCAAACTAGAGCCCACCGCAGAGAAGGGTATCTTTGTGGGCTACAGTGAGATCTCAAAGGCCTTTCAGATTTACATTCCTGCACAGAGGAAAGTTGTTGTCAGGCGGGATGTGAAGTTCGAGGAGGACAGGGCCTTCAGGAGGTCACGGGAGTTAGAGTATCTGGATCAGCTAGACCCTCAGCAGCAGTTGAGTCAGTCACAGGGATCCAGTGGGCAGGGATCAGGAGGATCCGGAGGTACATCTATGACGATGTCAGGTCCGTCAGTGGGGAGTGGCTCACCGAGTCAGAGAGGTGGTGCTACGGGCAGCATGCAAAGCAGTCCACAGAGCAGTTCACTAGGGAGTCCACTGATGGACAGTTCACACGGTACCTCAGCATCTACAGGTTCAGGTGCAGGCAGGAGGACAGCAGACAGACAGTCAGGAGTTCAGGCTCCTGATGTTGAGGAGGAGGAGCTTTATTCTCCGGCGGGAGAAGTGCACTCAGGGAAGAGGAAGCCCAAGTGGCTTCAGGACACCTTGAGAGATGCCACATCTGTTGCTGAGCCTAAGAGGCCGGTCAGAGAGAGCAGACCACCTGAGAGGTTTTGTATCTATATGGCAATGGCTACCAACATCCTTGACTCTGAGCCTTCTAGCTATGAGGAGGCAGCTAGCCAGCAGGTCTGGAGAGAGGCCATGCAGGAGGAGTATTCTTCTATCATGAAGAATGATGTTTGGGAGGTGGTGCCGAGGCCCGAGGGCAAATCCGTGGTTACTTCCAGATGGCTTTACAAGGTAAAGCATGCTGCAGATGGCAGCATTGAGAAATTCAAAGCAAGGTTTGTGGCTAGAGGGTTCTCCCAGGTAGAGGGAGTTGATTATGAGGAGACCTTCGTTCCCGTGGCTCGATATACTTCGATCCGCTCCATTATATCGATAGCAGCAGAGATGGGTTGGAAGATCCACCAGATGGATGTGAAGACCGCATTTCTCAATGGCTTCATACAGGAGGAGGTGTACATTGAGCAGCCACAGGGCTTTGAGGTGCATGGGAAGGAGTCCCATGTGTGCAGACTGAAGAAGGCCCTTTATGGCCTGAAGCAAGCTCCCAGAGCTTGGTACTCCAGGATAGATACGTACTTGCAGAAGATGGGTTTCACAAAGAGTGAGGCAGATCCGAACCTTTACTATATTGTGATAGGTGAGGAGCCTCTCATTCTGGTGTTGTATGTGGATGACTTGGTCATTATAGGTGCAGAGAGACTCATAGAGCACTGCAAGAGAGATCTTGCGGCGGAGTTTGAGATGAAGGACATCGTCTTGATGCATTACTTTTTGGGTTTGGAGGTGTGGCAGGAGGAGGGGCATTTCTTCCTGGGACAGGGGAAGTATATTGTGGACATCCTTGGCAGATTCCACATGGAGGATTGTAGACCCATGTCGACACCGATGATCACCAACCGGAAGAAGCTTCATGCTTCGGATTCCGAGTTGGTGGATCCCACATTGTACAGACAGCTGATTGGTTCCTTGATGTATTTGGTCAACACTAGACCAGATATTTGTTTTGCAGTCAACACGATGAGTCAGTTTATGTGTGAGCTTAGGAAGGTTCACTGGGTGGCTGCAAAACACATTTTGCGGTACTTGCAGGGGACAGTGGATTATGGTCTGGACTACAGGCAGGGGGATGGAGTGAGATTGGCAAGTTACACTGATTCTGATTGGGCAGGTTGTGCTTCTGATAGGAAGAGCACTTCAGGGTGTTGTTTTGGGTTGGGTTCGGCAGTTGTGTCATGGTTCAGCCGAAAGCAGCAGTCAGTAGCATTGAGTTCAGCGGAAGCAGAGTATATGGCAGCCAGTCTAGCTAGTTGTGAGGCCATCTCGCTTCGCAAGATGTTGTTTGGCTTATTTGGTCAGCCGTTGAGACCTTCAGTGATTTACTGTGATAATCAGAGTTGCATTAAACTCACGGAGAATCCAGTATTTCATGACAGGTCAAAGCATATCTGGATCAAATATCACTTCATCAGAGACTATGTTCAGAAAGGAGCTGTGAAGCTTGAGTATATTCCCACTGATGAGCAGGTTGCAGATATTCTTACCAAAGCCTTACCACGGGGCAAGCATGTCTACTTCAGAGACAAGATGGGTGGGGTGAGGAACACCTTCCTCGGTAAGAGGGAGTGTTGAAATTTGGTTACCGGAGGACAGGTGGTTCCCTAAGGCTTTGATCTTTGGCCTAGGGAAAAGTGTCCAAAAGAATTTAATTTTTCTCCTAAAGTGACTTTATAATTTTTATGAAGTCAAATCTAATTTTAAAGTGACTTTAAGTGATAAAGTTACTAAAGTGACTTTATAAAGTTATAAAGTCAAATCTAATTTAAAAGTGACTTTAAGTGATAAAGTTACTAAAGTCTAATTTAAAGTGACTTTAATAAAGTCAATGTAAAATTAGAAAGGAAAAGTGACTTTGGAAATAAATGACTAAGTGGGTCTTTATTAAAGTGGGGTGAATTAAAAAATAGAAAGTGAGATTTAAATGAGCATTTAATCTCAGCCCTAGATCTCAATCTATTTCAGCCATTGGATTTAGGGATTCCCCAAAAGTCACTTAGGGTTAGATTAAAAGAGAGAAAGGAGGAAAAGGTCATTCATTCTTTCATGAGCAGATTGAGAGAATGAGAGCAAGAGAGCAAGGGAGATTTCTGGGCAGTGAGGAGAAGGAGGTAGCAGCTTGGCACACATTCCAAGGCAGCATTTCAGCAAGACATTTTCAGCAAGACTGTACAGCTGAGTTAGCACACAGTGAGGCAGATTTTTAGGCACGATTTTCTAGAAAAAGAGGCCGTACAGCAGGCCGTACAGCAAGGCCGTACAGCAAGTTTGCACAGAAATTGAGGAGCAGAATTTAAGGGAGGCCGTACAGCAAGTGGCTGTACCTTAGCACGCATTTCTAGGCAGAAATTTGTACAGTCGTACAACTGTTTTTCTGCACAGAAATCGAGAAAACCGTACAACAGATTTTATGGCAGCTTGCACGCTTTTCTAGGTAGGGCGTATAGCAGCATTTAAGGCTGAAATTTGGCACGAAAATCGAGGAGGACGTACAACATTTATTGCTGTTCTGTTTTTGCTGTTTGCACATTTTCCGAGGCGGTGGTTAAGCACGGAAAACGAGATAAGTTGTAAAAGTCTGTTTGCTGATTTTTTGCTGAATATTTCTCTCACTGTAAAAAGCATTTTCCAGAAATAAGAAGGAGCTTTCAAACTGGTTTTCCCCAAGAGTTGTAGGGGGTTTTTCCAGGGTCATGTTGACCAAAAATATATGTGTCAAAATGTGTGAATGACTGTTTTATGTGTGTTGATATTTATTTCTGCATTTTCCAGCATTCTGTAATTTTTCCAGAATTTGTGTTTTCAGCAAAATTTATTTTCCAGCTTGTTAAATGTATGGATATGGGAAAGGGCATTTAACTATTTTGGAGTAATAAGGTGAAACTGAAAACCGGGGTGGGAAAACAAGAAATTTCTACATGAACAAACAAGAACACATCGAGTTGCACCCCAAAGTCTTTTATTATAGTAGAAAAAATAGTTCCCAGTGGGACAATAGTTTACAAAATGCTTCAACAACAATTCTAACCAGAGATCAAGATGACTAGAGACTCAATTGACTCTCTAATTTATAGATAAATCCTCCAAGTGGAAAAATAATGGCTAGTTGCTTTGATTCTTGTTAAAATAATCTTGACTGTTGATAAACACTTCAAGATCTTTTAATCTTGGCCCTTGATTTTTTATTTTTGAGGAATTTTCAAAATAAACATTTAATTTCATTTTAACTAGCTCATAATTAATTATTTTGAGCTAATTTCCTCAAAAAATTGACTTTGACTTAACGACCAAGGTCCAAGGGTCCAAATTTTCTTGAAATTTATAATATTCCCTTGGTGGAGGACCTTTAAAAATGGATTCTTTTAGGACCCACGAATTTTTCCACTTGGAGAATTAAATTTCCTAAGAGAATTTAACTTGACTCTAATTAATTAATTTTCTGGCTTAGGATTTAATTTTATTTTGTTAGAAAAATTAATTAATTTACACATGAGGGGATTTAATTATTTTTCCACTCTCTATTACATAAGATTTTACATTTTCAACCCTCAAAGGGGGAATACTCATTTGAATAGACCCTCAAGACACATAACCCATCCGCGACACAATATGATCTAGTAGACCAAGTGATTTGTAATAAAATAACTAAGCCAAGTAGCTTAAATTATTCCCAAACCATTTTTACATTAGACTTGATTAAAACACTAGGATTCACGTAAGATTTCGACAATAAATTTCACCCTAGCTTTGGGGGTTTAAGCTGGAGGGGAAAAAACTCTTCTGATTAGTCGTGTCTAGAAACACAGATAATCAATGATGTTAAAAAACCTCCTAGGATGAAATTCGTCGCAAAAATCATAAGTTTACCTAGGTTGTTATATATATACACTGTCTTACTAGCATCATTTACATTACAAATTTGCAGAATGGGCTGACCATGACACATGGACTACTGATAGATTATCAAATCCCGTTGAAAAAATTTGGTACCTCCGCTTCCTTGGAACTTTGACAATTTGAGTGCAACGTCTGGCTCCATATGGGGACATGTTGCTTCCGCGAAGTAACGTGAGAACCCCAGAATCCTGCATCCAAGAAAACATAATTCCATCAAATAAATATCCTTTCAACATCGAAATCATCATGCATATATAGAAAACACCACTGGAATATAAAAATTCTACTCTAATAGACTGAAATATAAAGACATAATATAAATGCATGAAATAAAACTACCTAATGACACAAAATAAAAGGGAATAGGGTCAAAATACTATACAAAACGATGCCATATGGCATCAGATGTCTTCAATATAGTGCATACTAAGCATCTGACGACTTTTCGACAAGTCTGTGGGCTGCTTCTTGGATGCCCCTTGCTGAATTCTGAAAATTCTAGGACTTTGACTCATCGGAATATCGAGTTGCTCTCTGCCATCATATGTGTCAAACTTCTTCCATCTTATCTTTTGCTTTTTACTTTTCTTCATGGTGGGATGTGATGTCAATAATGAGACCATTGTAGATTTCTGGTCCTGCTTCTGAGAATGCCTAGATGAAGGATCTGAAAAATCTGAAGTATGCCCATTCTTATTCTGAATGTACTCTGTTAAAGGTGATACATACATTTGATCTTCCTCAATTTTTTTTCCAACCTTGGCACTTTTAGCCAACCTGTATTGAATGGGGCAAGTAACCTTCCTACAACGAGATGAGAACTGCTTTGGCAGACTGGGAGGTTGGTGATCTGTCGATGTCTCTTTGTTTCTTTCATTATTTGATCTATGTTGAAGTTTCCGTACCTGTATCTTTTCCATTAGCTGTATTTTATTCCGAAGAGTGATTTTTTCAATTCTCATGGTATCCATTTGTTTAGAATGTTCATCTTTTATAGCATTAATGTTAATTTTAGATAACCATGGTGTTCTATGCTTGATGCAATTTTACTTCAATCTTTCTTAGGCCCGATACAAAATAGCAATCACATAAACATGAAAGTAAAACGCTGATAGAACACAATAATGGATCAATAGAAGACAAGCCAAATATAGATCAGATTTACAATTCCTTTTGTCCAGCAAAGATATGAGATATTGTTGCATTACAACAGTCAACAAGATGCTTCAACCAGCAAAGTCTTTCTCGGTCAGCCAGTCCTTCATGTGTCACACCCACAACCCTCAAAGACAGCTCATCACAAGTCAACACTGGTCAACCCAAAGTCAACGCAGGACAACAATAGAAAAGTCAATGCAACAGATTAGGGCTTCGGTCAAACAGCTCAGATTTCCTCGATTTCAGTGCCCAACAGTACGACCTCTCAAAATCGGATTTTTGGCAGAGTTTTGAGGTCAAACGACCAAGGGTTGACCACGGTCAATGCTGGTCAACGCTGCAGCTAAAAGCCCTAAACAAATTTGCAGAAAACAACAGCTTTGCTCCACACGTGTGAGGGGAGAAAGGCCTCCAAAGGCTATCAAACCAATCAGATCACAATGAGAGAATGTGTGATGAGTTGATGAGCAAATGACCTCCAAGTTTCTCCAATTTATATCCATCAGTGAGGGTGTGTGACACATCTATTAGGCATGTGAGCCTACGTTACAAATCTGGCTGACCTTTGCACATGTGGAAAACAAATTTAAAATAAATGTTCTTCTCATCCAAACAAGATGATCCTTAGATCAATATTGCACCACTCCAAAAGAGGAATCCAACAAAAATATGACCATTGTCATATGAGCAGTGCAACATGGAGTTTGGACCTAGTTGCCCAAAATTAACACTCCCTCTCAATTAGGGAGAACTCCATCTTTCCACAAGTGCCATCCATCAGTACCATCGTGTACTTTTACCAAACATCGTGCGTCATCCTGCCGTAACTTGCTTTGCTGGCTCTCGTTCTCAGATAGAACCAAAAAATGTGAGTCACAAAGACATCACACTCAGTTGACCCGAAGTCAGCTTAGAGGTAAAAACCTCTCTCGGACTCAAAAAGAGTCTCATACTAACCTGAAGTTAGTTTATTGACCCAAAGTCAGTTTAGAGGTAAGAACCTCATCATACTTGATCCCAAATCAAGGTGTTGGACACGTGCCATCCTAGACATAGAGAGTACGACAATCTCCGATGCGTCCATTGGTCTTGCTATTGGTCTCTATCCACATTTCCCACCTCATTGGCCAGATGAGAGGTACTTTCCATGAGTTCGAAACTCCATGGGTAGGATGCATGTGGGGCACAGATCAAAATGATGGGGCAGAAGCACAACAAGGTTCGGCAAGCCTAGCCCTGTATGTGCTTATAGCTCCAAGAAGCTATCCCCAAGCCCCCTGGAGCTCCCAGAGCTCATAGTCCAACTCAATCAGGACCCTCAGAATAGGGTCTTTCCACGATTCCAAGCTTCTCACGGAAGGTTAGGAACATGACCTTCCCCAGGGGCTTCGTGAGAATATCTATGACATGCTCATCAGTTCCTATATGATCGAGCCTTACGGTGCCTCGCTATACCATATCCCACAAGTGGTACTCGATATCAATATGCTTTCATCACTAGGAACACGAGGATGCTCAGACAACCGAATCCCACTCGGTTATCACAGAGTATAACGATGGTATCAAGCATTATGCCTAAACAAACTTCACCAAGATCTTTTGGAACCAAACAACTTCAATAACAGCCATATCACAAGAATAAGCTTCCACTCAACCGGTGCTCAAAGAATCGACTTTCCGCCTCCACATCCAAGATATCAAAGAAGAACCAAGTGTGAAGCAGCGTCCAGAGGTGCTCTTGCGATCCACCACACTACCAGCCCAATCGACATGAGTATATCCATGGAGTCTAAAACTCCCGACAATGTATCTTAGCCCATGGTTAATTTTTCACCGAAGATATATCAATAGATTCTTGGCACCAATCTAGTGGATGTGATGAGGCTCAACCATATGCTGACTCAAAGTGTTCACTAAAAAAGATATGTTCAGATGAGAGTTCATTAAGAACATCAGGGCCCCCATGAGTTGTTGATACTCGGTGGGATTTCCTAGCTCGGGCCCAAGAAATGTTTCCACACAACTCTTTGAAGATTCCATCTGTACGCATACGTAATTTACAAATTCATTCATACCAAATCTCTCCAACAGCTTCACGACATATTTTCCTTGAGAAAGGAAAATATCGCCATACCTCCAAGCCTAGGATGTAGTGCATCAGTCCTAGGTCTTTCATCTCAAACTCGGAAGCTAGCTCCCTCTTACATTGATGAATGAGAGGGTCAGCACCTGTCAGGAAGAGATCGTCCACGTAGAGAACCAGAATGAGAGGCCTTTCTCTATCAATCTTAAAATAAAGGTTCGGATCAGTATTACTTCGAGTGAAGCCCAACTTCATCAAGTAGCTATCTATCCTCTCATACCAAGCCCTGGGGGCTTGCTTCAACCCATAAAGGGCTTTCTTCAACCTGCATACATGGGTGTCTCTATCTTGGAATTCGAACCCCAGAGGTTGCTCCACATACACCTCTTCCTTTATAGAACAATGCAGAAAAGCGGTCTTCACATCCATTTGATGGAGACTCCATCCTTGCATTGCAGCAAGGGAAATAATAGATCGGATGGTGGTATAGCGGGCCACAGGTGCAAATATATCATCATAATCTATGCCTTCTTTTTGAGAGAAGCCTTGGGCAATAAATATTGCCTTGCACTTTTCAACACTTCCATCAGATCCATGCTTGATCTTACAGATTCATTTCGAGGTGACAACAGTTTTGTCCTCCAGTCTCGAGACCACTTCCCAGGCATCATTTTTCATAATGGACTCATATTCTTCGTGCATAGCATCCTTCCAAACTTGATGCTTGACGACTTCTTCAAATGATCCAGGCTCAGATTGTACTATCGTACTCATGGCTGCTAGATACCCTTGGTATCTCTTCGGCTTCTTGCTTTCACGGAATGTCCCCCTTGGGGCAACATGTCTCTCAGCATCTACGAGAGTGTCCCTGAGCCATGAGGGTCTTCTCTTATTTGAAGGAGGTGGATCAATGGGATTCATAGGTCCTTCAACATCGGGCATCAAGTCATCATTCGACTCTTCCTACTTCCCTGCTTCTTCATCTTCTTTGTCTTCCTTGGAGTTAGGAAGATTTCTCACTTTCTTGAGGGCAACATCTTCATCGAAGGTGACATCGTGGAATATCTCCACTTTTCTTTGACCAGACAAATAGATTCTATATGCCTTTGAAGTTTCACTGTAGCCCACAAACATTCCCTTCTTTCCAGAAGCATCCAATTTGCTTCTCTTTTCTTTCGACACATGAAAGTAAACAAGACAACCAAAAACTCTAAAATGAGAAACATCAGGTTTCTTACCAGAGAAGACTTCTTCGGGAGTTTTGGAGTCCAGAGCAGAATGTGGGCATCTATTTTGAACATACACAGTAGTGTTCGCAGCTTCTCCCCATAGAAACTTTGGAAGACCTTGGTCACATAGCATGGTGCGAGCAACCTCCACAATGGTCCTGTTCTTTCTTTCAGCAACACCATTTTTCTCAGGAGTGTACGCAGTTGTGGTCTCCCTCTTAATGTCAGCTTCTCTACAAAAGTCATTAAACTCATTTGACTCATACTCGGTCCCATTGTCGGTCCTCAAAACTTTGATTTTCTTCTCGGTTTGATTTTCCACCAAGGCCTTGAAGGTACAAAACCATTTGAATGCTTCTTCCTTCTTCTTCAAAAAATATATCCAGGTCTTGCGGGAGAAGTCATCTGTAAAAGTCATGTAATAGGAACATCCTCCCAAGGATGTCATGGGTAGCATACCAGATAAGTCAGAATGTATCAACTGCAAGATATCAGTTGTCTTTGTGACACTGAGGGGAATGGTCCCCTTGTATGCTTCCCTTCAGCACAACCCTGACATATACCTTCATGATCATTTCTAAATTCAGGCATCCATGTCACCTCCTTCCTTGCTTCGGGAAGGGCTTTATAATGAAGGTGTGCAAACCTCTTGTGCCATAACTCTGTTTGAAGAGTTGTATCACATGACATAGCCCCCAATGGGCTTCCTCCAACCTGGTAGAGTGTATCAACTCTAAAACCAACAGTAAGAGCTTCCTTGAAGTTCTTCTTCTAGATACGTTCCTTTCCATCAACGAATGCCACCTTGAACACTTTGTCTTCCATTGTCGAGATGGACACAAGGTTCTTCTTCAAATCAGGTACGTTGTAACAGCGAAAGTTGTAGATGTGAATACTGTAGCAGTAAGATTTGTATGCTTGTTGAATTTGATAGCAGAAATAGCTTTAATTAAAAAAATAATCAAGAGTTATTTATAATAATAAATATTTTATTGATATGATATAAGACATGATTGAATGATTACAATGAGGTCTCGCTTTTATACCCATGCAGGTACCTTTTCACGAATGGGCATGTCTTTTAGACATGCCTTTTCATTAACCTAATGACTATTTAACATAATCCTAATTGATTAGCTAGTAATTACATTTATTTCTATTTATTCTATTAATGACTATATTTATTACTTTAGTTATGAATTAGGTTCATAACATTGCCTCCTTCTTCGAAAAGCTTTGTCCTCAAAGCTTAATTCTGACAATTTCCTTCATCTGACGTTTGCCATCTTGGATTGTGTAATTCATCACAGATACCTTCGCTTGTATAATTTTTCAATAATGCTTCCTTGAAACCGAGTTCTCCTTTTTTATATATATATATATAATTTAACTTCTCTTTTTTTTTTTTAATGAAGAACCTCTTCCTTTCATTTGAAGTTGTACTTCTATATATATATATATATATATGAATTTTTAAGTAACCTCCCCTTCTTCTTTTTTTCATTAATTTAATTAATTAAATAGTAATTTTAATTAATTAAATTAATATTTCTTTTTATTTATTTATAATAATTTATTATAAATATAAACTATATATATGTTATATTATATTAGTTGTAACTATATAACATACATATAATATATATATCGATCAAAGAAACCCGTCCGTTTTTTTTTTAAAACCGTCATACCTTAATAAATCGATACACCGTTTGTTGAAACTAAACGACGTGTCTGTACGCGGACACACGGTGGTTTCATAGCAAACGTGAATCCCATTGCGGATGACGTGGCTCTGTCTTCATTTGCATTTTTGACATACGCAACATAATGCCCGCTGCTGGCTGATTCACCAATGTGAACGATAATGGTATGCCGCTGGTATAATAGAGTTTCAGCTGCAAAGGCCGAGGATGATTCCCTGTACTTTGACAGTTCGATAAACTCCTGGAATTCAATGTTTCTTTTTATTTTGGTGAACGCACTGCCATAAGTAATGTTCAGTTCGAATCTCTTCAAATGAATGATTAGAACATCAGAAGGGTTGCGAATTTGGAGTCGGGTGGTCTGAGATGAAGGGTCATTGCATCTACTGCATCTAAGTTTGTCTTGTGGGTGGAACACTTGGTTCAACAGTGCTTCCTCCAGCGACATATAGTTTTGCATGCCAACGCTAATGTCGATATAAGCATCTTCGCTATCAAACTTGTACCCACAGGAAGAGCACTTGACGCGGGCTACGAGTTGGCCTTTGAATATATTGTACACATATTGATCAAATTTCTGACAGCTGTCGATGAAATTCATGTATAATTCTTGGGCATCTTCTTGTCTCCGGTTGCTGAAATTTGATCCTTCGACCAGGCTTAAATTTTCTGGAATATCACCTGGCATATCTGCTGTTTGCGGGCACTTGGATTGGTTAAGGGACCTTTCCATTCGATTTCCCAACAAACACACTAGTTTCAGACTCCTTCCATTGCAATTTAATGAATGCTTTCGCTCAATGCAATAAATGGAGAGGGGAGGAGTATGGGTGAGGCATTGAAGAACGCTAATAGCGTAACACAAATTGCCTTCGTTGAATAATCCTACTGGTTCTCTTACGTTCGTGCCCTGCAACTGCCCACTATCACTGTCACACTCGGACCTTCCAGAATCACCAAAGGCCCTAACAATTATCGATTTTTCCAGATGATCCTCAAATTTGTCTCTCGTGCCTGAGGATTCGATATAGACGGGTGTTTTATCTCTGATTTCTGACCCCTTTTCGTCTCTATAACTTCTCTGAATGATTTTAAAGTCTGTGCAAGTAGCAATTTCATCTTTTTCTTGTTGGCAATCCCTTGCTTCTTTAGCATCTTGAGAAACCTCACTGCTAACGTGTGCAATTTCATTCAAATTTTCAATTTCCTCATTAATACTATTCGGAACTAAGTAGATCACATTAATCTTACTGTGTATACATGCATATTTGCCTGATATATTCATTGGATTACTTACACCAAGACAGAAACCACTTTCAATAGTAAGATCTTTACCCAATGTACGGATCCCTCTATGTAATTCTGACAAAATGAATATAAATTCTTCTTCAAAATTTTCCCATATTTTATCATTAATTCTATCTTTGAATATTGCTCTAGATAACCCTCTATCATAGTCCCTGATTTTGGACATCATCCTAGCACAACCCTGAAACTGGCGAATTCTACTGCCATAAAAGAAAAGAATCATCACAAAATATCTGCATCGGCCTGCCAATGGGTCTCCATTGGAAATTTCTTGATTAGGAAAATTTGACAGCAATGTGATGCTATTCAATGTAATTGGTTCAAAATTGGAATCTGAAACTGCTGCTGATGCTCTACTGACGTTCTGAGTTTTCTCTAATTGTCCTTTCGTATAGGCCAGAGACCCTTGTTGGGCACTCTCTCTGAAAGGCATTGCTAGTAAATCGTCTTTGCTTGATGACACTTCTGCTGCCAAAGCCTTCATAGGTGCAACATAAACTATTTTGAACTCATTCTTGTGTAAAATACCATTCTTAATATGTTGTTCAATCTCACGTAAAACAATAATCATTGCAATATTAGTCTTGCCATTAACTACAGAAACAGATGGTGCTAAAAGGGCATTTGGAGAAGCTGTGCTGGAAATATGCTTTTCAGGTATATGAATTGGTTTTCCTGTCACCATTGGCCTGCTGTCCTGACAGAAAGGTTCAACCACATTCACTGCTTCACCTTGTTTTGTTTCTTCACAAGTTTCTTTCAAAACAGAGGATGAAACACTCTGTTGTTCATTACTTTTTCCAGCTTCTTTAATAGTTTTCCGGCTAGCATAATCATTTTTACATTTAACATCTATATCATCATAAATATTTTTTTCAATATCTTTTTCTTTTATTTGAACCGTGGCGATTTCATTTTTTGTATAAAAAGTACATTTATGTCCTGTGAAATATGTGTCTCCACACTTCCAACACTTCCCTTCTTCTTTACTTTCAACATTAGTTGGTTGTTTTCCTTTATTACGCATTGGTGGGAGAATGTATTTACTTGAATTTACCATGGATGTTTTACTTGATTTTCCCTTGACATAACTAACTGCTTTCTCATTTTTACAACATTTTTCATCTTCTTTATTATGGATTACTGTAGAATTTTTTTTAAGACCTGCAGAAAATTTTGCACATGACTTATCTAAGTGCTGAAGCTTTTCTCGAACTTTTCTAATCTGTTCAATTATTTTGGGATTTTCACGTAATGGCACATTATATGGTAAACAATGTGCTCGGGCTTGTAAACTACGTTCGTAGGCTTGTAAAACAATGCTATGTGCCATTGCTTCAACCTGGCTCTGATACCACTGTAACAACGGAAGTTGTAGATGTGAATACTGTAGCAGTAAGATTTGTATGCTTGTTGACTTTGATAGCAGAAATAGCTTTAATTATAAAAATACTCAAGAGGTGTTTATAATAATAAATATTTTATTGATATGATATAAGACATGATTGAATGATTACAATGAGGTCCCACTTTTATACCCATGCAGGTACCTTTTCATGAATGGGCATGTCTTTTAGACATGCCTTTTCATTAACCTAATGATTATTTAACATAATACTAATTGATTAGCTAGTAATTACATTTATTTCTATTTATTCTATTAATGACTATATTTATTACTTTAGTTATGAATTAGGTTCATAACATACGTACATCACATCTTGTAATCGGAGGACTTGACCTTGAGATAGATGGAGGATCACAGTCCCTGTCCCTTTCACAGAATAGGTGGCATTATCTCCAAGCATAATTTCCAGATTAGTATCCTTCTCAACCAAATAAAAGAAGGCTTCTCTATAACCAGTGAGGTGCCTTGAAGCACCACTATTAATCAACCAGACATCCAGGGTGTCGGGTGGAGATGCAGCAGAGAGGGCAGATACAAGAATAAATTCATTTCTTTTATTATCAACAACATTAGACTCATCGTACCTGGAATTTCTTAACCTTTTGAAAGGTTGCCCATTTCAACAACGATCAGAGGGAGCCTTCCTTTTTCCTTTGAACCTGTTGTTCCTACCATTCCCTCTCGAGTTGTTGTTGTCATCATCCTTGGGAGAGTCCCTTCTATTAGGGCACTCTCTTGCATAGTGACCAAACTTGTTACACGTGTAACATCTTCCCTTCCTTCCTTTGGGCCCCGCTCTTCCATGGTTTTGATTTCTCGGGTCACCATTGTTTTTCTTCTTTGCATGAGTGGCGAAGGCAATAGGGTCACTTCCATTACCATTAGAGGCATACTCCATCATTCTTGTTTCCTCTTGAGTGCATCTCGTCAATATTTCATCAAAATCAGGAATCACGTTATTATTATGAATGGTGGTATTGAATACATACCAATCACGGGGGAGACCTCCAAGTGCAATGAGAACCATCTCTTGATTAGATATTGCTTCCCCACGAGCTAGGAGGTTATTCCTGATTTCAGTGAGCCTCAATAAAATAGGATTGAATAGATTCATCCTTGCCCTTCTTGATATTATTCAATTGATTCTTGAAGAAAAGGATATGATTAGCATTGCTAGCCCTGAACATGCTCACTAGCTTATCGTACATCTCTTTAGATGTGTTCAACTTAGAAATGTATGCAACCAAGTGCTTATGAATAGAATCCTGGATAATCATCTTTGATTTGATTTCCCCCTTTCTATACTTCATCTTCGTGGCAACAACTGCATTTGATGGAGGCTCTTGAATCTTCCCTTGCACATAGTCCATGACATCTTGATCTTCTAGCACCAAATCCAAGGACATCTTCCATGCATGATAGTCAGACTTATCAGTTAATTTATTATTAGCCTTGAAACCCTTGTAGGTTGAGGAGGCCATTTGTCCTTGATAGGATTCCTTCCTTCAGTGATTGCTTCTAACACCAGCTTGGACTTTGTCTTCACCTCAGCTCTGATACCATGTTAAATTTAGATAACCATGGTGTTCTATGCTTGATGCAATTTTACTTCAATCTTTCTTAGGCCCGATACAAAATAACAATCACATAAACATGAAAGTAAAGCGCTGATAGAACACAATAATGGATCAATAGAAGACAAGCCAAATATAGATCAGATTTACAATTCCTTTTGTCCATCAAAGATATGAGATATTGTTGCGTTACGACAATCAACAGGATGCTTCAACTAGCAAAGTCTTTTTCGGTCAACCAATCCTTCATGTGTCACACCCACAACCCTCAAAGACAACTCATCACAAGTCAATGCTGGTCAACCCAAAGTCATTGCAGGACAACAACAGAAAAGTCAACGCAACAGATTAGGGCTTTGGTCAAACAGCTCGAATTTCCTCGATTTCAGTGCCTAGTAGTACGACCTCTCAAAATCGGATTTTTGGCAGAGTTTTGAGGTCAAACGACCAAGGGTTGACCACGGTCAACGCTAGTCAACGCTGCAGCGAAAAGCCCTAAATAGATTTGCAGAAGACAGCAGCTTCGCTCCACACGTGTGAGGGGAAAAAGGCCTCCAAAGGCTATCGAACCAATCAGATCACAATGAGAGAATGTGTGATGAGTTGATGAGCAAATGACCTCCAAGTCTCTCCAATTTATATCCATCAGTGAGGGTGTGTGACACATCTATTAGGCATGTGAGCCTACATTACAAATCTGGCTGACCTTGCACATGTGGAAAATAAATTCAAAATAAATGTTCTTCTCAACCAAACAAGATGATCCTTAGATCAATCTTGCACCTCTCCGAAAGAGGAATCCAACAAAAATATGACCATCGTCATATGAGCAGTGCAACATAGAGTTTGGACCTAGTTGCCCAAAATTAACAATTAATCTCTTTGGCATGGTTTTCCTCCATGGCTAACAACTTATTCTAAAGACTAGACTTCTTGCCTTCTTGCCTTCCTCTTTTTCGCATTCTTTTCTCTTTCTTGATCGAACTTGAGTGAAGTGAGTGAGTGATCCAAGTGAGGTCGAAGTCTCCCTTATATATAGGTCTTCCACTAGGTCTAATTGCTCCTTTTAGGTCACCACAACTAAGACTCCCTACTCTTTACGAACTTTCACCGATGGGAGGAGACCTGGTATTAGGAAGTCACTTATAAAAGATGGATCAACAAATAGGTATGAAGTGACCTTAATGACCCCTTTCCCTAGAATAGGATTAAGAGTGGAGCTTGCTTGCTCTTTAAGCAAGGTACACGCTTCATAGGAAAGGAGGTGGGGACTTGAGGGTTAGGTTGGTGGAATATGACTTGAAAAGGAGTTTCCCGATCCCTAAAATCCTCGGTGTAGTGAAAGCGGACTTTAGGCGACCTTCTTCCTTTACAATGACTGGAAACCATCTAGGAATGACATCATTTGAGACCTAGTTATTCTTTGCAGGAGGTTCTTCATATTGGGCAGAGGATAATTATCTGTTAAGCACCCACGGTTTAGGTCCCTAAAGTCAATGCACATCCTAATGTTTCCAGTCTTTTTGCGAGTGATCACAAAAAGAGAAGAAAAGTGAAGAAGAGTGACCTTAAAAGCATTTATACTTCGTTGCAAATGGAGAAGGCTTGTCGAGGTAACTTCGATTTGTAGGACAATTCGTTCATCAAACGTGGCCCATACATAGAGATACACTATATAGAAACATAATTCCACATTGATGTCATAAATGCATGCATCAACTAGCCCTAAAATAACGAAAATCTCATGATCAATGTATGCAACAAAGTAAAAGAAAATAACATCAAAATTGTACTTACATGTAAGAGAATATATCCAACCATCGACACATTTGCAATATAAGAAGCTCCAAGATAAGAAGACCCAATCCACACATCAAAATTCATCCATGATCCAAAAATATCCTCCAAGAAAAAATGCAAAGTTCTCAAGAGAGAGAATGAGTGATGATACAAAATGAATTCATCTAACTCCTATTTATACACTCATTAGGAGTTCGAATTACCTATTTGGGCCTATGTTAGCCCCTAAAATAAAATAATGTGTCAATTAACTAACTTTTGGTGACAAGCCCACTAAGCTAGCTCACAAATAAAATAATAAGCCTTTCAAGAGGTCAAATGATAATCTATGCATGTTGTAGGGCCCTCCAAGAGTCCTGATGAGGTCCATAAGTGCCACAATAATGAATGAGACCTTCAAAAGTGATGGACAAGGGGGTGGCCCCTTGTTCTCCAAACAATAAACCTGTGGTACTCCTAGTGGGTGTGGGGGCACACTAACAACCACATGGGTTTCCAAGTGATTTGAAGATGTATGTAGACCATTTGTAAGGGCTCAGATGATGGAATAAATGATGCCATGTCAACGTACAAGTCTTGGGACACCTGCCAAGTGTGTGGTGCACCTGTGGGTCCAGTTAGGCGTAGTGTACAAGATGCATCTTCCTCGTCCAAAAGGTGGATCTTGAGAAATATTTGAACATCTCTGGGATCCATGGAGTGTTGTCTACTTTTGTGGAGGCCCATGGCTCTATACACACACCCTACATGTGCCAATGTAGACCTCTGGAAGGTTAGGACCTCATATAGGGAGACCAAACCCAGAATGGACACCATTTGCAATCCTGCACAAGATCCAATTCTTACCCTAGCCCTCTAGCACAACAAGTCATTAAAGTAATCAGGTAAAAGAGCTTACAAACCATGGAAAAAAAGTGGACACTTCATTATGGCATGCTCTTCCATAGTGGGCTTTGGCTTGTGCTAATGTCTCCAAGCTCCAAATGGGGTTAGCCAAGTACCTTATTAGGTAGTTTCTACCTTTAGAGAGGGATAATATGTCCGAGGTACATCTGTCAAATGGTGGTGGCATGTGATAAAGAGGTGAATGGAATAGGGAATGAGGTTTCGGTGGAACCACAGTGAGGAAATCTTGGTGCCATGACAATGATAAGGATGATGTCTCGGTGCAAACACAGTGACAAGAATTCGATGCTCATACAGTGACATGGATCTTGGTATGTAAACACAGTGAAATTATGACTTGATGGAGGGAGTCTCTAGTCTAGGGTCTTGGTCATCTCATCTTGAATCTATTGAAGGAAGAATTTTGACCGGGTTCTCCCCAAAGAGTGGAGTTTTTCCCTCGCTGCGTGCCTACACCTTGTGTCCTCTTTTATTTGTTGCTTGGCATTAGTCTTGATGATAAGAAAAGATAAATCGAAATATCTAATAATAATAACGAAGACATCACAAGATAATGTCGTAATAAGAGAAATCGATTAACTGCCACCTCCTTGGATTTCTCAAGATGGTACCAGAGCTAAGGTCATGATCAAAGGAAGTTTAAGATCACGTATATATCTTTGAAGACCACTCAGTAAAAGGTTATGTTTGCATTTGTCTTGAAGATCATTTCTGGGCTAATAGAACTAAGAATACAGTGAGCTAAAAGAAGGAGGATTTCGCTATATCTCAAGGTGAACAATTTAAAATCTTTAAGAATGGGTTATTAGGATGATATCACAGTCTAAAAGGAAATATAACTACACAGATATCTCAGAGAAACTAGTATTTCAAAGTACAAGCCTCAGCAAGATAATTCGAATCAAGTACCACAGTAAGATACTTCGATCATATGACTTAATGAGAAGAAGTGAACTAGTTCGATCTAATTCAGAATAATGAACTCGCAAAATCTCAGAGACTAGTCACAAGTATTGATTTGGTGTAAATTTCAGAAGGTAGTGATGAAATTTCGATATACTACAGTGGCATCATTCCAGAGAATGAGCTTGTAAAATCTTGATGAATACACAGTTCAACAAAGGAGTAACTTCGCTATAAATTGCAGAAAGATTCTCGGCATATAAGTGTGGATTGACAGTGAAAAACAGGAGACAAAATTTCGGTTTATTACAATGAAGAAAACTCAGTCAACATAGGACTGAAGTGTCATCATTAAAGAACGGTGTCACTCCTACAATAACGAAGATTGGGATGATACTACAAGTTTATGGACATTATTATTACTATCACCCATACAAAACCGAAGTATAAAAGCACTCTTTGAGGATCTGAGTACAAGGAACCAAGTAAGTATTGTTTACTACAACAAGTCTAATGAGAGGTATGTAAACACAAGTATAATCATAAGCTTTTAAGATTTTCAATATATCTAACTTTAAATGGTACAATCTAGTCTAGGATAAACTTGTGATCCTTAGATAACATTCATGTTGGAACCTTAATCCTTGTCCTTTAGGATTTACAACCAATCTAGGATGTCAAGTACATATCTTGTTGTCAATTAATAACTTGATCTTCGATATCATAGGATTCCATCCTCCACGGTTACATAGGAGATCTAACTTGAGAAATTAAATCATGTTCTTGGTACATGTGTTTCTTGAAAGTATGCATTACAGGTATAGAAGATCATGACTTACACTTCAAAGAATTCCTACAAGGTTTGTCAAGAAACATCTCCAGGTATGTCTTGGACTATACATCTTATAAAATTCTCTTCATCTTATTTTGAAATTTTCGTTATATTACTAACATTGTTGTGTCTAGCTCGCTTGAATCATAAAGATTCTTGTTTAGGGTGATTCATCTTTTGATAAATCTACCCTCATATCTTTGATTGTTTGTATAAAAGAACCCTAGACAGGTTCTCTGGAAAACCCTAACCTAAGGGTATGTTGACGATAAATGAAACTTGAACCTACTTAGGGTTATTAATGGAGAAATTGCTAGTATGTTTGATATATTGATGATGTCATGTTTGGGGTTTTGGTATGATCATGAAAACCCTAACTTGTTAGAGTTGAAATGATGTTGTCTGAAATCCCCGACCTTTGAACTTTTGGTATAATAGGGTTTGCTTTGTTATGAACCGAAACCCTAGGTTTTGGTTGGGTCTACAAGCAAAATCCTTATTATGTATCTAAAGTCCTAGGAATGAAACCCTAGGTATGTGTTCATTTGGTTGAAACCCCAGCTTGGTGTAGGTCAGTATATGTGTAATGTATTAATATTGTCTGACATATGATGTGCCTATGCTTGATAATAATTTCCTAGATATGTGTGTTGACCTAATTACTAATGGTCATAAGTCCTAGGGTTTGGAAACAAGCCCTAGCCAAAGTTTGAATTTCTAGGATGATGTTATTTGGGAAATCTAGGGTTTTGGAGCTAAACCCTAGTAGTAGTTAAATTCTCTAGTATAAAATCTATATATTGTTTCCTGAGAATTTGTAGATGGAAAATCTAGCGTTTACATCGAACCCTAGTAAAGGCTATTCATGTTGACCAAGATGTGATTGTTATTGCAGCTCATGTATAAAAATCTAGGGTTTATACATGAAATCCCAGTGGGAAGTCTAACATATGGATTCTAAAAGTTATTAGATACATTTTTTGTTTGACTTATTTCTAGGGATCGCTATATGAAAGAACTAGTAATCTTGTCAAGAAAATTGATTGAGCTACTGATGTGACTTAGGCAAGAAGTTGAAGTATTGAAGTATAGTCTCTTGCTGATTATGTTTGTAAAGTCTAATGCTTCAGCTACTATAATATTTTTGACTAACTTCATGATTCTATAGTTTTGGTTGTACTTGCTATCTAAGTTGTGCAGGTACATCATTTTCAAGTTTATAAATATGTCTGTAAGAGAAGTTGATATGATAAGCATGATGAGAAGGATGGAAGCCATGAAAGATTCTCCAATACCGAAGGATGAAGTTGATCTCCCTAGATTAAGAGGGAGACTGGATAGAAGAAATCTCCCTGATTAAGAGGGAGGGCATGACATAGTTTTGATTGGAGAATATATTCTGAAGGATATGTTGCTACACGTGAAGTAGGGAAGGAAAGTGAATGATTAAGGAATCTTCTCTCAAAGATTCGATTGGTAGTCCTACGGAGACAAGTTGAAGAGCAACATCGAGATCTCGAAGGTCTGTTTTGATGTATACTTGAAAGTGTATTACTGATTGGGGTTGTGTTTGTATAGGAAATCTCTCGAAGGTTTGATAAGCATGATGGTTGTTGATCAATTTGATCAGGAGAGATATGTTGTTGAGGCTTTGTGAGTGAAGCATTGCCTGGAAGGACATCGAGCCGACATTTATTTTGATCTCTGGTAGGGAGGGTGGCATTGAGTGGATGCGCACTTGGATCCTTGGTTTGATGGTTAGTAAGTAATCCTGATGGTACCTATAGAGGCTGAAAGCTTTAGTCCATCTTAGTCCCACTTGGATAGATTGCCTTGGTCAAGAATCTAGTCCATGGCATTGCGGTCCCTAAACTGTTGAGAGACCAATGGATAGATTGTCCTGGTTAGGAATCTAGTCCATGGCATTGCGATGCCTAAACTTCTTCATAGATAAAGTGAGATCTTCCATGTACCTATTTGATCATATGTAAATATGAATACCTCGCTAGTTAAGAGGGAGTGTTGAAGAATGTAACTAGGTTCGATCTTCATTATTGTACTTGAGTCAAGATGAAATATATATTTATCAAAAGAAAAGCAAAAAGAATTTATTATTATTATTAAATTGACTTGTTAAAGCATAGGTTTCTTGCTTCGGTCAATTTTAGGTCAAGCCTCCGTTGTAGGCTTTAGGTTGTTTTCAAAGTCAATTATTGTTTGGTCAAAGATTCCTCCATCAAGTCATCCTCTTCAGCAAAGTCATCAACTCGGCCTCTTCATCAAGTCTTCAAGTCGACTAACCTTAAAGAATACATGTTGCCCTAATATATGGACACATCTCTTCATATGGTCATGTCGGCTCATTAATGATGGGCGAACAACTATAATCAATGGATCTTGGTATGCAAACACAATGAAGGGATGACTTGATGGAGGGAGTCTCTAGTCTAGGGTCTTGGTCATCACATCTTGAATCTATTGAAGGAAGAATTTTGACCGGGTTTTCCCCAAAGAGTGAGGTTTTTCTTTGGCTGCGTGCCTCAATCTTGTGTCCCCTTCTATTTGTTGCTTGGCATTAGTCTTGATGATAGGAAAAGACAAATCGAAAGATCTAATAATAATAACGAAAACATCACAAGATAATGTCATAATAAGAGATATCGATTAACTGCCACCTCCTTGGATTTCTCAACACAACATTCAAATCCTAGTTGAATTCGCCTTAAACCCTAGCCCTAGCAACTTGCATTGAAGGGCCAAAAATATAGAAAAGGAAGGGAAATATAATGTTTTAGAGTTTGTGATCATTAAGATGGTTTCTAGTGCCTTCTCTCTACTTGGGTGATGGAGTCTTAGGTGTTGAGATTTTGGGTAGCATCGGATGTGCTCTAGCATCGAAACTTTGTAGAGGGGCTAGAACGCATGAGAACTCCAAGACCCATAAATCGTTTGGAGAAATTCCACCCGGTTTAAAAGTTATTCAAATAATTAAATTTTTTAATGGGGACCCTAAGTCTAACTTAGGGAAATTAAAAAATTAAAGTGAATTAATTTACACATGTGGGTGAGAATGTTTTAAGTGACATGGATCAAGATTTTTCTAATCTTAGCCATTGATTAGAGATTAGATCACGACTGCTGATTTCTCAACGAGAAAAATATTAAAGGAAGGCTTGGGGTCAGTTGGAGAACACACAGAGCGGTAGCACTTGAGCTAAGTCGAAATTCTGGGGCGTGGTTTGCTGAGAATTTTCGAGTGAGTTTGCAGTGTTGGTGAGGGGCAGATCGGCAAGGGATTACACTGATCTGAGGCCGAGAATACATAGATCAGAGAGGCAAACCCGTACTAGGCAGCGCAGGGGCCAGCAGGAGGGACGCAACCTAGCCAGGCTGACGCAGAGGCAGTGTAGGGGCTGACGCAGAGCATTCAGGGTGACGCAGAGCCCAGAAGGGTGACACAGGGGTAGGCTGTGCTGCGCAGAGGCTACGCTGGGTAGGAGAGGCTGACGCAGAGGCTGGAGGGACAACATCGGGGTTCCAGTGGGCTGGAAAGGGCTCGTATTCAGTAAATCCTTTGAGGGTTTGAATCAGCCATATTTTCTGTCTCTGAGTGATAAAGTATATCTGCTGTGAAATTATTTGTCGGGAAAACCACTACTAGTGCCCTTGATGTATTTAGATTTTTCTTAATAATAAAACCCTCAAAGAACTGCTACAACGGTTTTCCAGCATTGGGTTTTTCTGGGGACATTCGTCCGAAAAATCATGTGTCCTTTGTCATATGTGCGCTATGTTTCAGTAAATGATCTGTATATGTGTAGGCTGCATATTGTGTTTACTTTGATGTTTTTCTGAATATTTCAGCTAAATAACTTGTGAATAATAAAACAAGTAGGAGAAGTAAATCAATATACTACAATAGGGTTTCTGTGTTCAAAAATTTTCACATGGTATCAGAGGGGTTGCAGATCAAGCTGAATCCATCAGCAAGAGGCTCAAGAATTTTTGCTGCAAGAGGGCAGCTGAAGCTCACAGATCCTGCAAGAGGTAGCACAACACCAGAGGGACAACGCAGACCCAGCAGAAGGGAGACGCAGAGCCAGTCTGCTGATGCAGAGGCTGACACAGGCCCGAGTGGGTGACGCAGAGCCTGTTAGGCTCACGCTGAGCTGACGTAGAGCCTGTCAGGCTCACGCTGAGTTGTCGCAGAGGCTCACGTTGAGCTGTCGCAGAGGCTGATGCAGGCCCTAGAGGGTGACACAATCTAAGTTGGAATAACGTTGTGCCGGTTGCTGGGGCTGGAAGTGCAGTTTCTGATCTTCAAAGTTATTGGTGGGGCGTCGGTTCTGTCGGTGTAGAACAATGCCTAGCAAAGTTGACAAAATAAGGGGAAACAGTCCCACAGATTTTCTTGCCAAGAAATCTGAGATTCAATCAGGAGAAGTGATCGTAGAGGGCTGATTCGGCAGAATTAGCGAAGGATTTCCGGGAGGGAAATCATTTTTCAGAGGGAGCATACTCTCTAGAGGGTTTCTATCACCAAGAAACCCAGATCCAGTCTTATGTTGAGTGCAACAACAGTAGAAGGGAGAAGAGAAATTGCTTTGATAGTTTGAACAGAGATGGCCCCATATGGACTGAGAGATCATGATAGGTTAGACGGTGTGTCTAACGTTGGTATCTGGAAAGCCAGAATCCTGACAGTCCTTGAGGAGTATGGCATCAGAGACCATGCTGAGAACGTCCTGGTTGTGCCGATCGATGCTGATGCTCTGAAGAAGTTCAATGAAAATCAAGTGCAGGCTAAGCGCTTGATCATGGATGGAGTGAAAAATCACGTGGTTCCACATATCCCCGAGAAGAAGACAAAAAACGAGGTGTGGACAATATTGACCACGTTGTATCAAGGTAGCTCCGTCCAGAGGAAGATGCTTCTGGAGAATAAGATACAGATGTTCCAGATGCACAAGGGAGAGGAGATCGATCCATTCCTCTTTAGATTGCAGACTATCCGAGACCAGCTGATTGCCATGGGGGCAACTCCGAATGATGGGTTCATGGCGAGGACTACCCTGAATGCAGTCAAAGATGATTGGGAGACCTTTGTCCAAAGTATCTTGGGCAGAGCACAAGTTCCAAATTGGGGGGACATGTGGGCAATCCTTCAACAGGAGGAGATCTGAAGAATAACCAAGAGGGAATTCAGCAGTGGAGAAGTCAAGATAAAGAAAGAGGAGGAAGATGCAACCCTAGCATCTAAGGGACAATGACAACAAGGGAAGAAGAAGAAGGACCTACCCAAGGTCCGGTGCTTCAGATGTGGTGAATTGGGACACTTCGCCAATACTTGTCCTAAGAGGAAGGGCAAGGAAGATTCAGATTCCAAGGTAGCAGCAACGAAAGGGGACGATGGCAACGAAGATGATGTGGCCATGAGTGCTCATGTACCTCGAGAGAAGAGGTGGGGCGACATAGATATGTAGGTGAGCTACAGATAGTGGTTGGTGGGATCCTTGATGTGCCCAAACTCTTGGATCACATACGAGCTACGGGAGCCTTAAGACAATAGCAGGATGATTGGAGTCAGTGGATGCAAAATATCATGGAGAAGCAGAGGCAGAGTTGGGACGCTGAAGAGTGGAGCAGTGCAGTGCAGTGGCAGCAGCAGTGTGGAAGCAACAATGCAGAGGCTAATGGGACTTCAGCAACGCAGAGCAGCAGTGCTTACGCAATGCAGAGGCTCTAGAGAGACAGTGCAAAGCAGCATCAGAGGGTGTTTCAGTGATGAGATGCAGCCAGAATGACTTGTCTGTTAGTTGTTGGGTGATGTCTTCAGTTGCTTACTTCTCAGCAACTGAGTTGCGATGCAGCAGTTAGTAGTGGCAGTGCTATAGGCAATATGATGCAACAATTTGAGAGGGAGCTACAGTATAGATGTAGCAGTGACTGTGGTAGAGTCATGGGTAGCAGACAAAGAGCAACGATGCAGTGGATGGAGGGCAGCAGGCCAAGCATCAACAACGCAGGGGACTGATGCCAGAGATCAGGGTGATGCTTCAGTGGTGAAGTGTTGCTAGAGCACATTCCTCGCTAAGAGGGAGTGTTGAGATTTTGGATAGCATCAGATGTGCTCTAGCACCAAAAATTTGTGGAGGGGCTAGAACACAAGAGATCTCCAAGACCCAGAAATCGTTTGGAGAAATTCCATAATTAAATTTTTTAATGGGGACCCTAAGTATAACTTAGGGAAATTAAAAAATTAAAGTGATTTGGTTTACACATGTGGGTGAGAATGTTTTAAGTGACGCAGATCAAGCTTTTTCTAATCTTAGCAGTTGATTAGAGATCAAATCACGACCGTTGATTTCTCAACGAAAAAAGTATTAAAGGAAGGCTTGGGGTCAGCTGGAGAACACACACAAAGTGGTAGCACTTGAGCTAAGTCAAAATTCTAGGGTGTGTTTTCCTGAGAATTTTTGAGTGAGCTTGCAGTGTTGGTGAGGGGTAGATCAGCAAGAGATTACATTGATCCGAGGCCGAGAATACATAGATTAGAGAGGCAGATCCATACCAGGCAACGCAGAGGCCAGCAGGAGGGACACAACCCAGCCAGGTTGACGCAGAGGCAACGCAGGGGCTGACACAGAGCCTTTAGGGTGATGCAGAGGCAGCGCAAAGCCCAAAACAGTGATGCAGGGGCAACCTGTGCTGTGTAGAGGCTACGCTGGGTAGGAGAGGATGACACAAAGGCTGGAGGGATAACGGTGGGGTTCTAGTGTGCTAGAAAGGGCTCGTATTCAGTAATTCCCTTGAGGGTTTGAATCAGCCATATTTTCTGTCTCTGAGTGATAAGGTACATCTGCCGTGAAATTATTTGTCGGACAAACCACTATTGGTGCCCTTGATGTATTCAGATTCTGCTTAATAATAAAACCCTCAAAGAGCTGCTGCACCGATTTTCCCGCATTGGGTTTTTCCGGGGACATTTGTCCGAAAAATCACGTGTCCTTTGTCATATGTGCGCTATGTTTCAGTAAATGATCTGTATATATGTAGGCTACATATTGTGTTTACTTTGATGTTTTTCTGAATATTTCTATTAAATAACTTTTGAATAATAAAACAAGTAGGAGAAGTAAATCAATATATTGCAATAGCGTTTTTGTGTTCATAAATTTGCACATTAGGGACTTTAGCCATGGAAATATCAAATCTTTGAAGGGATTAAGGGGGAAGACCCTAGTTTTCACTTCCTAACCTTAGGTATCATTTTATGAGGGGAGAAATTTGTTGAGAATTTGGAGGGGCAGTGATTAATTCAAATTCTCTCCTTGATAATTACTTGTGAGCTTACTTTTTTTACTTATGTCTTCTCTTCTTAGCTTATTTAGTCTTTCATCAAGTCAATTACCAAAACACAAGAGACGCAAATTTAGGCTCTTCGAGCCAGGGCAAAACCTCTCCCTCTTGGAGATGAAAACCCACGAGAAATTCCTCTTATAGAATTTCAAATGAGAAGTACCATGACCAAGACTCAGACCCTTGACCTATGAATGCCTCCAAGACCTTGTCACTGCTTCTTTCTTGCCCTTCAAAGTTGATCCTTCTTTTTTGCACCAACTTATATTGTCCTGCACCAACACTAGAGAGCTTGGTCTCTAGGTCTATCTTTCTCGGTTATTCAAACACTTCTCTGCTTATTCTTCTTTGGCTTTAGAACCCTAAATAGAGATCTTTCTTGCTGCTCTAGAACGTCTTTGTACTTTGCATAGTAATGCCTTTTCCACAGACTTCTTTATATTAAATATTAGACAAGGTCACTTGAGACCTTTTACTTCGCATGACCCTGAAGCTTCTTCACTTGAGATATGCTACTTCTTCTTTATGCTCTGTAGATCAGGAAGGTAAATCATAGATTTACCTTCCTTCCTTTCTCACAATGTAATCTGGAGATAGGTCACAAACTTATCGAAATCCCAAGCCACAAACTTCGCATCAAATCCGAACTATAGACTTAGCAAAACTTAGTTCTTCACCCTCGTTTATTATCACTGTAAATCAACTGAATTTCTTCCTTTGGAATAGTCCGAAGATATCAGGTATATCTGCACTTCATCTTCAGAACAATCCGCAAAAACTTGATGATCAAATGAGCCGCAAGTCCTTTGATATATAGTGCACTGTTCCTGTTTTAGGCCGACCCTATGATCTGCTTTGTGGGTCGACTTTACCACTGTCCATAGGCCAACATGGGAGCTTCTATTCCAACATTAATGAGGGCTGTCATGAGCCATTCCTTCACAGTTTTAATGACAAGGTCTTGGAGCATATCCTTTTGACTAGACACTTAATATACATGACTCTAGAATACATTTATAACCAGGAGACAAATCCTAATAGACATCAAGAAGAAGTCTATTGACCTATAATAAAACCTTGCTCATGAACCCATGAAGCAAGCATAACAAAAATACATTTTATTATCTTTGTCTTCTTATTTATATAAATACATAATTACATAGTCAATATGAGGACCGATCCTAGTTACACTTTTCAACAAAATTCACTAGAAAATGCTCTCTGAGGTCTTTTAGGGAGTTCAAGGATACAAGATTAAAGTATGCAATAATTACCAAGCATTTCATGTAAACATATGCATTTAGACAAAGGAAAATAACAACCCTAACAATATTTCATTACATGCAATAACCATAAAACATATTGAACGAAAATACTCATAATATATCCAAGAACATGCCTTCTTTAATTCCCAAAATGACGTCTCCGCAACAAAAAATAGTCTCTAATAGCCAAAATCCACATAAGATCACATTTCCACAAGTAGCGAAGTACAAAGAGCAACTCAAGTCTCTTTAAGAGAGGTTTGATTTCCACACAAGTGATGATGGTAAGTGATAGAGGTGATCCTATACTTATATGAGGTCTATCACCTCTAATTTATGACTAAAAGCCCCTACATTTGAGTAGACATAACGTAAAATTGGGTTACAAGCCGACCCACTAGCTGAACAACAAAATAATCCCATATGGGTGAGCCATAAGTCTCAAAAGGGGATGATGTCATGCCCTTTTAGGGCTCCAAATGCTCCATCAAGGCAATGGAAGGGCTACAAATGTCTCTAAGCATCATGGCCATCCTTCATTTGAGGAAAAATTCTCAAATCAAGCCTCATAACAATTCCATGTGTCCAAAATCTAGCTGTGGGTGTCAAATGTCATCTCCATGGGTTCCAAGTAGACAACATTGTGCACTACCTCTAGCATTGGGGTTACATCAGATGCAAAAATCCCTCCTGAATCATCTTGGGGGTTGACCATCCTCATCTTGGCCCTAGATCATTCCATGCCTATCAAGTAGTGTCAAGACCAACCTTGGGGCATGCTGGGTCCATTGGTACATCATCAATAATCCTCCATGCTAAGCAAGAGAAGCTCAACGTTTTGGCATCTGGGGTGCTCCGAGATATCCATCAACTACTCACGTCATCAAAGTTCCCAATGCTTTACTACAAATGGACAATGCTACATCTATCAAATCATCATGTTCACTGAAAGTATAATGTATGGCTTGGGCATCATGTGGAGTAGGGTGCCCTCAAGGCCTCTGTTGCTTTGGACCACCTAGCAAAACCAAATCAAAATCAAGTGAAAGCAAGCATTCATTGGAGACTAAGATCATAAATTGATGCAGGGCAACCCTGCAATACCCAGAATCTGCATATAAACGTGCATCTCAGCATCTGCCCAAATTAAAACCTCAATGTCTGGCAAATTTCACTCTACCATTTACATGCGGAAGCCTTTCAACATGTGATTCAAAATCATTCACCATTGATTTCACACTTTCATTAAATGCCATCATATATGGATTATGTCAATTCCAATATCTACTCATCTTCGGGGCAAATTCATACCTTTTGAAACTTTCAATCAAACCCAATAACTCAAACATTCGAATGCTCATATATATCAAACCCAATAAACATCATTCATATATGACTTGAATTTTCTATAACCAAAATTCAATGAAACAATGCGCCCATGTTTTAATATTCAATTTGACATTATTTTAATCCACCCAACCTGGCACGGCAGTATCACTATTTCAATAATATTTGGCCTGCACAAGATTATGTATTTCGACCTTCATTTTAGTCGAAACAAATATCAAATATATATATGAATGCACCTTTTCCCATTCCGCTTTACCAAACTGGTTAACGCCTCATGCATGCGTATTTGCTATGGCAGTTTGTATATACATTCAGGTTTTGATCAATAACAAGAATTGCCCACACATTAAACTTACCTTCTTGATGCTTTCAGCTCTGCGTCTAATGCTTCTCACCACTTATCAACGTGTTCACTGGTTTATATCACACAGTCGAATTCCTTGAACGATTTCTACAATCGCGCCTTTTCCTTTGACTATATAATGCCAGGTTCTTTCAGCGCATCCATGCAATTACCATTTAAATGCTGCGCTCAACCTCCAACTATCACTGCAACTCTGTGCTGAATTTGCCTCATTTTTATGCTAAAATTGGGAATCGACTCCATCGAATTTCTACTTCAGTGCACACACTTAACCAAATGAAAACGATTCCAGCAAAAATGTTCTGTAACTAATAAAAACTGATGCCGATACTCACAACTCGTTTTCTTTTGCATTACGCCTTATGGTTCGATCACAGCACCGATATCCCACCAACATAATTCAAACGCAGACTTAACTTATTTGATAATTATACACTGGTTTTAAATTAAAGCGTTCTCTACAAAGGAAAGATCAGAATTTCTCACGATTTCCCCTTTTGTTTCGATCCACAGAGATCTTATCTCTGCCACTTCAATCTATCGAATGCAAGTTAATGGATTTGCGCCCAGTATCAAACACTAAATGCAATTATTCCTTACTTCTTGAATGAACCAATCATGTCAGGATTCAAACTAAATTTCAAGCCGACATAACACATAAAAATCCATGGACTCAGTTGTAATTTGGGAACAATCATTCACACAACAATTCAGCATCAATTCTACGCCTCAATTAATCCTGTTCTCCTGCGTTAATGCTGTGGCTTCAAAGCTTTGAATCTCCGTCATTCCAGCAAACAGAGATCAATGATTTATGCATCGCTCCTTGATTTCTCATTTGGTTCGCATGGATTTACCATTCCACATATGAATCTCCACGGCTTCACATTCGCTGACGCTCTTCTTTTTCCATTTCTATCAATCAAAGCTACAGATCGATATACGATATACACAGACATGGATTATCAATACAATTTAACAATTGCCATATTAAATTCGATCCTTCCAACTTATACGCATAAATCGATCTTACAATTCTTTTATTGCACACTTCTTTTAGTCGATCTTTCCAACGATCGATAACTCAAATCATATATATACATTTAACCAGAAATACATACAACTTTCACAATCAATCAACCAATATATATATATAATCTGAAATAAAACAAATTACTTACAAATTCTTGTTGGCCAGATATTCGAGATTTGTGGCCCTTTACAATCGCCCGAAGGCTCTCAAGTAGAACACCTCTCCCTACTCACAACTCTTCAACTATTCAAGTGTATTTTCCTCACAAAAATGACTCATATTTATACATAAATAATGCATTTAATTCACTCCAAATATCTCTCCACCTAATCCTCAACTAAATCTATATTTTAGGTGTGGACTCAACAAAGTCCCATACATAGAATTCCTACTCCCTAATTTGCTCCTAATCTATTTCTCTCATATCCTTTTAATTAATAAAAGAATATTTACAAAATCCTCACTTTTATGATTTATCTCCTATTTTATTAAAAATAACAAATTAATTAATAAAAATGTCACACCCCCCTTTATTACATATTTACAAATGAAAAATGGCCTTGATGCTCCTGCATCATAAATGCATCTAAGCGGAACATACTTAAGTGTTAAGGGCATTGTTGTTCCTTGGGAGAGAATCTTTGGCTGTAAGGAGATCAGTGCCCAAGACATTTACCATAACTTATAATTGAAATTGTTTGTTGTCCCTTCATATTGTAACCCCAGAATTTTATATCTTAAACCCTTTTATCTTTACAAGAGAAAAAAACCCTTCAAAGTGCTTTTAAATGATAAATGTGAATGAACAAGAGAAGATGAAATGTTCGTGGAAAAACATTAACAATATGCTATGATCACAAAACTATTATATCTGGTTTTAGTAGAAAACGGTTGCAAGAATTGAAATCAGAATAAAGGAGCGCATTTAAGGAAATTTACTCTAACTCACATATGTAAATTAGATACCAACAACTACATTACTTTATTCCAAGAGAAGAAACATACATAAGATGGAACTGGAAAAACTCATCACATTCATCAAATGCTGAAAAATCTTCAGAAAGCTTTATTGATCTCATAAAGGTAAAGTGCAAAATTCTGCAAAATTTCTGAGGTCCAAAGTCCGGAACTTATTTTCTATTTTGAAAATGTCTTAAATACAATATTACAAAATGGACAGTTATAAAACTATCAACTTCTCAAACTGCTTCCTTTCGGTCATTACATGGAAATTGAAAATTAAAAGTTTCTTCAGAAAAACAAAGTAAAAGATTAAATAAAACATCTGATCATTGAGTGGAAGTGGCCTGAGATCCCGGGACGGAGGAGGTTCCTGCTTCTGCATCATTTGCTTGTGGAGACATCCACTCTTTGCAAATTCTCCACAGGTCCACATTCGAGCTAGTGCAATTAACAAGCTTGACATGTGCCATTCTGAAATTAGTGATCCTGGAATATGTAGTCTTTCTGAAACAAAGTCTTCATCATCCATTGTAGTTGGAAATATTTATGCAGGTAATTCACAATGGTGGCTCCTTTTAAGATAACAGTCTTCTCATGGGAATTTCCAATTTTACTCTTTGCTTCCACAAGAAGTGTCTCATATGTTTCCCAAGGGAGAAGGTTTCCCTGCTGATCCCAACAGGATGGTAAACTAGCTCTAGTCCTTTTATCAAACAAAATATTAAATCTCACCACAACTTTTTAACTTCATTCAGTTGTTTCTCTGCAGCTTTCCTGCATGAATTCTTCATAATCACCCTATTCAATTCAGTTTCAGCACACACCGAGTTCTATCTTCAATTCCAAAATCTTTTAATTCTTGTGTAGACTCAGAATTTATGAAATCAATCAATCTTTTAGCATATGAAGCTCTGTTTTGTGACTTTTGTTTATTTGTCACAATCACTCCCTCCAAGTCTCTCACAATGCTCTTTTCTTCTCCAATAATAACATGCAAATCCCACACATTCTTGACAACTTCAATAATATCAATCCATATGATTTCTCGAGCCTGAATAAGGGACATATTCCCTTTCACCTTCTCTTTATGTTCCTTGATTTTTTGACAGGAAATATGGTAATCTTGTCTGTACTTTTCAACATTATCCTTTGTCATCTGCACCTCTTGCTCTGTAGCTCTTATCACCTTGCATGCAATTTCCAGTTCTCTTTGAGTCTTTTTTAAATCAATCTCTGCCATCTTTAACTTAGTCATGACTTGAGTTAATTTGGTAGCAGGGTCTTCAGAATCTGATGAAATAACAATACAAATATGAGAATCTAACTTCTTCTGCAGCATATCATTTACCTCTTTCAACTTAGATATCTCCCCATCTTTAGCCAATAGAGCTTGCAACAGTTGCTCTTTTTCTGTCTCAACTTGAGCTACCTCAGTAGCCATTGGATGTTCACTAGTGGGAAGCTTGAGCTTCTTTTTCAAGGTCGGAATTTCAGGTTCAACACTCTGCAACAATTTCTGAACTGTTGACTTATCTTCAGGATCAACACCAATCTTGACATTGATCTTCTTCAACTCTTCATTTTGTGTGGATTAAGCTCTAGAGTTTTCTTTCTCCAATTTTAATTGCTTAATTACCTTACCCAACATATTTTCAGCTTTAGTAGTAGCTGAAGTGGTCTTGTTCAAATCATTAAAAATCAATTGTCCAGTTTGCATATGAAGGTTGATCTTATCCGAGAGGAATATTTTTTGCATCCATTGTTAAATTAACAATTTTTAAAGAATTAGAATATGTCACATTCATAACTGAAGGATCGGAAAAGGCTATCCTTAGCTGATCCTTTTCCAGGTCCATTGCTGTCAACAATCTAGTTTACTCAAGAGATATTTGAGCCTCTGAATGAGATTGAATATTCTCTCTTATCCTCTTGTTTCTTTCCTCAATTTGTGAAAATACGTGCTTGATATTAGAAAAAGAATCATGGCTTGTGCCCTCGGGAACAGGAGATGAGGGAGTACAAGAAATTTCACCCAATTGCAAAGAATATCTAGGCATAACTAAAGAGCTACTCTCCTCCATTGTCCTTTCTTTCTTGGCTTCATTTCCACATCACTGTCCAAGTCAATTAAATCCTCCCTTCCTCTTTTGAGCCCCTTTTCAGTAGGATGTGGGGTTTCCACCTCCATCTTCACAGATGCAGAAGTATGTCCAACATTTGCCAACTTTTCTACCTCTAGTCTGTGTTCATGAACAAAAGGAGAATACCCATTCTCCAACCTGCGATTGGAAATTACATGATATGGGTCATAGGCCCATTTCTCTTCTAACAACAAATGCATATCATTCAACATTTTGTGAGCTTCCTCAATGGCTTATCTGGTATTTACAATGAATGGGCCCACAGTCTAGGGTAATTTGAATAAATGGCCCTTCTTCACATGCACAAAATGAATCTGATCCACATTAAGACTTTGCCTAATGAACTCCAAGACAAACATTCTCATAGGAACAAAAATGGGAAGTCTGAAAGGTTCTACATCAGCTCCATACAATATGATTTCGATGTGATCCTCATAGGCAAACCAATCCCCAAACTTTACATCCTTGCTTAATTGTAGAAATGATTGAGCTTTGGGCAACAACCGTGGTGTAGGTGATCCATTCAAAATTGACTACACAATAGGAAGGAAAGAAGAAGTAAAATCAAACAAACTCTCATTTCCCACCTCCTTCCTTTCTAAATTTGTCCAGAAAACCACTGACTACTTATCTTTATTCACATCCACAATATTTAATCCCAACTGAGTAAAACTGTCCACATGACTGTAAAGAAATAAATAGGTAATCAGGGATGGAAACCTAAAACTCCCAGTAAGTGAAAAACTCATGAATTGGCCGTTTATAGAATTCTCCAAGTAAGTGGGAATATCTAAAACCACCTCGGGCTTCATCATTAAAGCAAACATCCCCAAAATTTCCCTATCTATCATTACAACATCTTCTTTACCCAAAATTTGAGCCAAAATTTGGATAATTGGTCTCATGTCTTCAATAAAGAGGCTCATGGGGAATTTATCTGAATGCATGGAAAACTGTGCCTTGTCAGGCATTAAGTAAAACATAATAACTCTAGTTTGGGCAACTCATGAAAATATGTGAAAAGGGATTCATTAGAGAAACCTAAATATGATTCTGCAGAGGCAAAATAGAGAGATTGCCTAATTAACTGAGCAGATACTTGGAAAACATTTTCCCCTAACTGGCTCATCACAAAACACTTCTGAGGGTACATAGCAGAGACTGTGAAAATTTCAATCTTGAAATACTACAGCAGTGATAGATTTATTTCTCCTACTTATTCTTGTAATAAGTTATTTACACAATTATTCTAGTAAATTTTGAAATAAACACTATTGCAACAATCACTCGTATATATGCAGAGAACAGAGCAATAGAAAATACAAGCATAAGAATCAATCACATAAACACAATTATTTTTGGACAATTGTCCCTGGAAAAACCCAATGTGGGAAAACCGATGCAACAGATGACAGTTTATATTATTCTTCAGCAGTGAAATCTTTACAAGGAAACTTTGACAGAAACAATTGAGAAAACTTCTCGAGATACACCTGAGAGAATTCTTCTTGAGTACCCAGAAGAATTTCTGACACCTGCGTGCTCCTCTGCGTAGAGAGAGCATATGCCTGTGTCACCACTTTGTGAGGCCTTTACGCTGCTCCTGTGTGCTACTTCTTTGATATTCTGTTGCCTGATTCCCTTGAACTCTGACACTGCTAAAACCCTCTTCTTCCTTCACCCTGCAAATCTCCCTTTGAAATCGAATTCTCTTCCTTCAGAATCGACTTCCCTCGGGTTACTGAATGCTTGCCCGACTTACTTTCCAAATGGTCCTCAAGTATTCTTTTATAATCTTCTCGTTGACGAATCAACGGCCCAGATTAGAAGTCCAATCAATGGCTAAGATTAAAACTTGACTTGATCTTCGTTTTACAGAAGATTCATACTCTGTTTTATTAATACCCATTAATTAATTAATTCTCCTAAGTTTAGACTTAGGGTCCTCATTAAAATAATTAATTATTTTAATAAAACAAAAACAGAGTAGATTTTTGCCAAACGATTTCTGAGTTCTTTAGAACACTGATGTCCAAGCCTCCTTACAAATTTTGAGACTTGGAACACTTTTCCGATGCTATAAAAATCAACCCTCCCTCTTAGCAAGGAAAGTGTTCTAGCAATATGCTTGCTTTATGTTGCTCTGTCTTCAAGCATCCTCTGCGCTGCTGCCCTCTATACTGCTGCCCATGACACTGCCACTGTCACTGCCTCATCTGTACTGCAGCTTCCTCTGAATCCTGAACTATCCATTCTTGCTATTGAAATGGATTCTTGATAGCCCCCATCTTTTCTCTGAAGTAGACAAACTTAGTCTTCCCCAGAGTTTTAGTGAGGATATCTGCCACTTGTTCCCCTGTTGGAGTGTACTGCAATTGTACAACTTCCCGTTGGACACAGTCTTTGATGAAGTGACACCTGATGTCAATGTGCTTCGACCGATCATGAAACACAGGATTTTCAGAGAGCTTGATGCAACTTTGATTATCACATAGAATGTTGGTCGCTTCCATCTTTTCCTTGAGTAAGTTCACTAGCAATGTCCGAAGCCATATGGCCTCATACGAAGCTATGCTTGCTGCCATATATTCTGCCTCTGCTGAGCTCAGAGCCACGAATTTCCGTTTCCTGCTGCACTAGGAGGTCATTCCTGATCCAATACTGATCCAATACCCACTGGTAATCTTCTGATCTATTGGACTTCCAGTCCAATCTACATCAGTGAACCCACTCAACTTGATGTCATTGCCTAGGGCGTATTTCAATCCAAGCTCGACTATTCTCTGTAGACACCTAAGAACATGTTTGGCTGTTGCCCAATGAGCCCTCATCGGTTCCACCATGAATTGACCGAGAGTGTTAACAGCATAACAGATGTCTGGCCTACTGTTGACCAGATACATCAAAGATCCTATGAGCTGCCTATACAAGGTAGGATCAACCTCATTATCTTTGGACGCCTCAATTTTCTTCTAGTTGGTAATCATTGGAGTAGCCATGGCTCTACAGTCCTCCATCTGAAACCTCTTTAGAATTTATGTAGTATATCTTCCTTGGCCAAGGAAGATCTCACCCTTCTACTACCAAACTTCCAACCCCAGAAAATAATGCATCAGCCCTAGATCCTTCATGTCGAATTCTGTAGCTAAATTCTCCTTGTAGTCCTTGTTGAGCCTAGATGATCTTGTTAGAAATAGATCATCTACGTACAACACCAGTATCAGAGGCTCATCCCCTACTCTCAGATTGTAGAGATTGGGATCTACGTCACTCTTGATAAATCCCATCTTCTGCAAGTAGCTGTCAATTCGACCATGCCAAGCTCTAGTGGCTTGCTTTAGTCCATACAAGGCCTTCTTGAGCCTGCACATATGAGTTTTTTGCTCATGCGTCTCAAAGCCCTCTGGTTGTTCAATATATACTTCTTCTTCTATCACCCCATTCAAGAATGCAGTCTTGATGTCCATCTGGTGAATCTCCCATCCCATCTGAGCAACAAGGGATATCATAGATCTAATAGAAGTATATCAAGCTACTAGGGTGAAGGTCTCTTCATAGTCTATCCCTTCCTTCTGAACGTACCCCTTAGCCACAAACCTGGCTTTAAATTTCTTGATGCTGCCATTTGTAGCATATTTGATCTTGTAGATCCATCTCAAACCCACAACTGATCTGTCCTGAGGCCTAGGAACCACTTCCCAGACATCATTTGTCATGATGGAGCTTTATTCTTCCATGATCACATCTACCCACACCTGATGATGAGTTGCCTCCTGAAAACTAGAGGGTTCCCCAACCTGGGATACCAAGGCTTGGTACCTGTCGGGTTGCCTGTGCTGCCTCTTCTCATTTCTAGGGGCTCCGACAAACTCCTCTGCGTCCCTCGAAATTTGTCGTAATTCCTTGCTTGTCCTATCACTGGTAGTGGGAGGATCTACCCGCTCTCCTTCCTGCAATTCCTCGGGAGATGTATCCCTTGGATCCTCGTGCCTTGGAGAAGCACGTGTGTTATCCTCCGCAGATCGTTGTGATTGGACCAACGGATCCTCCTTAGACTATGTTGCAGAAGTCATCTCCCAAGATTTCCTGAAGGCCCTTTCCTCCATGAACTTCACATCCTGCTGTACTACAATCTTCCTGTTCTTAGGAATATAGATGTGGTAAGCCTTTGCATTCTCGCTATATCCCACCAGATATTCCTTTTCCGTAGTCTTATCTAGTTTCTTCCTCTTCTCTTCGGGTACATGGAAGTATGCCGCACTGCCAAAGATCCTAAAGTGGCTCACCTCTAGATTCCTGCCAGTGAAGAGACTTTCTGGAGTGATCTTACCCAATGCACTGTGAGGAATCTTGTTATGTACATAGATAGCTGTATTACAAGCTTCAGTCCACAAGAATTTGGGCATGTCTTGATCATACAACATTTCCCTTGCAGCGTCGACAATAGTTCTATTCTTTCTCTCTGCAATTCCATTATGCTCCGGATTATACGGAGCGGTCCACTCTCTTCTGATGCCTTCCCTTGCACAAAACTCTGTGAAGTCTTTATCGATGTATTCTCCACCATTGTCTGATTGCAGTGTCTTTATCCACTTTCCTGTCAGATTATCCACCAGAGCTTTAAACTCCTTGAATCGATCAAAGACTTCGTCCTTGGTCTTCAGAAAGTAGATCCAAGTCAATCTGGAATGGTCATCAATAAAGGTGATGAAATATTCGGCACCACTAAGAGTTCTATTGGATATTGGTCCGCAGATGTCTGAGTTTATTAAGCCCAACACACTCTTAGCCCTACTGCTGCTTCTATGGTACGCTGTCTTGGCATACTTCCCCAATACGCACCCTCTACATACATCATCTCGCTTGGTGCTCAGTTCTGGAACTCCCGTGACAGTCTTCTTGAGAATTCTTAAAGCCCCATGGTGTAAGTGCCCCATTCTCTTGTGCCATAGTTCATTCAAATCCTTCTCATCAGTGCTGCCTATTAGTGCCATCGGGGATTCGAGCTCAAGGTGTCTTCAAGACACTTCAACTAAGATTCCTCAAGGTGTCTTCAAAACGGTTCCTCCAAATGCTTCAAGATCTGGTCAATGATCTGCTCCAACATGCCCACCATCAATATCTTCTTCACTTGTACACGCCTCCAATTTCACTGTCCATTAATGCTCATTCATTATTCTTCATAGGACTGCAATCCAAGCATGTGGTCACAAACCCACTGTTTTTAATGAGGATCCATACTGTTGAAGGCTTTCAAGGTTCCACAGATAGGCAAAAACATATATATCAGTCCTCCAAACCTTTTATCATTGATCAGTTATGAGATATCCGAGCCAATACAGATTTGATGTATCAAACCACAAAATTGTCCTATCTGAGCTCAAAGGAAGTCACTGTACTGCAATCAAGATAAAGGTTCAATCATCAATGATACAGTCCTAAATAACAATGCTGTCCCAAAGTGTGCTCGCTGTCACAGGTTCAAAATACTACACTACAGGGTGAAATTTGCAGGCTTGAAGTGTTGTCCAAAGAGCTGAAATTGTAGGTTGTTACAAACCTTTCTCAAGGTTCAAACCTTCCACAAGAGAGTTGTAGAGATATATGTCCTAGCTTTAAACAATTCCGAGCCTCAGAATACTGTTTGCTGTCCAAGGTATTACAGGTCTGAAGTTTTCTCAGATCACGTCCTTTAAAGATATTACAGCACCCTAAAACTCATGACCGAGCCCTCTTCTTTCACTGTAAATTTACCACAGATTTGATCTTGTAATGAGCTTCCATAGGTAGCTGCCGTCCTCCTTCAGGTGATTGTCTTCAGGTTAAGTATACAGATCTGATGCCTTAATTATTTGAGCTTGAAAGATAATCCTAACAACAAAACTGCACAAACAGACTTCTTCATTTATTTCCTTGACCTCCTTGCTGTTCTATAACTCCTCTATGAAATGATCACCGAAAATGATGCTTGAAATGAAGTCTTTCAACTTGTATTTATATAAAATTTCGACCATTAATAAGAAGACACGTCTCTTGGTGGGAGGCCGACATGAGTAGGCTAGCATAGGTCGGCTTAAGGACAGATTTATTTCTTTAACTTGAAAAATTCATATCTCCCAAACCGCTTGGAGTTTCGGGCCAAGTAATAGCTCATTGGAAAGACAAAATTATGCTCTAAAAGATGGCATAGGTATCAAATTGAGAGGCTGCCTCTAAGATAGAAAAAACATTTTTTAGTGTGACTGGTCATTAATTAGTGCAGAATTTGAGGTAGGGCAGATAGGCTTCTCTTGTTAGGCTTCTTCATGGTTTTTGCTTCTTCATTGTTTAACACCTTCATCATAGGATCATGGTAGGACATCAGCAATGAGTGTATTATATAGTGGCACAGTGATATGTTATAGGCATTATCATTAGGAAGGTATCTTTCAATCATCAATCATGTCATCTCTTAGTCTTCCAATCTTCATCAAACACCATCATTAAGTGTGGTCATATAAGAGTATAGCATCATCACAAGTATGGCTTCATTAAGTATCGTTCTTCACATCATGGGCTTGTACTTAGGGACTAGATCACTAATCAGACACTTGGCAACTTCTTAGGGCAAGACATCATCATCTAGAACCAGACATCTCAAGAATATTGACATCTCAGTCAAAGCCATGTTGCCATCCATGACAACCTTGATTAATAGTAAACGTCATAACCTTTGTTTTGAAGCTGTGACACGGAGAGTAAGTTCATCCCCAAACCATGCACATGTAGCACATTGGTGGCCCGAAGCTTATTACCAACTTTTGTTTGAACCACTATGGTACCTCTTCCAACAGGGGTACATTTCGCCTTGTTGCCCATGGTGATTTTAAAATTCATCTACTCTTCTTGGTAGCTTGAGAAACATTCTCGTACTCCTGTCACGTGAGCATAAGCTCCACTGTCAATATACTAGATTTCTGGAGAAGCAGAGCTTGACACACAAGCAAATTTTTCTTCCAATCTGGATGCCAGAACAGAAACGTCGTGATCCATCTTCTCTTTCATGCTTTCCCTCTTTGGAGAACTGCGTGAACCCTTTCGAGTTGTTGTTGCAGCAACGTCTGATCTTCGTTCCATTGCCGAATCTCCAATCTTGTTACTCAATCTTAGCTCTTATACCATGGGAAAATTTCAATCTTGAAATACTACTGCAGTGATAGATTTATTTCTCCTACTTATTCTTGCAAAAAGTTATTTATAGAATTATTCTAGAAAATTTTGAAATAAACACTACTGCAGCAATCACTCGTATATATGCAGAGAACAGAACAGTGGAAAATACAAGCATAAGAATCAATCACATAGACACAGTTATTTTTGGACAATTGTTCCCAGAAATACCCAATGTGGGAAAATCGGTGCAACAAATGAGGGTTTATATTATTCTTTAGCAGTGAAATCTTTACATGGAAACTTTGACAAAAGCAATTGAGAAAACTTCTTGAGATACACCTGAGAGAATTCTTCTCGAGTACCTAGAAGAATTTCTGACACCTAAGGGATTCACCAGCCCTCCCTGTGTCACTCAGCGTCTCTCCTGCATGCTCCTCTGCACAGAGCGAGCGTATGCCTGCGTCACCACTTTGTGAGGCCTCTGCGCTGCTCCTATGTGCTCCTTCTCTGATCTTCTACTGTCTCCTTGCCTGTAATATTCCTAATTAGCTTTTAGCTAGTTAGAATATTAAATTTTGTTTTTGTCAATAAGATAGATGAATAAGAGGGTAGAGGGACCCATAAATATCTTTATTAGGAATAAAACCACTTCTAATGTGAATGTGGATCAGTGTATCTAGTTGAATAAATTACTCTTTGGTGTGAAAAGGGGTCAATGCATGTGGATGGGGTCAAGGTTGACCAAATCAACAACGCAGTCGTGGAGGTAGTGGAGATAGTGGAGGACAACGCAGTCATAATGGGAGGAAGTCTCCATGAGAGTAGCATCATTATTGAGTGGGGTCAAGGGGAAAGAGGCTCACAAAGCATATAAGGAAGGGGATGGCAGCCATAGAGGGCATTCTGAATATTGTTTATGTATGGTCTTTTATGACTTTCTGCACACTTCAACTGTTTAGCGGAGTCTGCTATGTTGTTTAGCATAAGGGTGTTTCCGGGCTGAAATCCCACCCTCATCCTCGGGGTACTTTGAGTGCCCACTCAGGAGAGGTTCCTTTCAGCTTCATTCCATCATCCAACATCAGGCCAATCTTCATCCACCTTCAGCAGCGCAGTCTCCTTAAGGAATTGCGCAATCCAGGAGGGCAGTTTCAGTGGAGGGTTGATAACCCAAGGTTTTGACCTTATTTTCCAGTGAGGGGAGCAACCCTTCATACGAAAAGTTAGTAGGGAGGAGTATCAACTATTTTCTCATCAGATCAGCCACCTCCCAATAGTTACCCAACTATAGAGCATGATTCAGCCCTAGGGCTGTATTTTTCATCTTGGGTATTTCCGGAAACCCTTTCTGGGTTATCTTGGAATTGTGCTAGAAAGCCTAGATCTCTGATCCTAGCATTTTCTGAGCACCCTATCAGCAGATCTACACATTCCTAGTTTCCAACAGCAGTTATATCAAGTAGGATTGCGCAAGTCATGCCCTCCCAGCAGTTTATGTAGCAGCAGTTTCTCATATCTTGATGTATAGGGTCAATTCGGCCTTGTTTTGCCTAGCTTGAGTGCCTTTTCCTCAAGATCTTGTACTTCAGTTTCTGCTATCATATATAATAAAATGGCTCAATGATCTGCTCATGTTTTGATGTATTGATGTTTACTGCATTTTCCAGTTTTATGTTCAATATTCCTATTTTTCCTATTTTGGAATATTACAGTGGTATCAGAGCATAATCTTGGCTCAGCCTGTGGGGCACTACATCTATGTCATTTGAAGAAGAAGAACCTCTTACAAAACGGGAGAAGTGGTATATTAATAGAGGTCGAAAGTTTGATTACACAAACAACGAAGAAGACAAAGGCAAGGCTCCAATATCAGGAGAAATAGATGAAAAAGAGTTTCCCAAGCTTCTTCTCCAAACCATGCTAGATATTGCCAAAGAAATCAAGGAGATGAGGGTAAAAAGACAAAGGGAGACCCCAAGAGAGTTTCAACATGGAGAAGGTTCCGACACTTCACATCATTGGTGTGAACAACTGGTAATGCAGCAAGCTTCCCAACGCTCTACCATGCCTACATTCCTAGCAGTGGGAAATGTGGTTGGAGGACCCCAAGAGCAGGAGGCTCTTGGTGATTACTTTCTAGAATATGAATCTCAATCTCAAAGGTTCAAAGAAAATTTGAACTTCCAAGAGTTCTGCTAGATCAGGATAATAGGAGACCCCGTAATAACAATAGAAGTGGAGGGTACATGCAGAACAATGATTTGCAGTGTACTATGGGTAGATTCTTTCTACCTTCTTTTGATGGGACATCTAAGTGCACAACCAAGGCTTGGGTGGAAAAATTAGACATCTATTTCCAGTTGAACCAAGTACCAGAGATTGAAGCTATTAAGATAGCAGCGTTGCACCTTGAAGGTGAAGCACATGAATGGTGGTTTCATGGTATATCTACATTGGGGCATGCAAGTGTGACTGCATATGCAGAATTCACCCGGAGGTTGGTAGAAATATTTGACCAAAGAGATCCAAAGGCACCCTTTGTAGAGCTAGCTAAGCTCAAGCAGTCGGGAAATCCGGAGACCTACATCTCTGAATTCCTGAAACTTTTCGTCATGGTGCCAGATTTATCTACAACTAGGAGAGTATACATGTTCATTGATGGACTAGCAGAACCTTTGCATGGGTTAGTGAAGTCCACTAGACCAACTATGCTCCAAGATTCCATTGAGAGGGCTAGGGACTTACAAGATGCCTTGCCAAGGGCAGGAGCTCCATTCCAACAAAAACTCCCTTTTCAGTCAAAGGGGAAAGATGTGAAGGTTTCTCCCCCAAAGGAGAACCAGGGCAAAGGACCTCTTAGTGATGATGTCAGAAGAGATTTGAAGAGGAGGAAGCTTTGCTTCACTTGCCAAGAACCATGGGTACCCGGAGCTAGAACCATGCAATGTGTGAAGTATGTTCTGGCATTGACTGTAACTTTGGGGACATACACATTGACAGATCACTTCTTTGTGGTTGAGATTCCTGACACCAATGTGATATTGGGGGTACAGTGGTTGATCACACTGGGGAAGGTCACCACGGATTGGGAGACCTTGCAGATGGAGTGGATAGATAAGAAGAGTGGTAAGCACCAAATGATCAGGGGCATGCACACCTATCCACCTCAAGAAGTCTCGACACATAAAATGGAGGCTGATTTGCGTAGAGGAGGCAAGGGAAAATCAATCCACTCAGATATGAAGTCTATTTTAGACCATTATTCTACAGTATTTGGAGGCACTCCACTAGGGAGGCCACTGGACCGGAAGTTTGTTGAAGGATTCTCACAACTAGCAGCGCCACTCACAGACCTGGCCATGAGGGGAGCCTTTGGTTGTGTAAACACTGTGCAAAGGGCCTTTGATTGGCTCAAGGAAGTGATGAGCATTTGTCCGGTATTGGTATTGCCAGATTTCACCCAACCCTTTGTGCTGGAATGTGATGCTTCAGAGGAGGGTGTTGGCACAACGTTGGTGCAGGGAGGCCATTACATAGCCTTTGAGGATCAGAAGATGTTGCCACATAGGGAGGTGTATTCCACATATGAGAAAGAGTTGCTGGCCATCATGCATGCATTGGATAAATTCAGGCAGTATCGGATGAGAAACAATTTCCAAGTGAAGATTGACCACCACAGTCTTTGGTATTTCTTTGAGAAGAAACAGTTGCAAGAGAGGCAACAAGAGTGGGTTAATAGAATCTCAGTATATGGCTCTGACATCGAATATGTCAAAGGGAAAGGCAATGTGGTAGCGGATGCCTCATCACAGAGATCAGCAGCGCTGTCATTGATGAGTGTGGATTTAGATTGGGAGTCTGTTGTCGCATAGATTGTCCAGGCACCGCGAAAACGGCTCAGATCGGGAGCTGTCACCCTGATCCCCAATCTCTCTATTTAAGCTGTCTCCTTGCAAGCTAAGGGAGGTAGACCTTATCAGAAATGAAGGGCAAGAATCCAGGAGACACAGCTAAAACACCAAATACTTGATAAAATTAACGAGACTTCACAGATTGATTATGTTAAAACCAGTGCCTTATGGAGTCAAACAAGATCCTGTTATGCAATTAAAGGTAAGTATTGGATGTATAATTGCTGCTAAATGACCACAATGATATTCAATAGTAAGTGCCACGATCACTCATTAAGATACTTGAGGCAATCAACAAAGCTTATCATGAAACGATCATTGAGATAAATGCCAGATGCTTAAATGTTTTTCGAAATTATGATATTTCCAATATAACCCAGTTCGAAAATTTAAATGTTCCACAGTCAAACTTTAGATAAAAAAGTTTTAGCGCATTTGACTATAGAAAATTTGAAATTTTTTTTTATGTTTTTGTATTTTCTAGAATTTTTTAGGATTTTTGGAATTTTTTAATTTTTAATTAGTTTTAAATTATATATATATATATATATTTTAAACAAAATCCACAATAATTTAAAATCTAAAAACTAAACCAGAGCTACAAAAAAAACTAAACTAAATCAAAATCCTAATTGAAAAACTATAGCTACACATTAAAATTTAAATTTAAAACTACAAACATTAAACTAAAACTAAACTAAAATCAATTAAAATCTAACTAAAAATTACAAAAAAATCGAATTTAAACTCCTAAACTAAAAACCTATGCGACCCTATTAAAATCGAAAAGTTAAAATCTAAATATCAAATCAAACTAACACTATTACTAAAACAAAACTATATTGAAACATTAAAAAAAATTAAATCTGCGCTAAAGTAAATGAAACCAAAATAAATTTAAAACCTAACACCCTACTCTACGACTAACACTATCAAATGAATCCGACTAAAAAAATAACGTATATACATAAACGCGTGTGTTTGATTTATTTTATTTTATTTTGTGTCATGCGTTTTGCAGGTGATCGAGCGAGGACCCAGGGTATGGACGACAGACTTGGACGCAAGGGCAAAAACAAATTTGAAATGTATGCGTCTGTCGCTTTGCAGATGCAGGTTGGACGGAGGAGGATGCATGAAGACTAGACGACACAGAGGGTTCAATGAGTAGAGAAGCTAAGGTCGAGGCAGCAGACGGAGAATGGTTTGGACGGTGAAGAGGTGAACTTTGCTGGACGGCAAAGGGAATAGTTGACGCATGAGGAAATGAGGATTGGAAATCAACGCAGGCAGGAGCAGAGGACGGTGGAGAGGTGTAGCTCGAGGACAGGGCAGCGCTGGAGGAAAGAGCTGTCCGTACGGATGGCAGTGAGGGAGTGAAGTTCAGGTTTGCAGAGATATAAGCCAGCGTATGGTTTGCAGATGGCTGGGCAGTGGAATTTCAATGCAAAGAAAGGGATGAGGGCACGAATAGGAGAGAAATCAATGGCAAATAAAAGTTCTGTGTGGAGAAAGGATCGATGGATGAAATGAGGACGTAGAGGGTTTGATCTTGAATGCAAAAGAAAACATAGACAGGGACAATAGATGCTGTGAATAACCCGAGACGTCCAGCAGAATTTGAAATTTTTTTTCCAGTAAGAACCCAGATTTTGATCCTCCTTAAATCGAATAACACTCAGATTTATCAAATATCACCCAGATTTTATCCACAGTAGGAATTTGAGGGTAGATCTGGCCTTTGGAGGCTGGATCTGCCTCAAATCTAAAAAAAAAATTCTGATTTAAAACCCAGAACCTGCAAGAAACTAGCCAGATCTGAAGATATACACACCAAGAAACGATTAAACCCTTACAGTCTTTAAAAATTTACAAACTTACAAACTAGTTTACAGATCTGAGGCCCTCATGGCCAGATTTGAACCCTTTTAGCACAGTTTTGGAAAATGAAATTGAAAGAGAGGCACAAGCCCTAGGAGATCCTGCAAAACCACCAATTTCGTAAGATAGATTTGGAGGTTAACAAATAATGAGCTTTTCAGATTTATGTTTATTGAGAGTCGGTTGGTCCAACCGAAGACTTTCCCAGATGCTCAATCTTAAAAAAAATTTCCCTGCACACTTAGATCTAAACCTTAGATCGATAGAGATTTAAGAAAATAACATGAGATCCTTTAGAAAAATCAAAATGTCATTTTATGAATCCAGAAAACTGCACAAGATACCTGTATGCAGATTAATCCATGAAGGCCATCAACCATAAAATGCAGAAACAAAGTAGCAGAGTTTAGAGACAATTCACCACATAGATCCAAGAAGGAACATCAAAATTTGTAACCCCAAAGTCTTTATGCTTTATTACTCCAAAATTTACAAGAGCTTCCAAGACAGGTGCACGATCCTAAGATTGGATGATTCAATACTGACAAAGACTTCTAAATTTATAGGACAAAATCTCCAACGGCTAGTTTGGATGATTCTTGTCAAAATAATCTCAATCGTCCAAAAGATTTAATCATATTTTAATCCAGAGCGTTGAAATTAAAATTTTGGGGAAAAAAAGAATTTATCATTTAATTCAATTTTAATTAACTCAAAAATATTATTTTTGAGTTAATTACCCCAAAATTTTGATTTTGACTTAAGCACCAAGGCCCAAAGGTCCAAAATTTCTTAAAATTCTCAATATTCCCTTGGCCTGAGGCTTTCAAAATCATTTTCCAAGGACCCACAAATTTTGCCTTTAAAGATTTAATCCTAACTTAGGACCCTAAATTAATTAAATTTTTGGTTTAAGATTTTTTAAATTAATTGACCAGAAAATTTAATTAATTGACTGAGAGGGGATTATAATTATTTTTCCAACCCTCTTTACATGAGATAATACATTTACATACATGAAGGGAGAATACCCATTTGTATAGACCCTCAAATAAATACCCAATTCTGCGACTGAAAATATGATCTAGTAGACCAAGTAGCACAAACTACTTTTACAAGGACTCGATAGAAAACACGAAGACTCACTTAGCATGCTGATGATAAAATCCACCCTAGCTTTGGGGTGAGGTTGGAGGGAAAAGCTCTGCCGATCACTTTCGTGAATCAGTGAGACAAAAAACCTCCTAGGATGAAAATCATCAACAACATACTAGGATTACCTAGGTTGTTACATACATTGACGGTTTTACTTAGATCATTTACATCATAACATGTAGAATGGGTTTACATCATTTATAACAAAATGTCATCTGATGATGGAATTTGAATGGCGCGACCATGTCGAACATGACGAATCCCATTTGAAAAAATGGGGGTGTACTGCTATGGGGTAGTTGACAAAGTGTGGTCAACGTCTAGCTCTACTTGGGGACACATCGCTTCATTGAAGGAATGTGAGAATCCAGAATCTGCATCCAAGCAACACACAAGATTACATAAGTAGCGTCCATCCAAATATCATCATATAACATTAAGCTCATGAAAAATAGAAGATCTTTTTTTATTTATTATTCTACTTAACATGAAAAGTAAATCTACTCTAACTGCAAAATGAAATGCTGAAATAACGAGTAGGGTTAGAAATACAATACAGAGGATACCCTGTGGCATCAGATGTGCTCAATATAGTGCATGCTGAGCATTTTCCTACTTTCAGGCAAGTCTGTAGGCTGCTTTTTAGATGTGCCATGTCCAATCTTGCTAATTGTAGGACTTTGTCTTATCCGAATGTCAAGCTGCTCTCGACCATCAGACAAATCAAACCACTTACTTCTTCTTTTCTGCTTCTTTCTCTTCTTCTGAGTGGGTTGTGATGTCAGCAGTGAGACCACTGTAGATTTCTCGTCCTTGTCTTGAAGATGTTTGTACAAAATATCTGAAGAACCTGGAGCGTGACCAATATTATTCTGGATATATTCTGTCAATGGTGACACATAAGCTTGGTCTTTCTCAACATCCTTTGAAACTATAGTTAAATCCTTCGTGTGATGAGATGGGAATGGCTTTAGCAGACAAGAAGTCTTATGATCTGTTGATGAATCTTCATAATCAAATTTCGGCTGAAACTTTTGTATATGTAATTTTTCCATTTTTTCCAACCTTTTATGTATGGAACTCATCTCCAACAAGTGATTTTCCTTCATGGTAGTCATTTCCTGGGTGTGTCTTGCTTCCATTGCAATCATATGATTCTGTATAATGGACATCTGATTAGAATGATTAACTTCCATTATCTTTAACCTGTTTTCCATGACATTTATTTCCTGTGCATGACTTGCTTCCATGGAAGTTATCTTATTTTGAAGATTGATTTGGTTAGCTTCCATGTTTTGAATCATTTGTGTATGATTGGGTTGCACATCCTTAATCATCTGAGCTGGTTCCTTAACATGACTTTCATGATCTTCTATATGCATGTGATAGTCCTTACCAACAACATTAATTTGATGGCTCGACCCTGCCATTCTACTAGCTATGATTCTTTTGACAACATGGCAAGTAACCTCTTCATGAAGATCATTACAGGCTCTACAATAAGGCAGAGCTTCATCCACAAGATTTGCAAACTCGAGTTGATTTGTCGGTCTCTGCTCATTAGATAGGCCTCTTTCCTGCAAAGCATTATTATTTCTAGGTTGGGAATTCTGCGTTTGAGCCCTTTCCATTTGAACCAACCTAGCCTGTAAGACACTTATTTCCTTAGCATGTTCAGAGATCAATTTCGCTTGATTAAGCTCCATGCTTTCAAGCTTTTGCATTAACTTTTTCATAGGGTCATCATCATCTTTTTCAATTTCTTTTTCCTTAGATTCTGTCAAAGACTTATCAAAATCTGGAATTTCAGACATTCCAGATGCTTTCTTATCATTTTCAATCTCCTCAGCTAAAGATTGACAAGCCTTATAATTTGCAGTTTTAGCCCGCCTTAACTCATATGAAGTATCAGAATCAAAAGCATCAATGTAAAAATTTAGAAGAGATCCATCGGGAGGTTTATGAGTTTGAGATATTTCTCTAAGAATACCATTAAATCTCCTGTTAAATTCTTTAGTCGTTTCATTTTCTTCCTTTTTTATGGTACTGATTTCTCTTACCAAATGCATACCTTCCCTTTTATCACCGTACTTTTCCTTAAAGGCAGTTACAATTGATTCAAAAGTATTGAATGAATTATCAGGCTTTTCCATAAACCATTCAGCAACATCCTCACCAAAAGTAAGAACAAAAGTTTTCATCTTTACATCATCGAAATTATTATTTGCAACTGCAAATCTATTCCACCAGTTAGTGAAAGCAAACAAATGAGACTTGACACTAACTGCATCATTTCCTTGAAAAGATGGTAATTTATCCATTTGAGGGACATCATGGGGATAACCCTGAATATTAGCAAAATTACACGGGGCAAAAACATCCATGATATCGTTTTTAGTATTTTAGAAATAGATTCGTGTTCAAGAATAGTCAAAAGGTCCTCAAGAAGCGAACTTCTTAGCAGGAACTCTTGTAAGAAATGAAAGAATTTGAGTCGCCACTTGAACATGAAACTAATTCTAAAACAGAAAAAATAATCGAGAGATAGCAGATGGATTTCAGGGGGGGTTCTTGTCTGGGAGTGAAAAGATGAATAAGTGGAGTCGCCACCCAAACAAGAAGCCAACCGAAATGTCCAGGTGCTAAAGATGAAATGATTAGTGAGATGATGAAAGATAAGGCGATGAAAATATGAAGAGATGAAAAACGCCAGAAAATGTGATCCCTCGTGATAGGCTAATGAATGGCGAGGAAAGATTAGAAGATTAGAAAATGTCGTTAAGACCAAGGACAGAAAAACTCTATCCCCGACAACGGCGCCAAAAAATGTTGTCGCACAGATTGTCCAGGCACCGCGACAACGGCTCAGATCGGGGGCTGTCACCTTGATCCCCGATCTCTCTATTTAAGCTGTCTCTTTGCAAGCTAAGGGAGGTAGACCCTATCAGAAATGAAGGACAAGAATCTAGGAGACACAACGAAAACACCAAATACTTGATAAAATTAACGAGACTTCACAGATTGATTATGTTAAAACCAGTGCCTTATGGAGTCAAACAAGATCCCGTTATGCAATTAAAGGTAAGTATTGGATGTATAACTGTTGCTAAATGACCACAATGATATTCAATAGTAAGTGCCATGATCACTCATTAAGATACTTGAGGCAATCAACAAAGCTTATCATGAAACGATCATTGAGATAAATGCCAGATGCTTAAATTTTTTTCGAAATTATGATATTTCCAATATAACTCAGTTCGAAAATTAAAATGTTCCACAGTCAAACTTTAGATAAAAAAGTTTTAGCGCATTTGACTATAGAAAATTTGAATTTTTTTTTTTTTTTTTTTTTATGTTTTTGTATTTTCTAGAATTTTTTAGGATTTTTGGAATTTTTTATTTTTTATTAGTTTTAAATTTTTCATATATATATTTTTTAAACAAAACCCACAAAAATTTAAAATCTAAAAACTAAACCAGAGCTACAAAAAAAACTAAACTAAATCAAAATCCTAATTGAAAAACCATAGCTACACATTAAAATTTAAATTTAAAACTACAAACTTTAAACTAAAACTAAACTAAAATCAATTAAATTCTAACTAAAAATTTAAAATCGACAAGTTAAAATCTAAATATCAAATCAAACTAACACTATTACTAAAACAAAACTATATTGAAACATTAAAAAAAATTAAATTTGCGCTAAAGAAAATGAAACCAAAATAAATTTAAAACCTAACACCTTACTCTACGACTAACACTATCAAATGAATCCGACTAAAAAAATAACGTATATACATAAACGTGTGCGTTTGATTTATTTTATTTTATTTTGTGTCATGCGTTTTGCAAGTGATCGAGCAAGGAGCCGGGGTATGGACGGCAGACTTGGACGCAAGGGCAAAAACAAATTTGAAATGTATGCGTCTGTCGCTTTGCAGCTACAGGTTGGATGGAGGAGGATGCACGAAGACTGGACGACATCGAGGGTTCAATGAGCAGAGAAGCTAAGGTCGAGGCAGCAGACGGAGAATGGTTTGGACGGTGGAGAGGTGAACTTTGCTCGACGGAAAAGGGAACAGTTGACGCGTGAGGAAATGAGGATTGGAAATCAACGTAGGCAGGAGCAGAGGACGGTGGAGAGGTGTAGCTCGAGGACAGGGCAGCGCTGGAGGAAAGAGCTGTCCGTACGGACGGCAGTGAGGGAGTGAAGTTCAGGTTTGCAGAGATATAAGCCAGCGTATGGTTTGCAGATGGCTGGGCAGTGGAGTTTCGATGCAAAGAAAGGGATGAGGGCACGAATATGAGAGAAATCAATGGCAAATAAAGGTTCTGTGTGGAGAAAGGATCGATGGATGAAATGAGGACGTAGAGGATTTGATCTTGAATGCAGAAGAAAACATAGACAGGGACAGCAGATGCAGTGAATAAACCAAGATGTCCAACAGAATTTGAAATTTTTTTTCCAGTAAGAACCTAGATTTTGATCCTCCTTAAATCGAATAACACTCAGATTTATCAAATATCACCCAGATTTTATCCACAGTAGGAATTTGAGGGCAGATCTGGCCTTTGGAGGTTGGATCTGCCTCAAATTTAAAAAAAAAATTATGATTTAAACCCAGAACCTGCAAGAAACTAGCCAGATCTGAAGATATACACACCAAGAAATGATTAAACCCTTACAGTCTTTAAAAATTTACAAACTTACAAACTAGTTTACAGATTTGAGGCCCTCATGGTCAGATTTGAACCCTTTTAGCACAGTTTTAGAAAATGAAATTTAAAGAGAGGCACAAGCCCTAGGAGATCCTGCAAAACCACCAATTTCGTAAGATAGATTTGGAGTTTAACAAATAATGAGCTTTTTAGATTTATGTTTATTGAGAGTCGGCTGGTCCAATCAAAGACTTCCCCAGACGCTCAATCTTAAAAAATAATTCCCTGCACACTTAGATCTGAACCTTAGATCGATAGAGATTTAAGAAAATAACATGAGATCCTTTAGAAAAATCAAAATGTCATTTTATGAATCCAGAAAACTGCACAAGATACCTGTATGCAGATTAATCCATGAAGGCCATCAACCATAAAATGCAGAAACAAAGTAGCAGAGTTTAGAGACAATTCACCACATAGATCCAAGAAGGAACATCAAAATTTGTAAACCCAAAGTCTTTATGCTTTATTACTCCAAAATTTACAAGAGCTTACAAGACAGGTGCACGATCCTAAGATCGGATGATTCAATACTGACAAAGACCTCTAAATTTATAGGACAAAATCTCCAATGGCTAGTTTGGATGATCTTTGTCAAAATAATCTCAACCGTCCAAAAGATTTAATCATCTTTTAATCCGGAGCGTTGAAATTAAAATTTTGGGGAAAAAACGAATTTATCATTTAATTCAATTTTAATTAACTCAAAAATATTATTTTTGAGTTAATTACCCCAAAATTTTGACCTTGACTTAACCACCAAGGCCCAAGGGTCCAAAATTTCTTAAAATTCTCAATATTCCCTTGGCCTAGGGCTTTCAAAATCATTTTCCAAGGACCCACAAATTTTGCCTTTAAAGATTTAATCCTAACTTAGGACCCTAAATTAATTAAATTTCTGGTTTAAGATTTTATTAATTAATTGACCGGAAAATTTAATTAATTGACTAAGAGGGGATTATAATTATTTTTCCAACCCTCTTTACATGAGATAATACATTTACATACATGAAGGGGGAATACCCATTCGTATAGACCTTCAAATAAATACCCAATTCTGCGACTCAAAATATGATCTAGTAGACCAAGTAGCACAAACTACTTTTACAAGGACTTGATAGAAAACACCAGGACTCACTTAGCATGCTGATGATAAAATCCACTTTAGCTTTGGGGTGAGGCTGGAGGGAAAAACTTTGCCGATCACTTTCGTGAATCAGTGAGACAAAAAACCTCCTAGGATGGAAATCATCAACAACATATTAGGCTTACCTAGGTTGTTACATATATTGACGGTCTTACTTAGATCATTTACATCATAACATGCAGAATGGGTTTACATCATTTATAACAAAATGTCGTCTGATGATGGAATCTGAATGGCGCGACCACGTCGAACATGACGAATCCCATTTGAAAAAATGGGGGTGTACTGCTATGGTGTAGTTGACTAAGTGTGGTCAATAGAGTCCTAGCTGTTGGTGGAGTATTCCAAGGATCACTTCACATGTGAGATACGAGATGGGCAGATGATCGATGAGAGGTATAGAGTGATGGATGAAGTCATCTATTACCTGGACTGAATCTTCTTGACTAGAGATTTTGAGCTCAAGGAGAAACTTCTGCATGCAGCGCATGATTCACCCCTCTCAAGCCACCAAGGTTTCACAAAGACCTATCAGGCCATTAGGGAGAGATTCTGGTGGAAGGGTCTCCATGGGGATGTGCTCCAGGATATCAGGAAGTGCGTAGTTTGCCAGAAGAATGAAGAAGAAAACAACCATCCTGCAAGGCTGTTACAGTTACTTCCTTCTCAGGGAGGGAAATGGGAGAGCACTTCTATGGACTTCATTACCAGTTTTCAAGCAGTACATGGTAAGAATTGTATCTTTGTGGTCATTAGTCAACTAACAAAGTGTTCACATTTCTTTTCCATCTCTTCACAGTACACTGCTTCACAAGAGGCCAAGCTTTTCCATAAACTTCATGGTCTTCCTAGGACCAAGTCAATGATAGAGATAGCTGCTTCATGAATGGCTTTTGGCAGGAGTTGTCCCGTTTGGGGGGTACCAAGTTGACACCGAGTACCAGTTATTACCCCCAAACAAATGGGCAGACAGAGGTAGTAAACAAGTGGCTGAGAAGCTACTTGCAAAACTATGTTCCGGGTCAACAAAGAGCATGGCTGCGCTGGCTCCACTTGGGGGAATATTGTTACAATCCGACATTTCATGTGTCAATCAGTATGTCTCCATTTTTGGTTCTATATGGTTATGATGCTCTATCAGTTGTTGATATGATGTTTGGAGCAAGCAAGGCTCCTAGAGCCAAAGATTGGATCCAAGAGAGTCAAGATATATTCTGGGCTCTTAAGGACAACATTGCTACAACCCAAAATCAACAGAAGTTATATATAGGTCATGACATTTTGGGGTGGATAATTTGGTCTATCTCCATCTTCAGCCATGCAAACCATGTACATTGAAGGAGAAGGGTGTTGAGAAGCTTAAGCTCCATTTCTATGGGCCATACAGAGTGATCTGTTGTATTGGGGAAGTAGCATATGGGTTGGAGCTCCCCATTGGGAGTAAGATCCCTAGCATTTCTCATGTCTCATGCCTCAAAATGGCCATTGGACAGCATGTAGTTGCCACTATGGATCTCCCACCTTTTTATATTAAGGGCCATTTGGTTTTACAACCAAAAGCTATCTTGGACACTTGGGAGGGGCAGCTAAGGAACAAGGTGATTAAAGAATATTTGATTCAATGGAGGAATCTTTCAGATGAGGATGCTACTCGGGAAGGAGAGAAGATTTTGCAGCATCAATCCTTGCAGTTGGTTGAGGACAAGAAACATTTGGGAGGGGAGGATTGTATTATTCCTAATTAGCTTTTAGCTAGTTAGAATATTAAATTTTGTTTTTGTCAATAAGATAGATGAATAAGAGGGTAGAGGGACCCATAAATCTCTTTAGTAGGAATAAAACCACTTCTAATGTGAATGTGGATTAGTGTATCTAGTTGAATAAATGACTCCTTGGTGTGAAAAGGGGTCAATGCATGTGGATGGGGTCAAGGTTGACCAAATCAACAACGCAGTCATGGAGGTAGTGGAGATAGTGGAGGACAACACAATCATAATGGGAGGAAGTCTCCATGAGAGTAGCATCATTATTGAGAGGGGCCAAGGGGAAGGAGGCTCACAAAGCATATAAGGAAGGGGATGGCAGCCATAGAGGGCATTCTGAATATTGTTTATGTATGGTCTTTTATGACTTTCTGCACGCTTCAGCCATTTAGCGGAGTCTGCTGTGCTGTTTAACACAAGGGTGTTTCTGGGCGGAAATCCCACCCTCATCCTCAGGGGACTTTGAGTGCCCACTCAGGAGAGGTTCCTTTGAGCTTCATTCCATCATCCGGCATCATGCCAATCTTCAGCCACCTTCAACAGCGTAGTCTCCTTCAGGAATTGCGGAATCCAGGAGGGCAGTTTCAGTGGAGGGTTGATAACCCAAGATTTTGAGCTTATTTTCCAGTGAGAGGAGCAACCCTTCATACGGAAAGTCAGTAGGGAGGAGTATCAACTATTTTCTCATCAGATCAGCCACCTCCTAGCAATAACCCAGCTGTAGAGCGTAATTCGACCCTAGGGCTGCATTTTTCATCTTGGGTATTTCCGGAAACCCTTTCTGGGTTATCTTGGAATTGTGCTAGAAAGCCTAGATCTCTGATCTCGACATTTTCTGAGCACCCTATCAGCAGATCTACACATTCCTAATTTCCAGCAGCAGTTATATCAAGCAGGATTGTGCAGTCATGACCTCCTAGTAGTTTATGTAGCAGTAGTTTCTCATATCTTGATGTATAGGGTCATTTCAGGCTTGTTTTACCTAGCTTGAGTGCCTTTTCCTCAAGATCTTGTACTTCATTTTCTGCTGTCATATATAATAAAATGGCTCAATGACCTGCTCATGTTTTGATGTATTGATGTTTAGTGCATTTTCCAGTTTTATGTTCAATATTCCTGTTTTTCCTATTTTGGAATATTACATTCCCTCAAACACTAACACTGTTAAAACCCTCTGCTTCCTTCACCCCGCAAATCTCCCTCTGAAATCGAATTCTCTTCCTTCAAAATCGACTTCCCTCGGGTTATTGAATGCTTGCCCGACTTACTTTTCAAATGGCCCTCAAGTCTTCTTTTATAATCTTCTGGTTGATGAATCAACGACTCAGATTAGAAGTCCAATCAATGGCTAAGATTAAAACTTGACTTGATCTTCATTTTCTAGAAGGTTCATACTCTGTTTTATTAATACCCATTAATTATTTAATTCTCCTAAGTTTAGACTTAGGGTCTTCATCAAAATAATTAATTATTTTAAGAAAACACAAATGGAGTAGAATTTTCCCAAACTATTTCTGGGTTCTTTAGAGCACTAATGTCCAAGCCTTCTTATAAATTGAGACTTGGAACGCTTTCCGATGCTATAAAAATTAATAGAGACCAGCCAGTGAATGAACTCTGGGAACATGTATGTTTGTGGGACAAAAGTTGACAAGACTCCATACTTGATTAAAGCAGAGTAAACTGGAAATTTATACTGGTTGAGAATGTCATGTTGGTAAAATAGTGGGTGATCAACATTGCAGACAGTGTCTACAATGTCAGTTTATGTATCCATTAAGGGAATGTGGGTGGAGGACCCAGCCAAAACACCTTTCTTTGACATCTTTGAAAAATTCAAGTATAGTTATACGAAATACTTGGTTCTGACGAGGCAGTTGATGACTTGGATGCTGGTACAGAGGTTGGAAAATGTGTTCGAGAGTGGACGTGGACAAATAATTAGAACAAAAACCCCTTTTATAGGCAAAATAAGACTCGGCGGGAAAAGACGTAGTACGAAGGTGAAATGAATGAAGGTAGATGACAAGACAGGTCAGATGACACAGAAAGGTGACATGGACAGTGACATGGCTGGCTCGCTTTGCTGACGTCTACGGGGGGACTCCGCAGTACGGGATAAATCTCAGAGCAGTGCCCCCGCAGGTAATCTGGGCCGCTCGTTCAAGTCAATTGACGAAGGTCAAAGATTCTTGCGGAGGCACTCCCTTTGATAACCCCTGAGCACTTTCTGGGTTTGCGCCATTGTACAAACGCTATTGAATCCATGGTCCCTACAGTGTAATCCGCTCGTTCTTTAACGCTATGTGTCGGTAGGGGTCCCGCTTGTCTACCACAAAGTACTTCGACACCCTTTAGTGCATCATTATTCAAAAATCGTTTTTTGCACATATGCATTTTTTTTTTTATTTTTCAAAATATATATTACCATATATAGTATATACAACATATAAAAAATTTAAAATAGGCCACAACAGACATATTAATACTTTAAATCAGGATCACCTTAAAATATCTAACTAGACCAAGTCTTGTAAAAGTGTTCCCTACCTTTGTAGGAGTGGCTAACTAGTCAACCCTATTAGGTGCTTCTAGCCCCCAAGGGGTGGTGGCATTTCCAAGGTCAACCCTTCAATCCATAGGTGTTAGCGCAAGTGGCAATGGAGGGGAAGGACTCCATTGCCAAGTGCCATGGCTAGGGGACCAACTAATGGGAGTCCACATCCTGAGTGTATAGATGTAATGGAGGGGGAATTCTGTTGATTTTTGTTAGCATCAGATGTGCTCTAGCCTCAAGAATTTGGATGGAGGCTAGGACACATGCATTCTCCAAGACCCAAAAATCGTTTTGGGAAATTCCACCCGGAGAAGGTTTAATGAAAATAATTAAATATTTTTAATGGATGCCTAAGTCTAAACTTAGGAAATTACAATAATTAAAGTATTAATTAAACTGGGTGTGAATCTTCTAGAAAAAGATGGAGATCGAGTCAAGATGATCTGAGCCATTGATTATGATCTAATGTGGGTCGTTGATTGTTCAACGAAAAGATTGTAAGAAGGAACACGATGGGCACTTGGAGAACATATTGAGTGAGGAATCAAGAGATCGAATTCTCAAGAGAGAAGCGCAACAGTTGCCTACGAGAGATCGAGGTGATTTCTTGGGGTGAGGGGTAGGGATAGTTGTCCGGTGGAAGATTTTCTTGATCCAGAGAGTGCAAGGCAGAGGAGGCAATAAAAGCCACAGAGAGACTGCGCAGTGCCATGCAGAGCTTCAGAGGGAGTGTAATTTTCCAAGTAGAAATAAACAACAATATAAAGCAATCATAAACAAGAAACTACAACAAATAGAGAGACATCATATAAATAATGCAAAACATGGAGAACGCTGAGCCATTTTATTATATAACTGGAAGATATAATAGGTACAAAGGTGATCGAAATGATGGCACCTTGGCTTGCACAAGGCAAGCTGGAAATACTCTCAGAAGTGCTCAAGGAATGGCTGCTCTATCAGTGACTGCATTATCTCCAAAATCCTGTTGCTACTGCTACCGGACTACTGTTACTGCTGGAATGGGATGGCTCTTTGGGGCTATTCCCCTGCTCAGAAAAATAGGAAACTCTGGGAATGAGCTCTCTTCCCAATACCCAGAAATGCCCAAAAAGGGATTCCAGAATGGATGACCCCGAAAAGTCATCTCCCTTGAGGAATAACTCTATCCTAGTGAAGTACGCTGGGCCTGAATGAATCCCTACGAATAATGACCTCCTCTACCAAAATGATGGAATAGCTAAGGGTTGATCCCTTCTCACTATCCCAGGCTGAATCCCTTGATGAAACTCCACCTCTGGCACTACCTCCAAGGACTGCGTTATCTCTCCTCAGGACTGCGCTGCCCAAGCAAGTGCATAATCCCTGGCTGAAGATGCTATGGCTCCCACTTGAAAATCAAAAGAGAACTCCTCACCCAAGCAGGCACTCGAAGTCCCCTGAGGCTGAGGTTGGGATCTCCGCTCGGAGACACCCGGTGTGCTGAACAACACTTGCAGACTTCATTCAACAGCAAAAGCGTGCTCAATGTCAAGAGACAAAACATAGATGCATAATCAAATGAATGAATGAGGAGCCTCTTCCCCTCTTTATGCTTGGAGAGCCTTGCTCCCCCTAGGCCCCACCAAAACTGCACTGTCCCTCTTGGCCACGCTATCCCTCTCTCTCTGCGCTGTCATGGGCCCACGCTACCCATGCTGCCACTTCCCTCACGCTGCCACTTCGACCCCTGGGCCCCAAGCTGTCAAATAATAATGTGTTCAAGTGACTTTAGGGAATGTTTATTTCCTAGTGTAGGTTAAGTGTCTTCTCACCCACTTTATTAACTGAATTAACTTTATAAAAAGTAAATTGGCCAAAATTAATATTACCAATTAGCTGCTGCTAATTGGGAATATTAGAGGGAGTCCGAAATTTTGTTGAGGAAACAGTTGAGGGTCAGTGCCATGAAGCTGGAGGGAGTTTGCAGAGGCCAGTAGAGCCTCATTTCCAGTCAACAGAAGATCCAACGGCAAGAGGGAAGGATACATCGAGTTGTGATGCAAAGATTGCATAGGGTGACACAGTCGCTGCATAGAGGCAGTGCAGAGCAACTCATCTTGAGTTGAGGTCAGTGCCAGATTCCCATGGCAGAGTGAGATTTTCTCATGAGATTTATTTGTCAGTTTTTCCTCTGTATGACTTGTCAGTTTCGACAGTCATATACTTGTATTAATAAACGATTGCATAATAATACAAACCCTCAATTGCTGCACCGAGTTTCCCGCATTGAGTTTTTCCAAGGACATTTGTTGAAAAATAATGGTGTCCATTGTGTGCTTATTTCTTTCCTGCGTTGTATATTTGTTTCCACAGTATTTTGTATTTGTGTAGGTTGCAGTGTGATGTATTCAGTGTTTGCTGTAGAAAACTGCAAATAAATTGTTATGCTAAAATTAAAAATTAGGTGAATATTTTCCAGTTGCTGCAATAGGATTCTAGATTTAGGATATTTCACATGGTATCAGAGCGCAGGTGAAGCAGAGAAGAGCTTAGAAGTAGAGCTGAAGAGGGAGCTCGAAGAGCTGTGTAGGCAGGAGATCAAATCCCCAGAAGGGTAGCGCAGTCTAGTGCCAGGAGGGCAAGATTTTCGTGGAAATTTCCTTCGCTGAGTGAGTCGACAGAGAAGGAGATTTTCCAGATCGATATTTGTCAGTGGCAGAGGGAGCAACAACTTTAGCGCAGATTAGTGCTTCAACTGGGATGCAGATTTTTTGCAGCAGTTTGCTAGTGTAGAAAAGCATCAGAAGAGGGAAGAAGGAGCACACTAAGGGGATTTATTCCTTAGAGAATTCTAAGCCAAGGAATTCGATTTCTCAGTGCAGAGCAGCAGTAGCCGGGAGCATATCTACTTACTCTAGCAAGAAGTGCGTAGAGCTAGTCAACAGCTGTGTAGAGGAGAGAGGGAGAAGTTCGACGTCTATTTGGCGAGATGGCATCTACCGGGCTAAGAGATCAGGATCGATTGGAGGGTGTCTCCAACTATGTGATCTGGAAGGCAAGGATCTCCTTCCTTCTGGATGAGCACGATCTTAAAGCCTTCATCGATAATGTGGTAGTTGTCCGCACAGATTTGGATCCATTGAAAGCTTACAAGAAGGATATGGAAAAGGCCAAGAGGTTGATCCTCGACGGAGTGAGATATCACGTTGTATCTCACATGACAGGCAAAGGCACAGCTAAAGAGATGTGGGATGCATTGGCCATGTTGTATCAGGGATCTTTCGAGCAGCGGAAGATGTACTTGGAGGAGAAGATGAGATCCACGAGGATGCAGAAGGGGGAGCGCATAGATCCCTTACGAATCTTTTGGAAGTCTGGGATCAACTGGAAACTATAGGGTCAGTGCCTCAAGCTACGAAGATGGTGAGATTAGCCCTGAATAGTGTCTCAGAAGAATGGCAAGTTTTCGTCCAGAGTATTCTGGGTAGAGAAAGGTTGTCGGATTGGGAGGGGATGTGGGCAACTATCTAACAAGAAGAGATGAGGCGTGATCTAGTAAAGTGCACATTGGATGGCAGCAACAGCAGTGGGGTGAAGCCCAAGGAGGAAGAGGAGAATGCAGCCCTTGCATCAAAGGGGTAGCAGGAGCAGAGGAGGCAGAAGAAGGACGTCTCGAAGATCAAATGTTTAAAGTCTGGTGAGCTTGGTCACTATACTACGCAGTGTCCTCTTAGAAAGAAGGACAAGGGCGAGAAACATGATCAACAGGCTGCGATCGCAGAGATCGAGGAGGAGTTTGCCATGATTACCCACATACCTCTAGGGGAGAAGTGGGGTGATCTAGTGTTGTAGTTATAGAGAGCTGCAGATGGGCAGGATCCTTGAGGAGTCCACCTCTTGGATCAATACCTTGCTACGGGAGCCCATATCAGAAGTAGCAGGATGGACCAGTGTTAGTTGGTGTAGAGGAGTGCCAGAGTGACAGTTGCAGTGGCTAGGAGCGCCAGAGATTGAGCAGCGCAGAGCAGAGTTGGCAGTAGTGTAGTTGGCATAGTGCAGAGTCAGTAGCAACGCAGAGGCTTAAGAGGGTCAACGCAGTGACTAGCAGTAGTCAGAACTCCAGTGACAGATGCATCATACTAAACACAATTGGTTTAATATTTTGGATGTTTTTCTGTTGCAATAGCAACATAGTTGCAGTGCAGATGCAATTGGCAGCAACGTGAAGAGTCAACAACAACACAGATGCAACATTTGCGCAGTAATTGATGGGCAGTGATGTCAGACATCAACAACACAGAGGGAGATGATACAGAGTCAGGGTGATGCTTTAGCAGCTTGCATTGCTAGAGCACATTCCTCGCTAAGAGGGAGTGTTGATTTCTGGTAGCATTGAATGTAATCTAGTCTCAAGAATTTACAGGGAGGCTAGGACACATGCATTCTGCAAGACCCAGAAATCATTTTGGGAAATTCCACAAGGTTTAATTAAAATAATTTATTATTTTTAATGGATGCCTAAGTCTAAACTTAGGATAAAATAATTAAAGGGTATTAATTAAACTGGGTGTGAATCTTCTAGAAAAAGACGAAGATCGAGTCAAGATGATCTGAGCCATTGATTAGGATCTAATCTGTGTTGTTGATTGTTCAACAAGAAGATTATAAGGAACTCGATGGGCACTTGGAGAACATATTGAGTGAGGAATCAAGAGATCGAATTCTGAAGAGAGCAGCGCAACAGTTTCCAGAGGAGTGATTGAGGTGATTTCTTGTAGTGAGGGGCAGGGATAGTTGTCTGGTGGAAGATTTTCCTGATCCAGAGAGTGCAAGACAGAGGAGGTAGTAAAAGCCACAGAGACACTGCACAGTGCCACACAAAGCTTCAGAGGGAGTTCGAAATTTTGTTGAGGAAACAGTCGAGGCTCTGTGCCAGAAGCTGGAGGGAGTTTCCGGAGGCCAGTAGAGCCTCGTTTTCAGTCAGCAGAAGATCCAACCGAAAGAGGGAAGGCTACATCGAGTTGTGATGCAGAGACTGTGTAGGGTGACACATTCACTGCGCAGAGACGGCAAAAAGCAACTCATCTCGAGCTGAGGTCAGTGTCAAATTCCCGTGGCAGAGTGAGATTTTCTCACGAGATTTATTTGTTAGTTCTTCTTCTCTATGATTCGACAATCATAGACTTGTATTCAGAAACTACTACATAATAATACAAACCCTTAGCGACTGCACTGGTTTTCCCGCATTGGGTTTATCCAGGGACATTTGTCCAAAAATAACGGTGTCCATTGTGTGCTTATTTCTTTCCTACTTTGTATATATGTTTCCGCAGTATTTTGTATTTGTGTGGGTTGCAGTGTGATGTATTCAATGTTTGCCATAGAAAACTGCAAATAAATTGTTAAGTTAAAATTAACAATTTGGTGAATATTTTCCAGTTGCTGCAGTAGGATTCCAGATTTAGGAATTTTCACACAATCGTGGAGGCATGATTTACCCTTCTCCACCTTCTTTTTCCACCCTTTTGGTGTGCCTTTTACTTATTTTTGATAATGATTTTTATTTTGGTACATAGCTGAAGGTTCAAAGCTTGCTCTTTATGATATAGCATTTTTTTTACCCCTTAAGATGAGACAGTTTCTCACTCATTAGGGATAGTACATGCAAGGGTTCCTTTTGATGAGATGGAGCATCAAGTGCTCAGGAACCAGGTGATGGCTAGTGAGGAGGGTAGAGCTCATGCTAGCTTTTGCCCATGTGTTAAATTATGTCTCGGCTATCTTTTGCATTTCAACTTTTCTTTTCTTTCTTTGTGGCCATCTTATGCTTTTTCATTCTTTTAACTGCATCAACCTTTAGGGCAATATTTTTAGGCCCAACTCAAGTATGTGGATAAGGGAGTGCCAAATCCCAATGAATCAATGACACTTAACCCAAAGAATGGAGACGATATCTAAGGAGAATAATGTGACATGGAAAATGTTAAGTATGGTAAAGGGGAATGTACACACTATTTCAATCCAAGTTTTTCAAATAGTGCCCCTACTATAACCGTAAGGCCTTAAGGGAGGTCCTACTGTACTAGGGCTAAAGATTAACCCCCCTGGTAAGGTGAGAGAACAAGTTTACAGTCATGATTGATCAATCATCCAGATCACCCCTTTATCCATACCAAATGTCCAAAACATTAAGTAAAAGCACTCAATTGCAAAATGATCAAAGTACCCGTTGAGTGGTAGCCCACCCTCATCCAAGAGGAATGTTGTATGGTGGGAGGTGTATGACTGATGCAGATGGCAGAGGAACTGGCATATCATCATCAATGGGTAAATGTGTAGCGCTGCTGGCTGGCTGGCTGGCTCTCCAAAATAGGAGAAAACTTTTTCTCCTATTGGGTTACCAATTAAAACTTTTTCTCCTATTGGGTTACCAATTTTGGTGGGTAACACCCATGGGATTTTCCTTGGAAGAAAACTATACTCTTCTAAGCTCTGTCTCAGAGAGTTCCAAGCCTGCAGTGTAGTATATTGTTGTAGACTAAGTGCATCATTACATTAGGAATCCACTAAGGACCCTGTACTGGGTGGGAATCTAACAGTTGGCAGACTTCCCACCTTGTGGGTGTGAGTGCCCATATTTTAAGACGAGGAAAGATGTTCAGGTTGTAATTGAGTTTGCTGTTCTCAATTTGTTGATTATGTTGTTATAGATCAAGGTGGGTTGCAGAATTCCCCGAATTCTGATTTTGCAATTATTAGAAATTGTTGAATAAATCTGTTGTCAATTATCTTAGACTTTTGCTCATATTATTATATACCAGATATGGTAGAATTTGGATCTGACAAGTTTCAGTTACTAAAGAGCAGTTTTTGGTAATCAGACACTGTAGAATTTCCAAAGACATTGAACTTTTCAGTTGTTAATAGCTATTGCCCCCATGCTGTTGTCTTTCATCATAATCTATTTTTCTACATATATAGCTCCAAATAAACTCTCATTTTGCAAGCTAGAAATCTTGCAGATTTGAAGCAGGACTCGTTAAGCTGGTGGTGCAGCATGTGTTCAAGACATTACAAAATGTGATTCCAGAGGAGAGTGATCCAGATGAGCCCCCAGCTGAGGCAGCAGAAATTCCTCCAGAAGAAATCCCCTTAGAAATTCGAAATGAACCTTTGAGAATCTCAAAATCTGTCTTTGGGATGGAAGAGTGCATGAACAAGGTGATCAACTTGCTAGACATAGATTCAGAGGAGCGCCTAATAACCGTCGCCATTTGTGGAATGGCAGGTGTGGGAAAGACCTCCCTAGCCAAGGCTGTTCATAACCATATCTATCACAAATTTGATGCCACCTGTTTTGTGTATGATGTTCGTCACCAAGTCCAACACACAAATGGAATAGCTAAGATGCAGCGCCATATATTGAAAGACCTTGTCAAGTTCAAGGACAAAGTGAATGATGAAGCTCATGGACAAAGCCTAATGAGGGACCGCTTGAGGTCCATCAGGGCACTGGTGATTCTGGAATATGTGGATGATAGCAAGCAGTTGGAGTCTCTCCGAGGTGACTGGTATGGGCCGGGCAGCAGAATTCTTGTGATAACACTAGATCACCAACTATTAAATGATGATCAGGTTAAAGTTCATAAAATGCAGGGACTGGATAGGGATCAGGCACTTCAGCCCTTTAGTTGGCATGCTTTCATGAGGGATAGGCCTGGCGAAGGTTATGAGAAACTCTCACAAAGAGCTGTCAATATCTGCAACTGGCGTCCACTTTTATTGGAAGTGCTCGGTGCACATCTGTACAATAAAGACACAAGTTATTGGGTTAAAATTTGTGAAATACTAAAAACTTCAGTCAATCAAGATAAGTATGCAGTTCTCAGGCTTTGTTACGATGGCTTGAACTCTGAGCAGAAGGAGATGTTTCTGGACATGGCTTGTTTATTCATTGGAAGGAAGCGGGAGAGTGTCATTAGCTTCTGGGAAGCTAGTCATTGTGATCCCATCAAGGGTCTTACAGATATGATTCTGAAATCGCTTATTAGTCTTGATGAAGATAATATATTTTCAATGCATAGTGAGATAAGGGACATGGGAAGAGCCATAGTGGCAGAGGAATCTACAATGCCAGGGGATCATAGCAGATTGTGGAAGCCCGAGGAGGCTGAACCAGTTGTGATGGAAGGAAAGGTGAGGATTCGGACTTCATTCAGTCTGCAATTTCATCACAAACATATATTAGTATGCATTCATGGCTAATACAAACACATAGTTTTGGAGACAGTATGTCTCACTCTCTCCCTTCTTCTGCTGTATGCTTATATCGTATACTATACTGTGATTTGCTATCTTTTTGTGTCTTGTCTTTGAAGTTAGTTTTGCATCTGTACTCAGTGGTTCTCAAGCAGGTCTTAAGATTAGGATCTTGGTTACTGGTTTTCCTGATTCTTTGATGTCATTCTTTTTTGAAGATAACTGTTTCTGTTATCTGGTACATGGAGTTTATATTGTTCTAGATGGGGTGTCTAAAAAAAATTCTTCATCATCCACCTAGTTGCTATTACATAGTTTGCATATTCAGTCCTAGGGTGATTTTTGGCATGCCATATGGGCAGCACGTTTCTTTTAAATTGCTGTAGCGTGTAGGTTGGGATTCATGCTAATGAAATTGTATGAATTTTGCTCTGTTCAGGGAACAGAAAAGGTACGATGTCTAACATACCTTCAGCAAGAAGTTACATTGCAAACCAACAGTTTGAAAACAATGTGTAATTTGCAACTTCTTTGGTTGGATGGAGCTCTCATTGAGGGAGACTTTGCACAAATGCCTCAAGAATTAAAATGGCTGAGATGGGAAAACTACCCACTGAAATGCTTACCATGTGAATGGAATATGAAGCAACTAGCTGTACTAGATTTGAGTTTCAGCAAAGACATCGAGGCAGTCTGGACAACTTTTTCTGATGAAAAGGTAATTAGGAAAACAAAATATAAACAAAAAATAAAGCTTGTATTGCTTGCATGTAATTTCCACTTCCACTATGAATAAAAGCTCTCATATTACCAAAAAGAAATACTGGGAAATACCTGCTAAATGGGTTAATGGACAATGCTTTTGCAGGGTCCCCACAATCTAAAAGTACTGAAGCTGAATTACTGTACAAATCTTCAGGTTCTTCCGGATTTAGGCAATCATACCTCCCTGATAAGGCTGGAGCTTTGTGGTTGTACTGAGCTGAAGGAAATACCAGAGTCTGTTGGACTTTTAATACAGCTTAAGCACTTAGATTTGTCAAATTGCTACAACTTAGCCCATCTCCCAGAAACCATAACTAACCTCAGTTCTCTGGAGGTACTCTTTCTATCTAACTGTCGTAACATCAGGAAGTTGCCGGATTCATTTGGAGACCTTACAGTTCTGAAAAAGATCAAATTGGATGGAACATCATTAAAGGAGCTGCCTCAATCCTTTAGATGGCTATTCCACTTGGAGAAGCTGACTCTTCATGGCTGCTGTAAATTAAGAAGCTTACCTCAGTCAATTGGTGAACTGATTTGCTTGCGTTCTTTGGACATACATGGTTGTTCAAGATTAAGGGCATTTCCGGATTCAATTTATGATCTTAAAAGCTTGCGTCGTTTGGATATGACTGACTGCCAAGGGATCAGCATAGGAGAAAAACTAGGTAATTATGTTTGCATGGAAAGATTGATTCTAAGTAATTGTCCTGCATTGAGGAGCTTGCCTACATCAATTGGTCAACTCAATTGTTTGTGCCGTCTGAATATGAGCAACTGCATTTCCTTATTTCGATTGCCAGAAGAAATTGGAAATCTGGTTTGTTTACAAGAGTTGTTTCTGAATAGATGCTACAATCTGTGTGAACTTCCTCAGAGCATTGGAAATCTTTCAAAGCTAAGAATTCTAGAAATGGAAGAAAACTATAGTTTATCAGTGCTTCCACCTAGTTTTTCTAGACTTACTTCATTGGAGCATCTAAAATCAGGTGGGTGTCGCCTTCCAGAGGAGATTGGAGATTTTTCATCATTAGAAGTTCTATGCCTGAAATCATACAAATTTTCCTCCCTGCCTGCAAGTTTTAGCAGTCTTCCTCGATTAAACAAACTTTACCTGCAGCACTGCACAGAGCTCATAGAATTATCAAATTTTCCAAAAGAAATGCTTGAACTATTTATTGAAGATAACTTGGGATTAAGGAAAATATCGAGTTGGTCACATATGAAGAGAGTGAAGCTACTAAGAATACACAACTGCAGAGAACTTGTTGAATTACCTGATTTTGCATCCCTGCAATCCTTGCAAAACATTTCAATTTCAAAATGTGAGAATATTAAACATATCACAGGTTTGGAAGGGCTGAGATCGTTGAGAAAGTTGCACGTGGCAGGTTTCGGATTGCATGTGGCACGTAACAGCAACTCTATATTGAGACCTTTCCAGTTAATCAAGGTATCATTCATCATCATCTTCTGAGGACTAATATTAAGTATATTCTTTGGCATATCATTCAGTGGTGTAATGACAAAAAATAGATAAAAATGAAAGGCTTCGTGACAGCAGATTTTAATTACAGCAAGCCTAGCTTTGGATACCACTCTCAAAATACTACGATGAGTTAAATCAAACCTGTTGTATTTACTTTATTTTTCAAAATTTTCACTGAAATCTAAAGTTTAAGCAAGATCTCTGTACATTTACATGAGCAGTAAGTACAATTACCTCATGGGCATTTTTCAAATTTCTAAGAAATGCTAACACTGACCATTATTCATACCGATTTAAACTACAGGAAACACATTGTCTAGAGTTATTCAGCTTTTCTGCAAATGGGGTTCCAGAGAGCTTACAACACAAAATACAGACCAGTGGAGATGATTTGCTGAATGTTATGTTGGAGATCAATGAGCCATGTACAGGAGTTATATTATGCTTTATGGTGAGTTTTGACGGTAGCATAACTTCGTTGAGTATAGAAATAAGTATTGGGAGAGATGCCAAGGAGATTTTCAATACCAAGCTTCTCAACCACTCAAAAAATGTTGTGGGAGATCAGATTTTTGTGCATATTTTAAGAAAAAATCATCCTTTAGTAACGATGATGCAGAGTGGAGATGTGATCCATGCCAAGGTAGAAGGAGACGAGGAAAGGAATCTTATCAGAAGTGGTGGGATGCAACTCTTCTCTGAAGGAGAGGATGGAACAAAAGAAGATTTAATATTAAGGAGACTGGGGAAGGATTTGACTTTAATAATGGAAAAGTATAATGAAGATGAAGATGATATTTGAGGAATATATTGATTCTTTTGTAACCGTCTGGTTCAGTAAAATAATTCTGTACTATTCACGTTGATTTTTTCTTTCTATAGGAATTCATATCTGTATAAAGTTTAGCTTAGACTTTATACTTCATATTTGTTTATTGGAGAAATTTATACTCCATATCTGTTTGCTGGAGGAATTTATGTAACTGTTGTGTTTAGTAAAAAAATTCTGCACCCTCTTGATAATTGTCATCAATGGCTTGTGTATACAGCCTGAAGTTATCAATGACCTACATGTTGAGAGTATTTGTATTGAAAAAATTGAGTAGTATTTTTTATGCCAAAGATATAAGTTGAACATTTTACTCATATTAAGGGCCAACAACTCCACTGCAAATGATATGGAGAAACTCGTTGATAAATGAAAAATGACGAGATATTTTTTACATGGTTTACATAGACATTCTGACCTAATTTCCCTTCATCTTATTATATAAGTCCAAAAAAAACATCCAAATGGACACAATTTATATACTTGTTTACAAAAGCATCCAGAGCAAGCATGCCACTCTCGGTCCTCACTATTATTCCGAGTGAGATACTTGGAAAATACTAGTTTTCAACCTGGGTCTTGTACTAAATACTCCAATCCTTATCGCCCATTGCCCATCTGGTCAACATGGGACAAATATGAACCAAACGTGCTGCAGAGGTCCCAAATTGGATCTTGTAGAGGACTACCCATCTGTAAACTTAGCAATTATGACAAGAAGTAGCAATTATGACAAGAAGAGGAGACACTAAAGTACTTCCTCCAAGATAGTCAGCCAATTAGCAATTGTTGATAATCGGCTCCTAACCTGGAGTAATGTTCCATGTCATTCCGTATTGGAGTATCTTATGTACCAGGAGATGTCAGAGTCCAACCTATACAACCATGCCTTTTCTAACAAAGAAGTTGCAGACTACAAATACCTTGGAATTGACTTCAATAGAAATTTAAATTGGGAGGGTTGCAGAAAGAAAAGAACTATGGGGGTTGGAAAGCATTTTATGCTCTTCAAAACATGTGTAGAGAGGCAGAGCTATGGGATTGGAAAACCACTCTAACTCTTTTTGGGCTTCTAGTGATTCCGGTGATTCTCTACGGTTGTGAATTATGGCCAGCAGCACAACTGAGATGTAGTGGAAACAAATTGAGAAAATTCAGAAGCGTTTGATTACAAACAAATTCAAAATTAAAAGCTCAGTTCCTTATGCTATCCTATTAAGTGAAACACGGATTGCTACTATTGAAGCAATTGCTATGGTGCGAGTCATAAGGTATTTGAAAAGAATTGAGAAAATGGAAGATGGTAGATGGCCCAAGGTTGTGTTTAATGACAGATTGTGCAAAAGAAAGAAGTCTTGGATGCGGCAAAATAACAAATGGTTTAGTAAACGGGGTATTTGCTTGAGCATGTGTCCTACAAACAGTAAAGAGATAAATTTTTTTGTTATGAATAAGTTCCACAAAAGCACTTGGGAGAAAGAGCTAGGGAGAAAGAAGAAGTACTACATTGAAGAGTTTAACCCCACTCATAATCATCAGCAAAAGGCGTACATAGGAGCCAATATTTCCTGGAGATCTAAAATTCTTATTGCTCAATTAAGGACTAATCCCCACCAACTTCGTTGTGAAACAGGGCACTGGAAAATGCCAAAAAAATGTGGTAGGAAAGAGTATGTATTTTTTACTCTGCTGGAAAAGTGGAAACAGAAAAACATTTCATCTTAGAATGCGACGCCTTCAAAGCCATTAGGGAAAATTATGTAGGTATTATGGCAGCTAGCTCTTGGGATAATCTATTCAATGAAGAGTTTGTCAAGAAGTCGGGAGCATGTATTGTAAAACTCCACAGGAAAAGGGTTGAATACAAGAGCCAGATGGAGAAGCAATTTGTCTCATAAGCTAATTTAGCCTCGTGGACGTTAAAAATACTTTCTTTCTTTCTTTTTATATTCTAATATAAACTTTGGCCATGTTAGAAAATCGTTCAACTAAACATGAGATTCTCAAATAAGATTCTCCTACTTTCACTTCGAGCAACCATTCACACTTGAGAAGCATATGTATAAAGTACAACTTTTAAAATTTAATTTCTTAATTTCATTCAAATCTTACTTTATGTAAACCATTAAAAACGTAATTTATTTGTTACATCTCATTTTAATTTTCTATCATGTCAAATTTATATGGAGAATATGCATTAACTATTGTATTATCCTGTAGATAAGAATTATTTCCCTCGGTTATTATCATATCAACCTTTAACATGGTTTATGTCCGAGCACAAAGTAGGATTCACGTTACTGTCATTCCTCTCAGCTAGCGAAACTTTTATTACTCATTGGGGGACATGAGAATAGAAACAAGGATATTGAAGTTGCTGGAATTTGAATATACTTTAAATATAAAGATGTATAAAAATGATTTATAATAATTTGAAAAAACAAAAACTTAAATTTGAAATTCAAACAGGTATGTTGTTAGTATTTACAATTGATTAACCACTTTTTTTATTGTAAAATTTCCTTACTTGCAAAAATATTATTTTGAAACATGTGTATGAATAGGCATAGCATGCATTGGTGTTAAGAAGTGTAAATTGAAATTATTGAGAAGAAGAGGTGAATGATGAATTAGGCTTTTGGTATTGTTTTAGAGCTATGATTATTGTAGTTTTAGGTGCCAATGACATCTCAATAAAAGGGGAGCCCCCTTGTAGTTTTTGTAGCTATCACTAGCATAGTATTCAAAATCGGTCGGTTCAATGGCCAACCGGGTCAAACTGGTAGAAAAACCCGGTTACGGGTGGCATATGACCCAAAAATCCGGCCTGACTGGTGCTAACCGACCGGTTCAGTGGCCAACCGGGTCAAACTGGCAGAAAAACCCGGTTAAGGGTGGCATTTGACCCAAAAATCCAGTCTGACTGGTGCTAACCGACTGGTTTGTGGATAAACCTACCGGTTTATCCATAAATTCACTGGTTAGTTGCCACGGCCACAGAGGGACCCACAGATGTAGTTTTGGACAGTAATGGGTGGTTTTGGAGGGAAAAGGAGGGTTGTTTCCTTCCAAAAACACTCCCCCCCAATCCTTTAAAAGCAGGGATACCCTCTCATTTGTCTCACACATCTCATTTGGAGTTTTTGTGGGTTTGATTAGGGGCTTGGATAGTGTTGAGTTTTTGCTGGAGTAGTGGAACAACAGAGAGTTTGAGCTAAGTAGTAGCCATCATGCCTCCAAAATCCAAGGATACTGCATGGGTTCATTGTGATATGATTGATGGCAGAGTGATCTGCAAATATTGCCAAAAATCTATTGCATGAGGGGGTATTTATAGGTTCAAGTAACACTTGGTTGGGATACGAGGCCATGTAAAGCCAAGTGGAGCACCAAATGAAGTAATAGGGAATATTAGGGCAGAATACCTTCAGAAGTTTGAGACTCAAGTCACTGAACCAATAGAGAAGTTTGTGACTCGAGCAGTTGCAAAGTTTGGGAGTCGAGATTCAACCAACTAAGTTTGATCACGATGAGAAGTTTCAAGTGATAATGTTGATCACTAATATGATAGTAATATCATATATGTATATTTGTAGTAGGCCAGTGGACCCATAGTTTGTAGGCTTTTTTTTTGAACTTTAGAGACCATTTAGAATCTCATTGCTTATGTATTTTGTCGATGATATGTATTGCACTCGGTGCCATTTTGATATATTCACCTTTACATGGTATATAAATGAGCAAACTTTGCATATTTTGTCTCTATTGGCTTGGAATCATGGTTGGAGATCTTAAAAATAGTTTTTTATTAAAAAATAATTATTTAATATATATTTTTTTAAAACCGGTTCATTGAGATATGACCAGTCCCGGTTTGACTGGTTCCGGTTCGAAACTCAGTTCATTAGGTCCACCGGTCCGGTCGCTGGTTCCTGTTTTTAATATTGTGATCACTAGAGCTAATGATTCAACTTAGTAAAAGGTCCAATAAGAAGGGCACATGGCTCGGCCTTAAAATGATTGAAGGGAATTAGAGATAACCTATCCTAGCATGGGAGGTGACATAGGATATATGAAAGAGTATGTAGGGATTTGTTGTTTTGGGGGATGGTGGCCCATTGAACACATCTTGAGGGAATGAATAGATGCACTTGCAAAGTGTATGTATGAATAGATTGGTTTTTTAATTTTTATTTTTTGTTTTAAGGAAATATATGATATATTGAATAACAAGTAATTTTCCTTAAAACTTTGTATGGCTAACATTTTAGCATGTGTCTCAAAAAGAATGGTTTCAAAACCTTTATTGAAATATATATTTTTTTTAAACCAAAAAACCATTTATGGATTATAAACCCTCATTTCCACCTAGCTAAAATGGAATGGTTCCTCATGAAAAGTAATCTTATATCTCGATTTCCACAACAATCCAATAACAAATAACGTAATTATTTCTTATAAAAAATTGTAGTTATTCCTAATAATTTAAATGTCTCCATGGAAAGGGCCATTCTAAGAAAATGGGCAGTGATGAAATAGTATGATTCAACCCAAAACCAAACCTAAAAAGTCTCGGTAGAGAGGCATATCTAAAAGACATGCTTAATTGGTTCATCTCTAAGACAACTTACATGCAACATTTATAACACCAACTGATCTGAAAATGGAACTATTTGTAATGCTATGCAAAGTATCCATTTCCATATAATTTAATGTGCAAAGTGTTCTCCATGACTTGCAGGTTAAACAAAGTGGTTTTGGTAATGTTTCTGAGTTTTATGTGTGAGGATTTGTTAATTAAATTTACTGTTTAATATATCACAACAGAAATACACAGCAAGAAAAATTCACCATAACATAACACAACAAACTGATGAGGCAGTTCACCCATCCTAGGCTACATCTGTCAGTCCAAGGCTCCCCAATGGTATGTCCTTGCTTTATTAATTTTCTCAAAATGGTTACACAGTGAAAAATATGCCTAAACAGGCAAAACAAGCTGTGAATTTGACTTCAGAAGATAGAAATAAGCTAAAAATGGCTTTTGTTTCACCTCAAACGGTGAAGTACAACCCAATACAGCTCCATCTCCCTGATAGCCCTGATGGCTCTTTTTTCTTCCCTGAAGAAAAAATGTCTGTATAACACCTCTGTTCGCTCTGCAACCTGTCCCAAACTCTCTAGAATTCTCAAGAAACCCAAAATTGACTAAAATTTCATCCAATTTGGTCGAAAATTGAGAAAGTTATGACCAAAACAAATTTTTGCCCAGTGGCACTAGAAAACCTCCTCCAAAACTGGAGGAACTCAAGTTAACTCCGCTAAAAAGGCGGAATCTCCGAAATTAGTGGCAGGCGCCAAAACTGGCGGAACCGTTTAAACGTGGCATTTAATTTCAAGTGGGGCGGGGTCACATGTGACCATCGTCGTGCTGATCGCTGGTTTAGCCGCTATCTTATTCGCCTCCAACCTATAACATTAAATGGAAATGTTGCTGTGCGGCCACATGTCCTGGTCATCCCGCATGGTTAATTGCCCAAGCAGCTACAGATTGGTATAAGGCTATGGTTTTGGGGCGACGGTCGCATTGAGGAGGGGCTGGCCCCTCCGCTTCCCCATATGCGAAATCAATCTTTATTAAATAGACACACCCTCACCATTTGGTTAAGATCTACTATGTAGCCCGGCTGGTCGGGGCGTTGTTTTGGCTGGTGAGAGGTCGCTGTTTCGAATCATGCCACTGTAAACAAATTTTTGATGAGCCTTCCAACTCCAGCCTGGGGCCACGTGGTGGCCTTCGGGCCTACCACGTGGCAGCTCGTGATTGGCTCAATCAAACAAAGTCAATCCACCAACGAATCATCACATGCCACTTGTCCCATCTAATTCGCCCGCTTGGAATATTCCAAGGAATATTTTGGAGAACATTCTGAGGAATATTCTTGAAATATTCCTTGGAATATATATATATATATATATTTTTTAAATTCAGAAAAATCAACTTTGGTCAACTGAAAAATGGAGTTTACTGGAGACTTCAAACCTTCATAACTTTCACATACGACGTCGGTTTTGAGAACCGTTCGTGGCGCCAGAATCGTAGCAACGAGGCCTTTCCGGTCATTCAGACTGCAACCATTTTTGAGCATTTTTTTTACTTGGACATGATCTCTTGATCACACCTCCCCAGTGGGAAGCTTTTGGACTCCAGAAACTCTCTGAATTACAGAAATTGAAGATGAAGAGACTGATTCTCCACTCTTCCAACCTTGAACCACTGAAATCTCCCTGATTTCATCAAATTGAGCTTCTCATAAAAAGATAAATTCTTCCTTGAATCTGTTGACCGACTGTTGCTAACCTTGACTGTGTCATGATGCAAATTTTTGAAATTTGTAGAAGAAAAACTAAAATTTGCAGAAAACATACTGCTCCTACAATGGTCTACCTTTAAAGGAAACTGAAATTGAGATTCACCTTGCCAACTGTCCTCATAGCGAATTTTTGTAGAATGAGCCATATACTTGTGTCGATTCTCGACCAAGTTTTCTCGCCATACCAACCTGCCATTCTGAAACCAGCAATGACCCTTGCTGAACTTTGTGCCCTCTTTGCTTGCATGCTTTTCTCCCTCTTGGATTTTTTCACCACTTTGCACCGACACTTTGTTCTCTGCACCGATCGACACCAAAGACACCTTGTGCAACATCTTGTCATCTTCTTCCAAAGACGACCTGCTTTCAAACTGAAACATTTCATCATTTATATCAGCAATAACATGAAAATGATTATGTACAAAATCTTTTTTCTTAATCATCAACAAATTCAAATTTTGACTTGCATTGACAAGCCTTTTGAACTGCCCTGCATTCACTAAAGACGATTTTAGCTTCTTCTGATGTGCTCTCACAATAAACTCCTTGCCATCCTTGAATAGATGATACTTATTCTCATGGCGATGGAAGATCGCTTTCCTGTCATATAAGTACGGACTACCCAACACCACACCTGTAATGTCAAGCGATACCACATCTAGTTCAACCATGTCAACTTAATGAGCTGTTATGGCGAAGCGCAACATGCACTTCCTTGAAACTTGTAAATTAGCATCCTTGCAAATCCATCCAAGTGGATATGGCTTTGGATGTGGAATTGTTTCAAGTTTCATCTTCTTGACTAAGTCTTATGAGACGAGATTTTCTTGTGACCCACTATCAAATAGTGTGCCTATCTTTGTGTGTTTTGAAAGGATCCTCACATGAAACAACTCTATCCTCCTCTCTTCATTTAGAGCTTCTATGTGACAGTTTAAAGTGCTAGAACTGGGATTTATTTCATTTACAATCTCTTTCCCCTTTATGTTCTTTAGTGCCATGGCTATGCTTTTAGTTTCATCTCTTGATTCAGACCCTAAATCTTGTTCAACAATTGCAACCGTTTTGCCCTTTTCTTTGGCCTTATCTTTGGTTTTAATTTTTTTGGGCTTCAACTTCGGATGAAGTTTCTAGCAATGGTCTTCATTGTGGCTTGTTTTGGAACAATTTTTACAAAAGAATTTTCCTTTTTCCTTCCTAAAGTTTGCATTTATTTTTCTACCTTTGCCTCTAAATTCACTACCCGCATTCCCAGCAAAAGATTGTTTACCTCTAGCCTCTAAATGCGTGGCTTGGACACAAACCTCGTCTAGACTAGTAGGATTGAACATAAGGATAGTATGTATAAGATAGTTGTGTAAAACACCTATATATTTCAGCAAAGTCTCTTGGCTATGCAAATCAATTCCAAGTAATAAAGCCCTTCATCTAAACTCTTGGGTGTAATCTTGAACATTTTGTCCCTTAAGTTGTCTAAAACTTTGCCAATTCATGATAGCCTTTTGTAAATGAGCTAATGGATAAAATTATTGTTTAATTGCAGAAATAAATTCAGCCCATGATAAAGTGATCTTACCATGTTTTTTAATTTCATCCTTGGTCTTGGCTTTCCACCATACCAATGCTGCTCCTTCCATTTTCAAAGAGGCTAACTGAATCTTGGTGTCGTCTTCATGAAGGTTTTGTATCCTCAAATAAACTTCCAACTGTCTTATCCAATTGTCAAATTTCTCTACATTGACATCACCATTAAACATAGGCAACTCAAATTTAACATCAAGCTTTAAAAATGGACTTTTACCAGTGGTTTTAGACTTGTGAGATTGATTCACCGAAGTAGAGGATGACGATGTAGAGGAAGAGGATGAAGATGGGGATGGTGGATCACCATTTCCTCTATGTCCTTTCTTTGACTTGTCATCGCTTTTCTTTCCTCTTGAAGAACCCTCTCTTTCTTTCTGGTGTCTAGACCCTTCTCCTACAAGCCTGTCATTCCTTTCTTGGTAGAGTATCCTCCCCATCTCCTTCATGTCTAGGAAAGCCTTTCGGAACACCCTTTCCTCTTATTTGGGATCAATGTCTTCAAGAGCTTCTCCTTCTCTTGAAGACATGCTTGAGGCTTCTTCAATGGCTCTTGGAGCTGGCTCTTTGGCCCTTCTTGGTTGAGGATTACTTTGTGCTCTAACCAAGTGTCATTCCCCTCTCTTGAGCTTAAGCTTAATAAGCATCAAAACTTGCAAACAATCAACTATATCTTTGCACAAGAATAAATTCAGAGTAAAACTCTAGCTCTGATACCATCTGATCTGAAAATGGAAGTATTTGTAATGCTATGCAAAGTATCCATTTCCATATCATTTAATGTGCAAAGTGTTCTCCATGATTTGTAGGTTAAACAAATTGGTTTTGGTAATGTTTCTGAGTTTTATGTGTGAGGATTTGTTAATTAAATTTACTGTTTAATATATCACAGCAGAAATACACAGTAAGAAAAATTGACCATAACATAGCACAACAAACTGATGAGGCAATTCACCCCTCCTGGGCTACATCTGCCGGTCCAAGGCTCCCCAATGGTATGTCCTTGCTCTATTAATTTGCTCAAAATGGTTACACAGTGAAAAATATGCCTAAACAGGCAAAAGAAGCTGTGAATTTTACTTCAAAAGACATAAATAAGCTAAAAATGGCTTTTGTTTCACCTCAAACAGTGAAGTACAACCTAATACAGCTCCATCTCCCTGATGGCCCTAATGGCTCTTTTCTCTTCCCTAAAGCAAAAATGGCTGTAGAACACCTCTGTTCGCTCTGCAACCTTTCCCAAATTCTTCAAAAATCTCAAGAAACCCAAAATTGACTAAAATTTCATCCAATTTGGTCGAAAATTGAGAAAGTTATGACCAAAACAAATTTTTGCCTAGTGGCACTAGAAAACGTCCTCCAAAACTGGAGGAACTCCAGTTAACTCCGCTAAAAAGGCGGAATCTCTGAAATTAGTGCAGGCGCCAAAACTGGCGGAACCGTTTAAACATGGCATTTAATTTCAAGTGGGGCGGGTTCACATGTGACCACCACCGTGCTGACCGTCGGGTTAGTCGCTATCTTATCCGCCTCCAACCCGTAACATTGAATGGAAATGTTGCTGTGCGGCCACATGTCCCGGTCATCCTGCATGGTTAACAACCCAAGCAGCCGCGGATTGGTATAAGGCTATGGTTTTGGGGGCGACGGTCGCATTGAGGAGGGGCTGGTCCCGCCGCTTCCCCATATGCGAAATCGGTCTTTATTAAATAGACGCACCCTCACCATTTGGTTAAGATCTACTATGTAGCTCGACTGGTCGAGGGATTGTGTTGGTCGGTGAGAGGTCGCTGTTTCGAATCCTGCCATTGTAAACAAATGTTTGATGAGCCTTCCAACTCCGGCCTGGGGCCACCTGGCGGCCTCTAGGCCTGCCACGTGGCAGCCCGTGATTGGCTCAATTAAACAAAGTCAATCCACCAACGAATCATCACATGCCACTTGTCCGCATCTAATTCGTCTGCTTGGAATATTTCAGGGAATATTCTGGGGAATATTTCGAGGAATATTCCTGAAATATTCCTCGAAATATTCTTTTTAATTTACTTTCTTTCTTTTCTTTTTTTTTTTCCCAGAAAAGTCAATTTTGGTCAAGTGAAAAATGGAGTTTACTGGAGACTTCAAACCTTCATAACTTTCACATATGACGTCAGTTTTGAGAACCGTTCGCGGCGCCAGAATCGCAGCAACGAGGCCTTTCCGGTCATTCAGATTGCAACCATTTTTGAGCATTTCCATTTTGAGCATTTTTTTTACTTGGACATCATCTCTTGATCACCAACTCTTTGCGTCCTGGTTTTGATAGCAAAATCACAATGAAGCATAAGTCACCCCAATAATTTGAGTTTGAAGGGAAATTGAGATTTCTAGATACACTAACACCTCCTTAACTACTGGGCTTTATGATTCCTCACTTCTGACCTTTTGTTCAAGTGTTCAACAAGTTCAAAGGTGTGTCTTACTAGGTTATAACGGTCTTTTTCCACTTATTTGTAAAAGGGATTTCTTGTATATTATATGTTAGTCATCAGGAATTTTTTCCATTTTCTAGATGACTATATGCTTTTCCTAGATTTATAAAAACAAGATTCATGAATATTGTGGGTTTTAGAAATCTCACTGCCTTCATTATCCTTAAGATAAAATTTTCACTATTTCACTACTCTGTCATTCCCTCGTTAGCCTACCACTCCTAGAAGATCCCTCATGGACTCATGCTACTCATCTTTGTCTTATTTTCGCACCCATAACATCAGTACTCTGTTTTGCCTATGCTTAACCCTTCCTCTTTCCATCTAGGATTTCCAAACAACCTACCCTTTCCCATGTTCATCAAATGCTTCAAGCATTGATGGTCTCAAAACTATCTCTGTAGGCTCTTTAGATAGATCAAGTACATTGGATTTTGGATCTTCAATACACCAATTTGTCAAAAACTCTATTTTTTATACTTGAAGACCCTAAGCCAAGATTTCAGTCAAAGACCAAGTCAAAGAGCCTCCCACTAGGTCATTAGGGTTTTCATAGGTTGTAGGGTTATCTTTGGTGTTCTAGATCATTTTTTTCATGTGCTAAAATCTGAATCAAAATGTGAAAATATCAGCACCTTTTTGTCCAAGTTAGATCAAGAAGAACTTCAAGGAGGATTGCTTTGCCAAGGACAAAATTCTACTAAAGGACGACTGTCCATTTTGACATTTCTGGAGGAGTGTCAAGGTGGCTATCAACAGAAAATTAGGTAAGGTAAGAGGCCTACCCCTCATTAGAAGATATACACAAGCAAATGGAAGAGGAAGCAACCTATGTTCAAGGAAAATCAGGGTTTCTAGGACTGATTGGACCAACAATTGTCCAAGTAAGGAGTCAAGGCAACAAAACACAAGGACAGAGGCACACCAGCACAACCAAGCATGAATTGAAGATTTTTAGAAGTTATAAATGAAGAAGGGAAAAAGGTGAGGTGAAATGAACATAAATGAATTAACTTGAAAGGGCTATAGAGAACTTAGAAGACAACACTAATGATTTTTCTCTAAGAACCCTAAAACCTAAGGTTTTGGAAAGATAGGAAAAGAAGGTGAAATGAAGATTAGGAGCCTCCATGATGATAACAGAAAGAGAGTTTGAAGAGGCTCTTAAAGGTGACTTCTAGGGTTTGCCAAGGTAAAGTTTTTCACTACCTCAAAGGGAAAGCATGAAAGAGTATCAGCACAAGGAAGGTCAAAACCTTCATTTTCAGTCATTTTCCCTCAAATGATCAGAGGAATCAAAACATAGGGTTGAGGTTCAAGATAGAATGCCAAACTCATCATGAGGTCACTATTATGAAAGTGTCAAACTCCAAGAGTGATAGAAAGGGCCAAATCAGTATGACATGGCACTTGCAAATCAGAAGTGGCCAAAGAGAGTTAGCATACAAGATGGTGAAAGCTGTGATGCTTGTCAAAGATATATTTATCATGCCTGGAGGTAAATGAGAAAGATGAAAAAAAAATTTCAGTCACCCATCAAGCCAAGGGCCATTTGATCTCCAAGATAAAAACAAGGAAGTCCTAAGGATGCTGTCACCATGCAAAGTGCCTAAAAAATTATGAAAGTGGTTGAAAGGCATGAACAAGCCAAAACATAGTGAATCATATAACTCAAACAAGCATATGCAAAACAAGTGTTAAAGGCATCAAATAGGTCAAAGGAGGTCAAATTCCACCATGTCAGCTACCTAAAAAGCAACAAAGAAAATGGTTAGAAAGGAAAAGGGTCACTTGAATGCTTTTTAGCCACTTGTTGAAAAAGCTGAAAATGATAAATCAGTAAAAGTGAAACAACGGACTGAAACCTTAGCAAAGTGGGTTTTTGAGTTTAATTTATTTTCCTAAAAGGGTATAAAGGGCCTTCTTTGTTTTCCTCCCATCTCATCTTATCGTTGAAAGGAGCAAAAAAGCATTCAAGGGAGAATTTAAATGAGTTTAAGGAAAAATCAGGAAAAGTCACCCGACGCTGCGCTTGGGAGCAGGTGCTACGTAGGGCACCTGTCGTTGCGTGTAGAGGAGAAATCGCAGTTTAAATTTACACTGTGCTGCACCTAGAGTGGAGCGCGCTGCGCTTAGAAGTGGGCACTACGCGTTCACCCAGTTTCACCCGACAGGAAGGATTCGGCAGACCTTCACATGAGCAGCACTGTGCTTAAAGGAGCCCGACAGGCACAGGAAAGACCCGATAGGCCTGCATGCGGGCAGCGTTGCGCCTAGGAGGACCCGAGCCACCCAGAAACTTGTGCAGCGCTGCGCATAAGAGCTTGGCAAGCCTGCACGCAGGCAACGCTGCGCCTAGGAGGACCCGACTAACCCAGATTCTGCCCAGCGCTACGCTTAGAGAAAAGGGGCCTCTTTTTCTTGCAAAATTGCCAACAATGATGAAAAAGACCCCTCCAGGCTGCTTCCAAAAACCTGCAAAAGAGTCAAAAAATTGGTAAGTGGACATTTTTCCCCCTCCTCAAGTGAAATTCATGCATTCATGGTTAAGGGAAAATGATCAAACCCTAGTGCCTACAAACCCTAAGTTATCATGGTAAACCCTCTGTTTTGACCTCCAAACAAGAAATTGTCAGTTAAGGGGAGTGTGGATTAGGGTAATTGCAATCAGTTCAAGTTAAACCCTCCTTCGAGCTCAGAACAAATCAGTTATAAAACCCACCTCCATCTCACTCATTTACGAGAGCTGCCCTCACCATCATTTCATTTCACTCCTCCTACCTCAATTTCACAAGCAGGTCTGAGTTTGTCTAAAGGCAGCCCTAGTCACCATGTTAGGAGAAGAAGGGAGTGTGGACAATGAAAGAGGTCAAGTGCCTATGAGGCCAAAGCACAGGGGTGGGAAGGTTAACAAATTTGAGCCCCAAGACACAGTGGAGATTACTTCCTCCCCCATGATTTTCACATGCTTTCAAAATGTGGGGTGTTTTCAGTTTTGTGAAAAGGTCAAACAAGTGCAAAGTCACCTTGAACTCACTAGGTTGTTTGTCCTCAACCCACACAATAAACAAGCAAATCTTGCAGGGGTAGACTTTGAGCTATCATCAGATACCATTGCTCAGGCTACTGGACTTCCTGATGTTGGTGAGAAATGGTTCAAAAGTTCAAAGTTGGACATGAGTTACTATGAGCCTTTCCTCAAGCCTAGGTACTGTTGTTCCTCGAGAAACAATTCCTTGTTGTGTAAAGGAATCCGTGCTCAAGACATTAAAGATTATGTCACAAACAAGTGTATATTTTTCTTCGTTTATTAAACCTTCAAATATTAATAATATAATCTCCAAATATCAAACCCCTACAAGTTCTGCAATGCCATGTTCTCTTTATGCTGAAGCGACTGAATGGAAGAAAAAGAAGGAAAAGGATTTCAATTTGATATGCTGCTTAAAACATAATCTATCATTATAAAACCCTGAAGAAGTGAGCAACAATAAAGTTAAAATAGAGGAGCGCCCATTAAGGATGTTTAACTCTTAGATACACAGATATCAAGAGACCTGCAGCTCAAATCACTCTATTTTATTCATAGATATGGAAACGAAATGAAAACTGGAAAACTATTCAACATAGATAGAATGAAGGAAACTTGAAAAAATTTTCATTGATTCAATATTTTTCAGTACAAAATTAGGCTTCAAGGTCCAAAACTCGGAACCTTTCTCTTTCTTCAAATTGTCTTTAAATACATTATGACAAAATAGTTTCCAGTAATGAAACTGATTCTAACTACTCTAACCAACTTTAACTGCCTAAACTGTTAACTGTCATGGAGGTACATGCCTCGAAAAAGTCTTATTACATTTACATAATCCTGAGAAATGACATAATGAGGATTTTTAAAACTTCTAATCTAAAGGAACAACTGGTCCTGAAGTGGCTGCGGAATCAACAGCTACTTTTGATTTGTCCGTTGGAATCTTCTTTGTTGTGTCAATGGAGAAGATTTTGCATTTTTTCCAAAGTTCACTTTGAGTTGTAGGAGCATTCCTATAGCTGAGGTATTCCAATCTAAATGCAACTGCCTGATTGTGAGTGAGCCTTTCTGTGAAGAGTGCCTTTACCATCCATAGCAAATTGAAGTGCCTCTGTAAAAAGTTAAACACTGTCTCTCCCTTTAAAACTTGTGTCTTTTCGTGTCTGTTGTCTGCTCTGCTCTTTGCCAGTGTTAATGCATCTTCATAAAACTTCCATGTCAAAATATTTCACTTTTCTGTCCAGCATGAAGGCAAACCTGTTCGAATCAATTTATCAAAAGTTATATCAAACTTCTTTACCGCCTCCTTAATTCTCAGTAACCTTTTCTCTGCAACTTTTCGTAGATCATTCTTAATTATCATTTTATTAACTTCTTCAGCATAAAAGTATCTGTCTTGTATCTCAATTTCTTCTAGCTCTTCATTTGATTTGGAATTGATAAAAATTAAAAACCTCCTAGCCCAATTTGCTCTTTTAATGAGCGTTTGTTTTTCTGATGATATCTCCTCTTCATGGTCTGAGATGAGGCGTTTCTCTGTAGCAATTATACTTAGGGAATCCCAATTTGACTTCATTTCAGATATAATTTGAGTCCAAATAATATCTTTAGCTCTTAAAAGTGAGACGTTACCTTTTAGCTTCTCCTTGAGCTCCTTAATTTCATCCTCAGCCTTTTGTAATTGTTGCTTATTTTCATTTGCTTTATTTTCCCATCCTCTCATCATCTTAGTAGTTGTTTCCAAATCTAACTGAATCCGCTTAAGATCACCTTCAGCTATCTTCAGTTCAGTGCTGAGCTGAACAATTTGGGTTTGAGGATCCGCATCACTGTCACCTGTAGGAACAACAAAAGTGCAAGTATGGTTTTGAATTTGATTCTGCAGAGATATAGCAGTCTGCTTCACTTTGGACAACTCTTCATCTTTTCGTAACAATTGCAGACGTAACTCCTCCTTTTCTTTTTCCACCTCAGCTACTTCTGCAGCCATTGAGTGCTCTGTAGCTGGTAATTTTAACTTTTTCCTTAGTGAGGATATTTCTACTTTTGCACTTTTCATGAGTTTTTGAATTGCAGCTTTATCATTTGGATCCACACCAATTTTCATAATGATCTTCTTCAACTCTTCATTTTGAGTTGTTAATGCCCTTGAATTAGCTTTCTCCATTTTGCATTGTCTGATGACCTTTGCAAGCATGTTTTCAGTCTTGACTGTTGTGGCATTGGTCTTGCTCAAATCATTTACAATCAACTGCCCGGTCTGCATATGAAGATTCATTTTGTCCCACAATGGGATCTTTTTAACATCCATGATTATGTTTACCTCCTTAAAGCTGCCCGAAGATCCAAGGGACATTCCTGTCGGATGTGACAGAGCCATCTTAAACTGATCTTTTTCAAGATCCATCACAGTCAATAATCTGGTTTGGTCAGCAGCTATGTGGTGCTCTGCTTGTGCTTCTATATTGGCTTTTATCCTCTGGTTTCTTTCCTCAATCTGTGTGAACATTTGCTTTACTGAAGGAGCCTTTTCCAAATGAAGTTCCTGTCTTCTAGGAGATGAGGGGAGATCTTGTTCTTCATTGACCTGGAGAGTAAAACTAGGTGAGTTGGAAGAATGGTCTTCTGCTAGTTTGGTTCTTTTTTCCTCTCGGGGCTCCTCATCATCTATTTCAATAACATCTTCTCTACCTCTTTTGCTCGCCCTTTCCAAAATTGCAGGTGTTTGAATGCTGGTCTTTGATGAACTTGACTCACCTGGATTAGCCAGTTTCTCTAGATCAGGTTTACTTACATGGGAAAATGCAACATACCCATTCTCAACCCTTTTCTGTGAAATTATTCCATGCGGATCATAAGGCCATTTTTCTCCTAACAACAATTGTGTCCCTTCCAACATTTTTGAGACTTCATCAAAAGCTTGTCTCGTGTTGACCACAAAGGTCCTACACTCATAGGCAATTTGTACATCAAACCTTTCTTCAAGGGAAGAAAGTGAACTTGGTCTACATTAAGACTTTGCCTTATGAATTCCAGGGCGAAAAGTCGCATGGGTACAAAGGTTGGGAGCCTATAGGGCTCAATGCTAACTCCATACAACCTTATCTCTGAGTATTCTTCGAATACAAACCAATCTCCAAATTTGTAATTGGGTCCTAACTGTAGGAACTCCTGGGCTTTTGGTAGAAAGCATGGAGGAAGAGTTCCATTCAAAATTTTATAAGCAATAGACAAGAAATGGTCAGCAAATTCAAACAGCCCTGCTTCATTCTCTTCTTTTCTAACCATATCGGTCCAGAATAAAACCGATTGCTTATTTTTATTACTATCAACTATATTTAAACCCAAACTCATGAACTCTTCAACATTTTGATACAAAAATAAGTAAACAACCAACGATGGAAATCTGAAGAAACCTGTTAGAGGAAAAGCTATCAATTGGGAATTTACTATTTCCTGCCAAAAAGACGGAATGTCAAGGACCACCCCTGGTTTCATCATCAGTGCAAACATCCCCAAGACTGATTTATCAATTTTGTGGTCATCGTCTTTTCCCAAAATCTCCGTAATGCAGCTAAGAACTGGCCTATACTGAACATTGAACGCCTCCAAACTGAACTTTTCTCCTTCAAATTGAGTTTTTTCTGGATTTGATTTCAAAAATGACATACAACGACTGAACTCTTCGTTTGAAAGGTCTTCAAAATACTGAACCAATGAATCTTCGGAGAATTGTAACGGAGACTCATCTTCTGGAAAGCACAATGCTTGGCTAATTAGTTGTGTTGATACCTGCAGGACATTTTCCCCCTGAGAATTCATGACGAAACATTTACCAGGGTACATTGATGAGACTAACCATGAGATGAACTCGGGGAAGAAGTGAGTTTTCGGAACACAGGCGGACAACACACCAGAACTTTTCATAGCAGATAATATAGGGGATTTATCAGTGTTTAGGGTTACTTGGTAATGCAGTAGGGGATGATTGACGAACGACGCGGTATCATGGACGTCCTTTTCATTATCCAGGAGGGGACTGAGGTTTGAAGAACCAGACAAGGATATTCGTTTTGCCATGACTAACAGGAACTGAAAACAATTCGCGGGGTAACGGGAAATGCAAAGGTGGCAAGAACACGGTTCAAAAGGGAAAAACAGTCACACATGGACAAAACGGGACTAAAAGAACTCTTTAATAAGCTACGTGAATCCGTAATAAATGCCAACATGATGTGGACAAACCGTTGAGGGCGGATGAAAACTGTTCTCCACTTCGCCTGATGACATCACTGCGGGGGGTCATGGAGTACGGTAGCGAACTTCGACCGACACCCCCCACAGTTATTCACAGCCGTCGATCACGGCTCACCCGCGATCTGACCAGTCAACTACGGGGGTCAGGATTTGATAAACTACGAGCTACTTCTCCCCCCGCAATAACTTATCCGAAAGCACTTTTCCACGATCGCCACCTCCGCTCAAGAAATTGCTCGGAGCTTAAGCTTAAATCAAAACATATATTTCAATAAGGTTAATATTCATCGGGTTTTGAAATGCTTGTTTTATGATATAGTATAAAACTTTATACTATAACATATGATTTTTTGATTTTCTATTTTTTTGTATTTTTGATATTCAAAAATAAAAATTGAAAAGGATATGCAGATATGATCTACAACTTTGGCTCCACCTGGGGATAGTTTTCTTACCACGAAACACTAAGAACCTGCAGATCACTGCCTTCACTTCGGGCATGGAGTCACATATTGCTTGATGGAAAATGTACAATGATCACACCGGATATATACAATGATGATGAAACTGCTTCTTAGTGCCGGAAATAATGCTTTAGATATTGCCCATTCACAGGCATATCTAATACTTCTCCTTCAAGATTTTCCAGCATGAAAGTGTTATTCATCTTGACTTCATTGATCTTGAACGGACCATACCACAAGGGATCAAATTTGCCGTGTTTACCTTTGTCTTCCCTTCGGGTATCCCACCTCAATACTAAGTCTCCCTTCTGAAACATGATCTCCTTTGCTTTCCTGTCAAATATTGTCTTCATTTTCTGTTGATAAGTGAGCAAGTTTTCCCGAACTTGATTTCTATTTTCATTTAACTCCATTACATTGTTCATTCTTCTAATCATGGCATTTGGTTCTGTTTGAGCATATTGGAGAAAATAAATCACAGGTTTTACCAACTGAGTGGGAAACAATGCTTGAGTACCATATACAAGCTCATAAGGAGACTTGCCAGTAGATCTTCTAGTGGTCATCCTTGTTGCCATAAAGCAAAAACTAACTTTGTATCCCAATTCTTCTGATTTTCACTGATTGTCTTCTTCAAAATTTTTACCAATGTTTTATTAGAAGACTCTGCCAATCCATTCCCCTGCAGATGATAAGGTGTAGAATGAGACAATATCACATTGTAAGTCTGACAGAAATTAATAAACCTTATTGAGCTGAAGACTTGGGCGTTATCTGTTACAATCTTTACTGGACATCCGAACCTGCTAAAGATATTTTCTTCAAGAAACTTCATTACAACCAAATCATTTGCCTTCCTGGTGGGGATTGCCTCCACCCACTTTGTAAAATAATCCGTAGCAGTAAGAATCCACTTAAATTGCCCACTGGATGGTGGATTGATTTCCCCAATGAAATCCAATCCCCATTGCCTAAAAGGTTCTTCAACAAAAACAGGGAGAAGAGGTAATGGAGCTAACTTCTTCTTCTCTGCAAACACCTGGCATTTTTGACAACTTCTGACTGCTTTATAAACATTAGCAAAAACAGATGGCCAATAGAATCCTGATTTCAAAACCTTATGGGCAGTTACCTTCCAACTATAGTGACCTCCACACAAGCATTCATGATATTCTTTGATTACCTCTGGAACTTCTTTCTCTGTCAAACACAGCAGTAATACCCCAGCAGGATCTTTCCAATATAACCTTGCTTCGATTATGACATAAGGTTGAGCCTTAAGCTTTAAGGCTCTGTATTTGGTTCTATCTACAGAAGGAGGACAAGAAAGAAAGCATAAATAATGAACAATGTCCTTATACCAACTTGAGCAGAGAAATTTATATTTGATTGCTGGCTTTGACTGATTATCCTCTGTTCTTCCATCGATTTCTTCCACAGGGGCCAACAAATTAATTCCCAGTGCCTGGAAATTTGACTCTGTTAATAATTTGGCCAATCCCAACCCTTTGACCAATTTGGTGAGTTTAACGTCCAGATCATATTCTTGGATTTTTGCAATCCATTTTCCCCTTTTTCCTTCTACATCACTCTGTACCAGGATGTCCTTTATGGCAGAATTAGGAACGTATGCCAATATTTGAGAATGGAGGATATAGGTTCTGAATGCCTTCAATGCTTTCACCAGAGCATATACTTGTTTCTCCAGTATATTATACTTCAATTCTGCATCTCGGAGAACTTTACTGAAATATGCTACCGGTTGTTCATACTTTTCCTCATTTCTTTGCAATAACACGGCTGCAATACTTGAGGGAGAAGCAAATGAGAAGATTTGAAATGGCTTCAAATAGTCTGGACTGATTAGAACAGGTGCTTCCTTTAAAGCCTCTTTAATCCTCTGAAAAGATTCCCTTGCTTCTTTGTCCCACTTCACCTCAGCGTCCTTTTTTAACATGTCTGTTATCTTTTTAACGATCTCTGCATAATTAGGAACAAAACTTTTTAGAAAATTAATTTTTCCGAGAAATCGCTGAATATATTTCTTACTTCGGGGTAGTGGAATTGACTGAATTTCTTCGACCCTCGCTGGATCAATCTTCACTCCTTCCTTAGAAACAATGTGGCCAAGTAATTTACCCTCCTCCAGGGAAAACAAAGACTTTTTAGGATTCAGCGATAATCCAAACTTTTTACACTTCATGAAGGCTTTCTGCAAATGCTGTAAATTCTCCTCATCAGATTTCAAAAAAATTGTGACATCATCCAAATAAACTACCACAAACTCATCTCCCACGAATGCAATATCCATCGCTCGTTGGAATGTGGCCCCCGCATTCATCAGGCCAAATGGCATCCTGGCGTACATGAATGTTCCCCAGGGCGTAGTGAAGACAGTTTTCTTCTGATCTTCTTTCTCCACAGCCACCTGGTTATACCCTGAAAATCCATCCACCATAGATAACCTATAAGCTCTAGTCACTTTTTGTAAGACAAAATCCATTTTCGGCAAAGGATAATTATCTTTCAATGAAGCCCTATTCAAATTCCTGAAATCTACGCACAGCCTTATCTCTCCATTTTTCTTTCGGACTGGTACAAGATTGGAAACCCAATCTGAATATCTGAGTGGAACGATTATCTTGGCTTGCAGCAATTTCTTTATTTCCTTTTCGATCGGAGCCAACAACAATGGATTAATCTGTCTGAGCTTCTGTTTATGTGGCTTGACTCCATCCTTCAGTGGAATTTTATGTTGTATGATACTCTTATCATATGTCTTCAAATCATCATAAGACCAAGCAAATACATCTTTGAATTGTTTGAACAAATCTACATACCTTTCTTTGTAGTGCTTTGGGACCCCTTTGAACAACTTAATCATTTTAGGCTCCTGTTGAGTCCCTAAATTGCAATCTTCCACCTGCTCATCTTGGTTTGCTTTCTTCTGATTCAGTGCAACGTCATTTGTATCAAACAATCTTTCAAGAGGCACCAAACCTCTTGGAAAAACATTATCTTTCAACTGAATGATCTCTTGACCACCAATATTCTTCTTCAGAGTCTTACCAGCCAATTCATCTTCATCAGATTCCAAATCAATCTGATGATCTTCAAAATCTTCAATCATCAACAGAAACTGCTTAATCTGTTCATCGTCCTCAAAGACCTGCCAGTGTTTAATATTGTCAGGAATCGAAGGTCTATGTCTCATCTCAATTTCATACCTTAGTTTCGGACTGATAGGAGGTTTGAATGTAATTGCTGCAACTGCCAAAGAATCAGCCATTCTATTCTCTTCCCTTGGAACAAACTATAAGTTGAAGGCTTCAAAATAATTTTCGATCAGATCCCAGACCTCATTCCGATATGCTCTTAACCTGGGATGTTTAGTTTGACATAAATTCTTGATCTGTCTTATAATTAATTCTGAATCCCCAAACACAGTCATAGACTGAATTCCCATCTGCTTAGCTATCTGCAAACTAATAATTAATGCTTCATATTCTGCAACATTATTAGTGGATTCAAACTCCAATTTGAAAGAAAAAGGCACAAGGTTACCTTCAGGAGAAACAAAAATGAAACCAGCTCCAGTGCCTTCTTTGGAAAACGCACCATCAAAATAACACTTCCATAGCTTGTTGGAATGCAACTCCTTATGTACAATTGCTAAAGGGAGCTGCCCTTGTGATTCTTCAGCAAATTCTGCATCTTCATGCAGCATGAAGCAAGAGAGGTCATCCTTCTCTTGGCCATAAATTGGTGAATTACCTGCATCTTTCTTAGTAGTAGTTTTTTGAAATCTAGTCTCTCTATACAAACTCCTTTCTTCACCATTGAAAACGGGAATGATAGCATATGTAAAATCTAGCTTCAAAACTCCTCCAAGCTTTGCCCCCCATGATCTAGATAGTAACATACCAAACCTGGCAGGAATATCTGCCACTACAACATCCATCATAATGCTTTTGGCTGGGATTTGAGCCAATGTAACAACCATATCCTTAATCAGACCCACACACTTTACCCTTTTTGAGTCAAAAGAATAAATATCTCGATATGGCTTGGTGATTTGCAAATTCAACTCTTTCATCACACACAATGGCATCAGATTGTGGGACGCACCAGAATCTAGCATGCAGTTATGTAGAACAAAATCATGTAACAGAAGTGATATATAAAAAGGAGGGACAGATGAATCTACCTCTTCAACATGAGTTCCAAATGTAACCACTGGTTTCTCTTCCTGCAGATTTACTATATTACCTACTTCATCAGACTGAGATAAATTGATAAACTCGGCAATCTCTTTCTTATAACCAGGTGTTTTCATTAACTCAAGAAGAGGTACTTGAATCTTCACTTTCTCCAACTCTTTCGAAAAACTAAAAGTTTGATTTGATTTTGTCAACTTTTCAGGTTCTTCTTGATCTTTCTTGGAATTTGAGTTTTGATTAGAAACAGTAACCACTTTCTCCAAATTATTAGAATCCCTAACTTTTGTTTGAGAAGTTTCTGCTTGCTGCTTTTCCTTCTCTTTTTCTTCGTTCATGTGATTTTTCCCCTTATCTGTTTTCTTAGTTTGATCTTTCTGGAATGGAGTCGCCATTGGAGCAGGTGCTGCTTCTGATTCTTTTTCTTCATTGTCTTGAGTCCTTAGTCTCTTCTTTGACCTTAAATCATACTTTTTATGCAACTCGGATTGCATGAAGTCTGTGAACTGTCTGCAGTAATCATCCATCTCTTCTTGATCAAATGAAAGGTCATTTTCTTCCATTTCTTCTTCTTCAGCTTCTTCTTCTGTTTCATCATCTTCCATATACACAGCAGAAATTCGAGCATCATCCTCTCCCTCATCATCATCATCTGCTGAACGGGACGGGGCTGCCTCTATGTACAAAGGTGCTTGCACCTGATCTTGATCTTTTTTTTCTCTTTGTAGAATTTGCAGGGGCTGTTTTTTAAATTGGGGATTAAAAACCCCTCTATTCTGTCTTGCAGGCTTACTATCTATTTCCAACTTTACCAATTTATTTGACAGATTCTTTATGACCTTAGTCATGTCATCAATTCTCTGATCTTGAGCTGAGGCTTCTTCTTTAGCCTTTCCTTTATCTGAAAATTTACCACTAGCGGACATATTAGCCTCAATCTCCAGAGCATCAGTTTGAATCTGTTCCAACGTAGGGGACTTTCTTTCCCTCAATGTGAAACTGAATTCTGGTTCAAATGCACCAGCAAAAACAACCCTAGCTCCAATAGGAGGAGGCTTCATCTCTGCAGGCAAACTATTATACAATTTGTTAAATCTCTTCACAAAATCACTCATATTTTCATCAGATTTCTTCTTGATTGCATTAAATTCTGTCAAAGAATAGTCGTGGTCCCTCTTTTCGCCCCACCTTTCAATGAAACGTCTTTCTAGGGCATCCCAATCGTTAATGGAACCATTAGGTAATATTTTGAACCATTTCCTTGCCTCTCCACTTAGAGACTGGACAAAGAGTCTCATAACAACATCTAAATACCATCATAGTTCTCCTTCGCAAATGTAAAATAGGTAATGTTTATGCGAGCCGGCTCACCGAATGGTGGAGCACCTTGAGGGCTTTATATATCATGCATTTGTTGGGCTAGATTTAATGGTGTATATCTGTCACTGCTGGCCGCAGGAACTGGCCATATTTTTTACGCCGTTAATCAGTTTTCCTTTTTGAGGTTGTAGTGTATACTGGGCTTGTAGGTAGGGATGAATGAGGTGAAACAATCGATATAGGAATTGGATTTCAATGACAGAAGAGTCGGTAAGCTTTATATGGGGCCGGTTTTTATAAAAGGAAAAGGACACAGTTCCAAAGATTGTTTCTAATGGGTTTCGAAACGAATCTGGGTGATATAGATGACTTCTTCCGAGAAAATGAGTTTCTTGGAAGCTTTTGGATGAGAAATGTGTGAACTGGCCGCCTCAGGCGTAGAAGTAGATTTCAGTATCTAATATTTTGAGCCTTCGCCTCTTTGAAAACAAGTCAGATCTACAAATGAACTTTGCTTAGAGAGGTATCTCAATTTCGTGAGGTTTCTTGGAGCCGCAGCTATTTTTGAACAATCAGTGGTATTTCTCCTCTCAACAATCCAGAGGAAATGTAAAACAAAACCCAGGAAAATTAATCTTCGCTCTAATGACGCCTTCTACCACTGTTGTTCCTTGAGAAAAAATTCCTTGTTGTGTAAAGGAATCTGTGCTCAAGACATTAAAGATTATGTCACAAACAAGTGTATATTTGTCTCTTTTTATTAAACCTTCAAATATTAATAATATAATCTCCAAATATCAAACCCCTACAAGTTCTGCAATGCCATGTTCTCTTTATGCTGAAGTGAATGAATGGAAGAAAAAGAAAGAAAAGGATTTCAATTTGATATGCTGCTTAAAATAGAATCTATCATTATAAAACCCTGAAGAAGTGAGCAACAATAAAGTTAAAATAGAGGAGCGCCCATTAAGGATGTTTAACTCTTAGATACAGAGATATCAAGAGACCTGCAGCTCAAATCACTCTATTTTATTCATAGATATGGAAACGAAATGAAAACTGGAAAACTATTCAACATAGATAGAATGAAGGAAACTTGCAAAACTTTTCATTGATTCAATATTTTTCAGTACAAAATTAGGCTTCAAGGTCCAAAAACTTGGAACCTTTCTCTTTCTTCAAATTGTCTTTAAATACATTATGACAAAACAGTTTCCAGTAATGAAACTGATCCTAACTACTCTAACCAACTTTAACTGCCTAAACTGTTAACTGTCATGGAGGTACATGCCTCGAAAAAGTCTTATTACATTTACATAATCCTGAGAAATGACATAATGAGGACTTTTAAAACTTCTAATCTAAAGGAACAACTGGTCCTGAAGTGGCTGTGGAATCAACAGCTACTTTTGATTTGTCCGTTGGAATCTTCTTTGTTGTGTCAATGGAGAAGATTTTGCATTTTTTCCAAAGTTCACTTTGAGTTGTAGGAGCATTCCTGTAGCTGAGGTATTCCAATCTAAATGCAACTGCCTGATTGTGAGTAAGCCTTTCTGTGAAGAGTGCCTTTACCATCCATAGCAAATTGAAGTGCCTCTGTAAAAAGTTAAACACTGTCTCTCCCTTTAAAACTTGTGTCTTTTCGTGTCTGCTATCTGCTCTGCTCTTTGCCAGTGTTAATGCATCTTCATAAAACTTCCATGTCAAAATATTTCCCTTTTCTGTCCAGCATGAAGGCAAACCTGTTTGGATCAATTTATCAAAAGTTATATCAAACTTCTTTACCGCCTCCTTAATTCTCAGTAACCTTTTCTCTGCAACTTTCCGTAGATCATTCTTAATTATTATTTTATTAACTTCTTCAGCATAAAAGTATCTGTCTTGTATCTGAATATCTTCTAACTCTTCATCTTATTTGGAATTGATAAAATTTAAAAACCTCCTAGCCCAATTTTCTCTTTTAATGACCGTTTGTTTTTCGGATGATATCTCCTCTTCATGGTCTAAGATGAGGCGTTTCTCTATAGCAATTATACTTAGGGAATCACAATTTGACTTCATTTCAGAGATAATTTCCGTCCAAATAATATCTTTAGCTCTTAAAAGTGAGATGTTACCTTTTAGCTTCTCCTTGAGCTCCTTAATTTCATCCTCAGCCTTTTTTAATTGTTGCTTATTTTCATTTGCTTTATCTTCCCATCCTCTCATCATCTTAGTAGTTGTTTCCAAATCTAACTGAACCCGCTTAAGATCACCTTCAGCTATCTTCAGTTCTGTGCTGAGCTGAACAATTTGGGTTTGAGGATCCGCATCACTGTCACCTGTAGGAACAACAAAAGTGCAAGTATGGTTTTGAATTTTATTATGCAATAATATGGCAGTCTGCTTCACTTTGGACAATTCTTCATCTTTTTGTAACAATTGCAGACGTAACTCTTCCTTTTCTTTTTCTACCTCAGCTACTTCTGCAGCCATTGAGTGCTCTGTAGCTGGTAATTTTAACTTTTTCCTTAGTGAGGATATTTCTACTTCTGCACTTTTCATGAGCTTTTGAATTGCAGCTTTATCATTTGGATCCACACCAATTTTCATAATGATCTTCTTCAACTCTTCATTTTGAGTTGTTAATGCCCTTGAATTAGCTTTCTCCATTTTGCATTGTCTGATGACCTTTGCAAGCATGTTTTCAGTATTGACTGTTGTGGCATTGGTCTTGCTCAAATCATTTACAATCAACTCCCCGGTCTGCATATGAAGATTCATTTTGTCCCACAATGGGATCTTTTTAACATAAAATGGGATCTTTTAACATCCATGACTATGTTTACCCATTAAAGTCGTCAAGACCCTGAGGGACATTCCTTTGATGACAGAGCCATTATAAACTGATCTTTTCGATCCATCACTAATAATCTGGTCCGGTGAAGAACTATGTGGTGTTTCGTATATTGTTGGCTTTTATCCTCTGGTTTCTTTCCTCAATCTGTGTGAACATTTGCTTTACTGAAGGAGCCTTTTCCAAATAAAGTTCCCGTCTTCTAGGAGATGAGGGGAGATCTTGTTCTTCATTGACCTGGAGAGTAAAACCAGGTGAGTTGGAAGAATGGTCTTCTGCTAGTTTGGTTCTTTTTTCCTCTCGGGGCTCCTCATCATCTATTTCAATAACATCTTCTCTACCTCTTTTGCTCACTTTTTCCAAAATTGCAGGTGTTTGAATGCTAGTCTTTGATGCACTTGAATCACTTGGATTAGCCAGTTTCTCCAGATTAGGTTTAATTACATGGGAAAATGCAGCATATCCATTCTCAACCCTTTTCTGAGAAATTATTCCATGCGGATCATAAGGCCGTTTTTCTCCCAACAACAACTGCGTCCTTTCCAACATCTTTGAGACTTCATCAAAAGCTTGTCTCGTGTTGACCACAAAAGGTCCTACACTCATAGGCAGTTTGTACATCAAACCTTTCTTCATGGGAAGAAAGTGAACTTGGTCTACGTTAAGACTTTGCCTTATGCATTCCAGGGCGAAAAGTCGCATGGGAACAAAGGTTGGGAGCCTATAAGGCTCAATGCTAACTCCACATAGCCTTATCTCTGAGTATTCTTCGAATACAAACCAATCTCCAAATTTGCAATTGGGTCCTAACTGTAGGAACTCCCGGGCTTTTGGTAGAAAGCATGGAGGAAGAGTTCCATTCAAAATTTTATAAGCAATAGACATGAAATGGTCAGCAAATTCAAAAAGCCCTGCTTCATTCTCTTCTTTTCTAACCATATCGGTCCAGAATAAAACTGATTGCTTATTTTTATTACTATCAACTATATTTAAACCCAAACTCATGAACTCTTCAACATTTTGATACAAAAATAAGTAAACAACCAATGATGGAAATCTGAAGGAACCTGTTAGAAGAAAAGCTATCAATTGAGAATTTACTATTTCCTGCCAAAAAGACGGAATGTCAAGGACCACCCCTGGTTTCATCATCAGTGCAAACATCCCCAAGACTGATTTATCAATTTTGTGGTCATCGTCTTTTCCCAAAATCTCCGTAATGCAGCTAAGAACTGGCCTATACTGAACATTGAACGCCTCCAAACTGAAATTTTCTCCTTCAAATTGAGTTTTTTCTGGATTTGATTTCAAAAATGACATACAACAACTGAACTCTTCGTTTGAAAGGTCTTCAAAATACTGAACCAATGAATCTTCGGAGAATTGTAACGGAGACTCATCTTCTGGAAAGCACAAAGCTTGGCGAATTAGTTGTGTTGATACCTGCAGGACATTTTCCCCCTGAGAATTCATGACGAAACATTTACCAGGGTACATTGATGAGACTAACCATGAGATGAACTCGGGGAAGAAGTGAGTTTTCGGAACATAGGCGGACAACACACCAGAACTTTTCATAGCAGATAATACAGGGGATTTATCAGTGTTTAGGGTTACTTGGTAATGCAATAGGGGATGATTGACGGACGACGTGGTATCATGGACGTCCTTTTCACTATCTAGGAGGGGACTGAGGTTTGAAGAACCAAACAAGGATATTCGTTTTTCCATGACTAACAGGAACTGAAAACAATTCGCGGGGTAACGAGAAATGCAAAGGTGGCTAGAACACGTTTCAAAAGGGAAAAATAGTCACACATGGACAAAATGGGACTAAAAGAACTCTTTAATAAGCTATGGGAATCCGTAATAAATGCCAACATGATGTGGACAAACCGTTGAGGGCGGATGACAACTGTTCTCCACTTCGCCTGATGACATCATCACAAAATAAGGGAGCACGGCATGGTCTCACCGATACCCCGTTATTCACAAATATGATCATTTACTCACCCGCTGATCCGACTACAACTACGGCCTGGATTTGATAAACTACGAGCTACTTCTCCCCTCGCAATAACTTATCCGAAAGCACTTTTCCACGATCGCCACCTCCGCTCAAGAAATTGCTCGGAGCTTAAGCTTAAATCAAAACATATATTTCAATAAGGTTAATATTCATCGAGTTTTGAAATGCTTGTTTTATGATATAGTATAAAACTTTATACTATAACATATGATTTTTTGATTTTCTATTTTTTTTGTATTTTTGATATTCAAAAATAAAAATTGAAAAGGATATGCAGATATGATCTACAACAGGTACAAAGAGGGCTGCAAGTATATTTTCCATTTCTCACACTTACTAGAGAGGTATGCACCCCTAATGAAGATCATCATGAAATACTTTACTTGTGAGGGGAGATACTCTAGACTCTATTCCTACCATGTCAGATTACTCATGCATTTCACTAGGGTCAAGATGCTTCATTTGCCCTATTACTTGTATAGGAGTTTAGACAAGATGTCTTTTGTTGTCTGAAGGAGGAGTTATACCTAGCAATTGCATAGTTTGTTCCACCACTCCTTGATCAAGATGGTGGTACTACATCAGTTGGAGCAAAAATACATACCCTGGGAGGTGTTCATAGCTCATGAGATATTCACAATCCCACATCGTCATCATCAACCTAGTTTACCCTCATCATCTCATCCTCCTCCCTCCACTCCTCCATCACCTCCTACAGATAATGCCTCATCATCTACACAAGCAACCTCTCCTCAAGAAAACCTCCCTTCCTCACCTTCTCCTGATGCATCAAAACAAGAAGGAAGTGGCAGTGAGCAAGAAAGTGCCAATGAGGGTGATGGTGACAATGAGTCAAGCCAAAATGAAGATGAGGACGATGATGAGTTGAGCCAACAGGTGGCAGAGAACATGGAAACAGAGGAATAGGATGACAGTGCAAAAAATGAAGAAGTTGCAAGTGGAAATGAATTGAGTAGTGATGAAGAGGGCAACTAAGATAGAGATGATGACAATGCAGAAAATCAAGAAGTTGAAGACAACATGGACACCAATGAAACCAACATCAGTGAGCAAATGGGCAGTCATGATAGCCATGACAATCATGAAAACAATGAGGAAAATTCAGAAGCTAAAGGCAACCGAGATGAAGATGAAAACAATGAGGACAATGCAGAAACTAAAGGCAGCAGTGACACCCATGAAGCAAGCATCAGTGATGAATAGGACAGCAGGGAGGAAAACAATCATGATAGTCATGAAAGTCATGAAGATAGTGAAGAAAGTGAAGAGGGTTATAATGAAAATAAATATCACAGCAGTGAAGAGGAAAGCAGTCTCAATGATGAACAAAATGAAAGTGCAGAGATCATTGAGGAGACTAAAGGTGAGGCTGATGTCGAGAACAAAGAGGACAATGATGAAGAAGAAAACATGATGACTGATGATACTAATGATGAAAATGAAGGGTTTGATGACAACAACAAGGATCACAACCATGAAGAAGACACCAACAATACGACAATCACACCTCTTCCATTGACATATCAAAGAGGACCAAGGCTAGTGTTTGCTGCCTCTAAAAGGCAAGGGACCATGCCATCCACCTCAGCTCAAAAGCTTGACAAGGGCAAACAAAAGGTAAAGGAAGAAGAAGAAGATCATGAGGTTGAGAGGGAGTTTGAAATCATTCAGGTGGACAATGATGAAGAGAATGAAGCAAGGATCTCAAACTTGCTCATCTAACACAAAAATGTCCTAATTGAAGACCTCCAAGCAAATTTGGATAGGGCCAAGAGTGTGAATGATGCCCTTGAGATGGAGAACAGGCAGCTAGGAGCACAAATTGCTATTTATGAGGCTAGAGCCATCAGGGCCCGGAAAGAAGCTCAAAGGGCACAGGTAAAGCTAGAAGAGTTCATGGGAACCTATGAGGAGAGTGAAGATGAAGAGGGGTAGTCTAAGAGGAGACCTAGAACAATGGGTTTGAAGAAGGCATTGGCAAAACAAAGAGAACAAGAATTAGCCTTAGTAGAGTAGCTCCCTCTAGATGAGTTGTTGGCCATGGAGATAACACATGATCAGGAGCCTTCGTTGGAGAGAGCCAACATACACTTGGAGGCTAAATTGGAGAAAGCTAACAAGGATCTTGATCTCCAAAGGAAGATGACCAAGCATTTTGCTTGGAGAAACCAAGTTGCAAGGGCTAAATTGAAAAAGGCCCAAACCAAGATCCAAGCACTAAAAGACGCAAAATGCCAAGCTAACCTTGGAATCTTGGTACAAGCTTCTCTACAGGTCTCTCAAATCCCATGAGGGAGACATCCACCAATTTTGAGGGAAGTTTGACAAATTTTGGTTTTTTATGAATTTGGAGGCCTCTAAGCGCAACACCCCTGGTGCTATGCTTTCATCTCAGGAACTTTCAGAGGGAAAACTCAACATTTTTGGAATCCCCATGTCTAGTACAATATTATCACCAAATTTCAGAGCATTTGGAGCATTTTTGACCACTCAAAAGGCCAAAAACACCTTATTTTTCACCTTTCTGCCTCATTTATAGACTTGGCGCTGTGCCTAGAGCAGTGTTGGGAAATTTTCCTTTTGGATAGGTTAATGAAGTTCATTCAGAAAACCAATGGTATATTTGGAAAGTAGACTCATCCAACTTTCCAATGAGCCATCATGGAGCAAATTCCGACATTGGGAAGGTCACCAAAGCTTGGTTGCAAGTGGACCTATTTTCTGCCCGGGAAGGTGCTGTGCGTTCAGACCTCAGTGTGCATTTTTGGCCAAAAGTCAACAAAAGACACTCATTAATTGAAAAATGATATTTTAATGTTTTTTGAGGCAAATCAATCCAAAATTAGGTGCTAGGAGTTATTTTGGAATTTATTTCATGAGATGTTTTGTGCCTTGGGCCTTGCATGGTCTCTTAGGCATAAATGACATTTATGACTAGTTTTGACATTTTCAAACCCTAGTTAGAGTTTTTTCCCTCCTTTGCTAGATAAATAGAGCACGAGGGCCTCATTGTAAAAGTTTGAAATTTGATGAATCTTTGGAGCAATACATAGTTTCTTTTGGATATTGGAGAAGAAATTGGTGTTGTGGAGTTTGTGAATGGCTTGTCTTGATTGATGATGGAGAAGGCTGCTTGCAGGATCCCTGAGCTTGGTTATTGGTGATGTGCTTCTATTCAGTTATTTTTTTTCTCATGTATCATTTTGTTTCATCCTTCTAAATTGCAGTAGGACAAAGGTTTTAGACTAAGAAATGTTTTCAAAGGCACCTTAGCTCTGCTTGTTCTTCATTGCCTCTATATTTTTCTCTGCCAGGACATTTTAGAGAATTCTTAATTGCTCTCTAGACCCCCTAAGCTTGTTTATTTCATGAATGGTTTAATATTGTAGGTATCAAAGATGATTTATGGTTAGCCCTGCTTATTTGATGTCACTAAACACTGTTCTTGAGGTCTCTCTCCAAAGTACCATTAATTAGGTTTGCCAAAGAGGCTATGTTTCGATCATACCCTTTGTCCATGCTTGAATAATTGTTTTGGATATCTTCATAGCTATGATCAATGAATTTTAGGCGTTCCCTCTTCTTTGATTAAAGTTATATGTGTATCTTGAATGTTTTCTAACCTTGAAGGTGAAATCACTAGAAGTTAAATGCGTTTCTCGCCTTCTATATTTCATTGGATTGTTTGTCTGAAATGCTTATTTGCTTGAGTTGAATAAAAGAGTTATTGGTGTGCCCTGTCTATTGATTACTTCTTTATTCTAAATGGTGTTGAAGTCCCTTCTTGTTTAAGTACATGAAAAAGGATTCTTAATTGCCCTTTTCCCTACTTTGTTTCACAAACTTGATGTTCATTTCATTTCACAAAAACCTTGAAAATCCATCTGACCATGCTAGACTTGCCCTGTCATCCATCTTGATTTATTGTTGAAACTTTCTATGAATTTTATTGACTCCATAGCCCAATGACTTGAATATTTCCTCACTCTATCTATTCTACTTGATCACCTTACCCAACCAAAACAAACAAACAAACCCTACACTTAACAACTAGCCTAAAATCAAACCCTAAAAGTAAACAAGTTCACATCCTTTGCACAAAATAGAGAGAGCCCTCTCTGAGTTCAGGAAGGCTAGGTCCTAGGACTCCAAAGACTAGTCTGATGTTACCCTGTGCATTTGATGTCACCAATCTAACAAATCACGAGAACCTAACATAATGGCGATCACGGTGGGACCTTCTGAGTCAATAACCATAGAAGTATTCCTTAGGACTTCAAAAACCCTTATTACACAATATCTATTGATTTATCACCAACTCATAGCCTAACACAATTGGCAATCAAGGTGAGAGGCTTTCTGAGATTAGTGACAATCTAAGCACTCCTTAGAACTTCAGAAACCCTTATCAAATCATAGAGAACTCAAACTGATATCCATGATTAGAATCCGTCTGTTTCACCATCCTAGCAAAATGATGACTCAATTGTAGGACACTCATAGAAACCTTAGGGACACATAAAGGAACTCAGAAAACCCCAAAACATCCCTACATTCGTTTTTTGTCAGTTATTGGTGGTGGACCATAAATACATATCCTCAAAACAACAAAAAAACATCCACCTGCCGACTCCATTAGCCTCCAGTAGGCCTACTAACCCCACTAGTTCTCTAAGACTCCCCTGGGAATGCATTAAGAAAATCTCAATCATGCTAATGGTGGACAACAAAGTTTAAATCATCCACTTGGTGACTCCACTACTCTCAATAGACCTAAAGACTCCACTGGTAGAAGACTCCAGACTGGTTGAAAAGATACAGTGACCCTTTCTGACTTACAAAGATGGATCCAAGAATACAAAGGAGATATGCTCCGATGAACAAAGATCATATCCTTGGATTTCCACATAAAATGCCTCAAATAAATTGGATAAAAAACCTCCCTATATTTCAAGATGAAAAGGTTAATGACCCCTCATTACATCTCATCAAATTTCATATACATGTATGGAGGTTAAAAGTTGAATGGCACGGGGACTGCCTCATGAAAATGTTTATGGAAACATTAGAGGGTAAAGCAAGGGAATGGTATGAAGGCTTGGACCCTGGCACCTTGTTTCCTTTGAAGGATTTCCACATGGTATTTTATGAACATTATAAAGAATATTGTCCATCTCTATCATTAGCTGAAAATTGTTGTGATCAATCTGAAGATCTCATACAATACCTTGTAAACATTGATGAAGATTTAGGAAATTGGCATCCTAAAGATATATTAGAGGAAATTCATGCATTTCATACTCAAGATAACTATCATGACAGCCAAGAAGGGTTGGTTGAGGATGAAATCAATCAGGAAGTAAAGGTAGATCTCCAAGATCTCTCTAAAGGCACAAGTAATGACTTAACATCTCTTCTAGGAGAGGCACAAGAGGACATTCTGCCACAGGATCAATCTCCACAACAGAAAGAAAACAATTGCTGCCCAATCCAAAGAAAACATAAACTGTCCCCTCCTTTAACTGAAAAATATATAGATATAGATTTTAAATATACAACCAACCTCTAAATATTTGTATAAAAAGAATATTTTTGTTTTCCCTACTGCTGACTCATCTACTAAAGAATTTACCCATTAAGAAACAGAAGAACAAATTGCTACTGAGGTTGTAATACCTTCTCAAGAAGACCTTCAGCCTTGTGATCAGTCACAAAAGGAAGAGAAATATCATATTTCTATCCAAATAAAGAGAAAGTTGCCTCCTCTTTTAACTAAAGAAGAAACCAAACAGATCCTAAACATATAGCCAACATCTAAATTTTTATGCAAAGAAAATATGTCTATTTTTTCTACTGCTGACCTACCTACTGATGCATTTTCTCATACAGAAAATATAGAACAGATTGATGTTGATGCCAGACTACCTTCTCAAGGAGACTTGGTGCCAAAGAATGCTCCTACTCATCAGGATAATGGCTCTCAAACAGAAATTAGCTCACTCAATCAGGGCATGCCAGGATTGCTTGAAGACAACATAACTTTACTCTCTAAAATTGCCAAATCAGATGATTATAAAGATGGAGAAGAATTTTTTTCTCAAAAGAGTCCCAAACTTAGTCAAGTGGAGGAAGGAGTAGTCCTAGATGAAGTTTATTTCTCAAATCCTCTAGGCCAGTTATTATTCAAAGACCCCTTCATTTTTTCCTTAGAAACCTTTAAAGAGGGAGTAAAACATGCTAGGGGTAGTTTGTGCCAAAGCTTAAAGAAAATTTGGGGCGCTACTATTCAGAAGAAAACAAAATGGGAATGCCTTTTCAGCATACCTAAAGGGTGGGATAAAAAACAATCATCTAGTAACTTGCTAGATTGGCTATATTGGAAAAAGGAGTTTACTTGATGTAGATATCATATACATGTTAGGTTAGGATAGATAGGAATGCAAATAAGCTCTACACTATGAGCATATTTCTAGTTATTTAGTCTTAGAACGTTGATCCAAAAAAAAAAAAAGGGAAAAAGAGGGCAGATTTGAAGAACATGTACAACCCCATACCCAAAAAAGAGTACTACTGAAAGTGTGCAAGCCTAAATGCCACTACTTGTTAATAAAGAGTCTTGTTCAGTCATCTAGCCTAATCATGGCTGAACATGTTTTGAATTTACGCTGTTAGGTTAGTGAAAGAAGGCTTGTCAAATCATTTAAACTTGACTTGTTAGTAGAAATAGATTAGGAAGAAAAGATATTGGTTCTCCATGATCAAATCCGAACCAAGGAGAAAGATAGGGATGACTAACAAATGATGAAACACATCCCTCATGATTTCTAGTTTTGTTTTGTACAAAAATAATGTCTGTGTGTAGCTTGTCCTAATGCCACAACCCATGGTAAATCAGATAGCTTAATCTTGGTTTAAATCATGTTTTCAATTTCATGTCAGTAGATTAGAGAATGAAACCTGTCAAACAGCTTAATCTTGACAGATGAATAGTCTAGGTAGAGAATAAAAGAGTTCACTAGCATAATTTGAACTCTCGGAAGTAATAAGGGTACAAGTAGATAGTTTGTTTTGCTTTCAAAAGAAAATAATGTCAAGGGTTTTCCAGTTTAAGTGCACCCAAGGAATAAAAAATGCTAGGGAAAGTAAGCTGGGTAGGTAGAGATGAGGTTGAAGTAATCATGTTTTTCAGATTCTTGAGATCACAACTTCAAGAGAAACATCAGCAAATGAAAGAAGAAAAATCTGCCCAATGGATGAGGCACTGGTCTTCATAAGCTCAGAGATTTGATATCTGAAGTTATGGACACCTCCTGAAAAGGAGCTGCCCTCCCCAAGTGGAGCCACTGTTAGTCATCAGTAATTTTTGCCATTTGTAATTTTTTCCATTTTCTAGATGATTAAATGCTTGTCATAGATTTCTAAAAACAAGATTCATCAATATTGTGAGGTTTAGAAATATCATTGCCTTCATTATCCTTAAGATAAATTTTTCACTATTTCACTACTCTGCCATTCCCTGGTTAGCCTACCACTCCTAGAAGATCCCTCATGGACTCATGGCACTCATCTTTGTCTTATTTTCACACCCATAACCTCAGTACTCTATTTTTCCTATGCTTAACCCTTCCCCTTTCCATCTAGGATTGCTAAACAACCTACCCTTTCCCATGTTCATCAAATGCCTCAAGCATTGATGGTCTCAAAACTATCTTTGTAGGCTCTTTATATAAATCAAGTACATTGGATTTTGGATCTTCAATACACCAATTTGTCAAAAACTCTGTTTTTTATACTTGAAGACCCTAAGCCAAGATTTCAGTCTAAGAGAAAATCAAAGAGCCTCCTACTAGGTCATTAGGGTTTTCATAGGTTGTAGGGTTATCTTTGGTGTTCTAAATCATTGTTTTTCATGTGCTAAAAGCTGAATCAAAATTTGAAAAGATCAGCACCTTTTTGTCCAAGTTAGATCAAGAAGAACTTCAAGGAGGACTGCTTTGCCAAGGACAAAATTCTATAAAAGGACAACTATCCATTTTGACATTTCTGCAGGAATGTCAAGGTGGCTATCAGCAGAAAATTAGGTAAGGTAAGAGGCCTACCCCTCATTAGAAGATATACACAAGCAAATAGAAGAGGAAGCAACCTATGTTCAAGGAAAATCAGGGTTTCTAGGACTGATTGGACCAGCAGTTTTCCAAGTAAGGAGTCAAGGCAACAAAACACAAGGACAGAGGCACACCAACACAACCAAGCATGAATTGAAGATTTTTAGAAGTTATAAATGAATAATGGAAAAAGGTGAGGTGAACTAAACAGAAATGAATGAACTTGAAAGGGCTATAGAGAACTTAAAAGATAACACTAATGATTTTTCTCTAAGAACCCTAAAACCTAAGGTTTTGGAAAGATAGGCAAAGAAGGTGAAATTAAGATGAGGATCCTCCATGATGACATCAGAAAGAGAGTTTGAAGAGGCTCTTAAAGGTGACTTCTAGGGTTTGCCAAGGTAATTTTTTTCATTGCCTCAAAGGGAAAGCATGAAGGAGTATCAGCACAAGGAAGGTCAAAACCTTCATTTTCAGTCATTTTCCCTCAAATGATCAGAGGAATCAAAACATAGGGTTGAGGTTCAAGATAGAATGCCAAAATGATCATGAGGTCACTGTTATGAAAGTGTCAAACTCCAAGAGTGACAGAAAGGGCCAAATTAGTATGACATGGCACCTGCAAATCAGAAGTGGCCAAAGAGAGTTAGCATACAAGATGGTGAAAGTTGTGATGCTTGTCAAAGATAGATTTATCATGCCTGGAGGTAAATGAGAAAGATGAAAAACAAGTTTTTCAGTCACCCATCAAGCCAAGGGCCATTTGATCTCCAAGATAAAAACAAGGAAGTCCTAAGGATGCTGTCACCATGCAAAGTGCCTAAAATGCTATGAAAGTGGTTGAAAGGTATGAACAAGCCAAAACACAGTGAATCATATAACTCAAAAAGGCATCTGCAAAACAAGTGCTAAAGACATCAACTAGGTCAAAGGAGGTCAAAGTACACCATGTCAACTACCTGAAAAGCAACAAAGAAAATGGTTAGAAAGGAAAAGGGTGACTTGAATGCTTTTTAGCCACCTGTTGGAAAAGCTGAAAATGATAAATCAGTAAAAGTGAAACAGAGGACTGAAACCTTAGGAAAGTGGGTTTTTGAGTTCAATTTATTTTCCTAAAAGGGTATAAAGGGCCTTCTTTGTTTTCCTCCCATCTCATCTTACCGTTGAAAGGAGAAAAAAAGTAGTGCTGTGCATAGGAGCCCGACAGGCCTGCACGTGTGCAGTGCTATGCCCAATAGAAGGCTGCTTGCAGGATCCCTGAGCTTGGTTAATGGTGATGTGCTTCTATTCAATTATTGTTTTCTCATGTATCATTGTGTTTCATCCTTCTAAATTGTAGTAGGACAAACATTTTAGACTAAGAAATGTTTTCAAAGGCACCTTAGCTTTGTTTGTTCTTCACTGCATCTATGTTTTCCTCTGCTAGGGCATTTTAGAGAATTCTTAATTGCTCTCTAGACCCCCTAAGCTTGTTTATTTCATGAATGGCTTAATACAGTAGGTATCAAAGATGATTTATGGTTAGCCCTTCTTGTTTGATGTCACTAAACACTGTTCTTGAGGTCTCTCTCCAAAGTGCCATTATTTAGGTTTGCCAAATAGGCTATGTTTCGATCATACCCTTTGTCCATGCTTGAATAATTGTTTTGGAGATCTTCATAGCTATGATCAATGATGTTTAGGTGTTCCCTCTTCTTTGATTAAAGTTATATGTGTATCTTGAATGTTTTCTAACCTTGAAAGTGAAATCACTAGAAGTTAAATGAGTTTCTCACCTTTTATATTTCATTGGATTGTTTGTCTGAAATGCTTATTTGCTTGAGTTGAATCAAAGAGTTATTGGTGTGCCCTGTCTATTGATTGCTTATTTATGCTAAATGGCGTTGAAGTCCCTTCTTGTTTAAGTACATGACAAAGGATTCTTAATTGCTCTTTGCCCTACTTTGTTTCACAAACTTGATGTTCATTTCATTTCACAAAAACCTTGAAAATCCATCTGACCATGCTAGATTTGCCCTGTGATCCACCCTGATTTATTGTTGAAGCTTTCTATGAATTTTATTGACTCCATAGCCCAATGACTTGAAGATTTTCTCACTCTATCTATTTTACTTGATCATATTAACCAACCAAAACAAACAAACAAACCCTACACTTAACAACTAGCCTAAAATCAAACCCTAAAAGAAAACAAGTTCACATCCTTTACACAAAATAGAGAGAGCCCTCTTTGAGTCTAGGAAGGTTAGGTCCTAGGACTCCAAGGACTAGTATGATGTTATCCTGTGCTTTTGATCTCACCAATCTAACAAATCACGGGAACCTAACATTATATTCAATCTCTCCAAACATGGCATAACACATGGTGATGAATTTTAAGACCATAGTTGTCAAGAACCAATCAACAAATTTCCTCATATGTAATTTTGTATGCTTTGTTTATCTTTTCATCTCGATTAGGATAATGCCAAATGTTCGATTGTTAGTGTTCATGGTTCCACAAATCCCTCCAATTAAAAAACCCTTTATGTCCAATCATAATCCAAAGACCAAGTTGACCTCTTGGAGATTGAAATATCCAAATAGGTATTGGCACTATGTCTTAGTCATACCTTGGCTCCTCTATTTACCATTTGAGAAAACCAAACATTATCCTCCGTGAAATCCATAATTTTTTAAAGTGTGACTAGCGTTGAAAGTGTGAAGGCTTTAGTATTTGTGTTGCAAATATATTTGATTTCTCTTGAGTTTTTCAAGTTTTCGATTTGTCTGATATTTTTAGAATTTATTGGTTCTAATTTTGTTCTTACTAATGTTTCCCAATAATCTGTGATATTTTTCCCAATGTTTCTGATAAGTTTCATTCTATACCCTCGATTATGTATTCCACAGAACAATATTTGCAACATGTTGGGTGTGGAGCCTGATTATCTTCCTTATTTAGATGTATTGCCATGTTGGACCCTCGTTCATAATGGGGCGACAATGCCACCCATCGTTTGATCACCGTCAGGGGGGTCTAGGGGGGGGCAACGACGAACTTTTGGAGCCCCCCACCATAGCAGGGGGTTTCTGGAGCAGTGCCCCCAAAGCTAAAAACATATGTAAAATTTTCCTGTAAAATATTGTAATTTCGTAGTCAATCTGGGCCGTTCATTAGGCAGATGATCTGAAGGTAGAAGTTATGTTTAATTTAGGGTTTTTTGCCCTTGAAGGTAACCCCTCTGTTGTATGAGGGTATTTTATTTGCGGTTGTGTATGGTGTGTATACTCTGAGCGAGAAATAGCAAGGGGGACTGTGTGAGAGAGAAGAGGATATTACAACAGATCTCCTGTAGGTTGTATCTCTTCATTTTGTTGGATAATATAAAGGAAGGATTGATTGTTTTCGTGGACGTAGCCCAAGTTGGGTGAACCACATTTATCCGTGTCTCTCTTGGTTATATGTTTTCTGTGTTTGTGTTTCCACATATTTTATGTGCTCCATTGCTCTGTAATATATAATTTTCTAACACAACATTGCATATCGATTATGTCACAAAGATGGAAGGGACCTTTGAAACCCTAAATGTGTTGAGCATTGACAACCTATGTGGTCAACAAATACTTAGATTGTACAAAATTTTAATTTGTCTTGAAAATCAAATTCTAATAAATGAGTCATTTCATTAGAGGAATTTTGAGAAAACGAAGTGATATCACAAGAAAAATGTATTTTATTAGCTAAAAGATGAATTTGCATGTTTTGGAGGGGAAAACAATAGAGACACATTTTTCATTTATTTTATCTTCTTTCATCATAGATTCACTAACCTTAGAAGTGTAATTACTCGTTGGATGTAGAGTTAAAATCCACATCCAAGGAGTATGCATAGTTAATACATTTAATAAACCTATATAGAGAGCAATTGAAAATATTTGGAAAATGTTATTTTATATTTTACAAAATACTTAACAAGCACCTTATTTGAAATTTAGAGCATTTCTATTGGTTCTTCTAGAGTAACATAAAACGTGGCTAAAGGATTTTATGTTAACATGTTTCTCTAATTTCCTCTAGATTGAATGCTTGGAGGGATCATGCCCCATTATTGTTTAATTTGTTTGGGGACATTGACTTGCTTTTGTCAACCAAATTACCTCTTTTTAAAGTTTCATAGTAGGTAACCTACTATGACCACTTATTGTGTACTTGAAAATTAAGAATCAATGATCATAGAGAGTAGCTTGAAGATGACATTCCTTTTTGGGGGTTATGAGTTGATAACAGAGCTTTCTAGTGATTTGTTTTTGCCTCAATCATGCACAATTTTGGATTGTCGCAGTTACTCTTAGCACTCCAAATGTGATGGTGATATGCATATTCATTTGCATTACCATTTCATGAATTTTATTTTAGTGATAGATACAATACTCATATCATGGTTTCCTAATTCACCATAATTCTATGACCATAATATTATTGCAATAACATGAATATAAATAATGGAAAGGTCTTATGTGAGTTGACATTTATCTTTCAGAGAATAACTTCTTTTGGCATGAATTTCATTTTGACATGTGTTTATTTTGGAGCAAACATTATTGTTTGTAGTTGTAGGGTCGATATGATATTAAGACTCCATGTTTCCATGGTGTTGTGGATTTACCATAATTTTAATTCTTGCAACATATATATAAACCATCTCTTGATCTTCTTAAATGATATAATATATATTGATATGTTTGGTGGCTTGCTGTTATTGATGGTTATAGAGCTAGAAAAGCACTTCATGCTATGTATTTGACTTATATGTTGTTCATTCCTCTTGTTTGTGTTCACTTGACTTGGAGTATGTGGTTGTGGTTCTATTGTTTTATATCAATAACACTTGAAGTTATAAGGTTTCCATTCCCTTGTTAATCAAAACCTTGGACATGATAATGGTTACAAGTCATTGTATTGTGTATCATTATCAATATTATGGTTATTTGTTCTCTAGCATTAGATTCTAAAGCATTGTGTTTAATAACTTATCTTAATAGTAAGGATAATGTTTGGCTTATGAACTACAAGCAAGTTATACTTGTGATTATGTTTATCACTTGTGTAGAAAGTTGAAAGGAAAGGTGTTTGCAATGGCATAGACTTGTTACAAGTTATGATTTTTCTCATTAACCTTTCTAATAGTAAAAGGTATTATGTATACCAATTTTGGTTTGATTAGTGAGAGTAATCTCCATAATGGTATTGACTTCCTCATGATGTGTGGTGTTGGAGGCTTGGTGGATGGTTGGTCCATGTAGCAAGGTTTGGAGGCTATGAGGAATTTCCCTCTTGGGTTTCAAGATTATTTGAAGGTAGGTCCCAAGGCTTCCTTGGTTCTATTCTCAGTAATGTTTGAAGAAATATAATGTTTATTTTCAACGTTTTGGTTTCTTGGTGAGTAGTTTTTGGACTAGATGGTCACATGTTCGTATTTCCTTTTTCCTGTAAATCTAGTTTAGGTGGATGGTTTTTCCATTTTCCCCTTGTATTTTCATGTTTTCCCTTGGCTTGCAAAATTTTGTTATTCTTGGCCTTGTTTTACCCTAGCTATCTGCAACCTTCATGTCAAAATTCCTATGTCATGTTTCAACTATTTTTAGTCTATCTACCCATTGCATACCTAAAAAAAGGCTAACACCATGTGCATGTCCTTTGTCATGAGATATATATACAAACATGAGTTTTATTGACTTCATTCCTTGACTGTTTAATGGCCAAAATCTTTCCTTTCAAGTTACATTTTGCATTCAAAATTTAAGAGTGAAATTGTTGAAGTTGTTGAATATAGTTCATGCAAGAGCTAAAGGTTGAATGACCTATCAAATCTCTATTCATGCATTCAAATTCCTAAATAATTCATCATTTGGGCTTGGTGTTTCCTCTTATGACAAGTTTTCAGCCTTATTTTGCAAGTTTCTGTGGTGATTTGAATTTGAAGAAACAATTGCCTAAGTTTTATCCACAATGTTCACTTTTACTCGATGTTTCAAGTTTTCAACCTCCAGCTAGCTAGTATTGGGTTTTCAAGGCTCTTCTTTGGACATTGTATGTGTATATGCCCAAAGAATTATTTCAGTTCTAATTAAGTGAAGAAGTTCATATGCTTTAATGTTAGGGAATGGTTTTGGAGATATTTATGAAAATTCGAAATCATTATCCTGAATTATTATTTCTGGTCAAGTTATATGCATACATGGCATTTATTTCATATTAAGTGTTTTTATGTAAATATTGAAAGTTCGACAAGTTTATCCTATTGTTATATGATAAAGGCTTGCATCTAATGTCTTTTCTTCCCATGTCATAAAACACCCAACCATCTAGCCTGCAGGGAAGGGTAAGATATTCCAAAGGGCTCAAAGTTGTATAACAAACAAGGCTCGAAGTCATGAGATAAAAATGTCACTTGCGGAAATTGAACCTATGTGGGGTGGATAAATATCATTAGGCTCAAAATCATAAGCTCAACATGTCAATTTTGTGGGAATTGAACCTGGTAGGGAGGATAACAATCATTCCTCCCAACCACCCGAGATAAACCCAATTAATTTCCTGCATCCAATGTCTACTTGTCAAGTCTTCAATTTTACCTGAATTTATTATAATCTCAAGTGAATGCTATGTGTTCTATTCGAAGTGTAGAATATATGTTACAATGTTTTTGAATTGTAGGCATCTTGAAAATATAACAATTTTGAAACTTTGATTATCAAACACATTTGTAACATGGGTTATTTTTTCAAAGCATGTTTAAGTATGATCCAAGTATTTTTCCTTAACATTTACACTATCTAATCCCATACCATTGTTTCAAAATTTTATTATAATATCCTCTCATCAATGAATATTTTACTATTTAAAAATTTAAATAGTGTAAATTGAGTCTCACAGTTTGTTTGCGTCATTGGCTACAATCCCTTTCAACCCTAATCGAAATCTCTCCAAGTCTATTTCAAACTTTCATTTCACTTCTTTTTTATTGGAAGATGATATTATTTCCTTATGCCATTCTCAATAAGTGTTTGGTAGATGTCATTTATTCAATCAAAATGAAAATGAAGAAATTTTTATGGACTATTGATGTTTTAGATTTTTAGTTGATTGAGTAGAAATATATGATGTTCATAAGTTTGATTTTCATCACGATGAGGTGTTTTGTCATGAATATGGATTGTTTGACAAAAGGGATGTTGTAAGCTTTTGATTTTTCTTATATTCTTTCATTCATTGACAAGATTTTGGTGAGGGAATGAGTGTGCTCCACCTTGTGGCTCATAGATGTTTTGGTTAGGAAATAGGTAAACTCTGGATATGTTGGGGCAGCTAAAGAATTGTATCTCCAATCCATTTTTACATTGAGGAATTTGGAAAGTTGACATAAACATGTCATTGGTGTTATCAATTATTGATGTAGTAGCATCAAAGCTAAATTTTCATTATTCATTTGTGTAATTTAGGGGGTGAGGTGTTTTAATTATTTTGCTCATTTTTAATAAATTAAGAGAGAAAATTGTAAGCGAGGATTATTGTAAATATTCTTTTAATAAATTAAAGGATATGAGTGGAGTTGAATTAGGTAGATAATCTAGGGATTATGAATTCCATAAACGGGACTTAGTTGGGTCCAAAGAAAGATAAATCTAATTTAGATTTTAGTTGAGATTTGTGTAGAGGAAATTATGGATTGAAATAAATGCATATTTATGTATAAATAGGAGGATTGTGTGAGGATGAAAGACAAGTGAGGAATACAAAGAGAAAGAGAGAAATGGGTTGAGAGCTTTTATTAAAGGGCCGAGAGCCGAAAGGCCATCTACTGTAATATTTGGCCAAGGAATTTCTTGTGTTATTATATATCAACATTTTTTTGGTTTGTATAGCTCTCTTTCCGTTATGTATATTTAAAGCTGAATCAAATGTTTTTTTTATGAAGAATTAGATGAGATTTTTAATGTTGAAGGAAGAGAACAAGTTTTTATATGCTAGGATCTGTTTAACCCAGTATCCTGGCATCATTTGGTATCAAAGCCAAGACTTGAGACGATTTTGTGAGAGAGTCTTGTGGTTTGGTTAAGCTTGTTGTGAATCATGATGAGAGCCGACTGTTATTGTGCATGTGATCTTCTCTATAGTATGTCAACCTAACGGGAAAGGAAATTGATTTTTTTGGAGAAATTAAGTGCTGGAGTGGGCAAATCGCTGAGGAAAGGAATCATAGAATGCGTTGAAGTATTGTTTGCAAAGAGGTAGTGTAGAGTGGAAGTTGGTCTTAGATTGGGAAACATCAAAGTGTGCGTGCTAAGTGAATGACGAGGATTCAATATGAAAGCCAAAGCTAAAGACAACCATCGCAGAAAGCAGGAGTGCAGAGGTAGTAGAAGGTTGGACGCAAACGTGGAGAATGTTGGGTTCATACTGTAAAGGGAAGTTGGGACTCGACGATGGAAAACAACATTAACATTCCTGTAGTGGAATAATTCTTTTGCATACTGGTGTATGTGACCTCTCCACCAACTAGTGACTTCTTCATGGCACGGTTAGCTGAAGCATCCTTTAAATGGGTTGCTGGAGGAAATGATGGAAATGGATCGCGAAATGGGTATGGTAAAAAAATTCTTACGAAATGTATTTGCCGTACTGGGCGATGAAAAATGTGATGAAGATTTATGTTTGTGTTGCACCATTGGAACATGAATTCTTTAAAAGCTGTCTGAGGAGGTTTTAGTTTGGACAAAATGACCGGAAATTGAAACTGCGTGGTGAATTGAGTGCAGGCTTGAGAAGACATTAAAGGGCAGATCAAAATTCTGAGCGTTGTGAATGGGAAAAGCGTGATAGTAGCCATATAAAATCATCCTGTGCGATCGAGGTTGAGCTTCTGGGAAAATTGGCAAAGATGGATAGAACAACTGCATAAAATGCGAGGGAGTCGTTGGATTTAGTGTTTTCAATTTCAAAATTTCTGCATACGGGTCTCGACCATCACACCCTCTCTGTTCTCATCGCCTTTGCGAGCAAAACGTTAATCCCGAGGCTCCCGTTTCCATTGTCAAAGAACTCCAGCGAGAAGCATTGTAGAAAGCGTGTGAAGAGTCGTGGAAGCGTGTAAGAGAGGTTGCTTGGAGTGTTTGGACTGGAATTTTGTGGCAACATAGAGTATGTGAACATAATTTGGCCAACGTGGACTTGTTGTTCGTTGTGCAAGACAAATAATATTCCTTCTGTTAGTGAAGTTCACTTGCAAAGGCTTGCTGTGATTTAAAACTCAATGGTAGCCCCGCAGATAGAAACCAAGGCTGGGAGTACCAATGATACTGCAGGATTAGCTACCGGGAGTTATAATGCTGGAAATCAGGAAGCAAAGGCAATACAAAATTCATCTACATTCCTCCCATTTTCAACTGGATATTTTAATTGGATTTGCCAAAATGGAGGTATTTCTCTAAATTTATGTATTTAGGTTTAGTATTGAATTTGCATTGATACTACCTTTTTCTTCTGTTTCTAAAATATATTAGTCGCATCCATCGATGAGTTACCTTATATGGATACATCATTTGTACTTTTGAAATGCGACATACCTATCGACTTGTGGCTTGCAGCTATTTCATGTCATAAACCACATATTTTATCTTGCACAAACATTTGGTGGGATTTATACCTATGGACTTGTGGCCTACAACTATTTCATGGCATAAACCACATATTTTATCTTGCACAAACATTTGGTGGGATTTTAAATCAAGACCAAATATTTGTACGAGTGCATATTCATTTATTTGAGTTAATGAAAAAACAGCAGTAGAAGCGAGTAGAAAATGCACAAGTTGAATTATTTCTGCAATTCAAGAGCGTCGAAGGGCATACATTAAGGTACAAGGAGTCGACCCAAATACATAAATATTAGGAGACTGCTTTATTTCCAGGCGATTCAAAGTTTGATTTGTGGATCAGTAGTACTGGTTCGAAGTCATGAGGAGACCAGCGATGGATAAAACCTTCGCGGGGTTTTAATTTTGGTCGACAATCCAAGCCTTTGAAATCAAGATTTTGAAGTTCAGTCTGTCTTTTAAGATTATAATTTGTTGCCTTTCAGACGAAGAAATGACAAATGCAATAATCAAATGAAGTTTTTCGAGAAATTTGCTTCAGATGATTTGTAATGCTTCGAAGTTATGAAGAAAAAGCGATGGATAAAGACTCTAGAAAGTTATAAACTTTGCTGGTATTTTACTCTTGGTTGACAAATCAAAGCCTTTGAAAATGAGGTTTTGAATTTCAGGCCATCCTCTATGGGGTTTTCATATTAGAAGCATGAGGATTCGAAGAAATTGTTGTTGAAAGAATAAAATAAAGCTTCTTGAGAAATTTGCTTCAAGTGATTTGCACTGGTTTGAAAGGTATGTTAAGTAAAATTGTGGGGCAAGCATATTATATGTTGACATGTTTGGTTTGTTTAACCAAAATCGAATTTATAGACAAGTATTTTGAGGGAATGATTTCTAGATATGTCAACATGCTGTTCAAAATTAAAGTGAAAATGTTGTAAATGAGGAGGTATAAGGTTTTTTCACCACAATAGCTTTAAAGAAATTTAAGTTTCGCTTAAATGAATGGAAAAAGAGAATACGCTAATCCTGGGTGATATAAAAAGAAGTATGCATTTTTATGTGAGAGGGTTTATTATGCATAATGTGGGTTCTTCGCAGTTTTGGTTAAGTAATTTTGGACCAAATCTTGTAGTTGCAATGGGAGAATTATTTTGATTTGTGTTTAAGATTATAAACACAATTGCTTGATGTTGTAAAATCTTTGTTTTTACCATCATGTGGCGGCACCTAAGGAAGTGTTATTCAGGATGGGCACAATGTACGAGTTGTACATTATTCATTGAAGAGGTTGAAAACATGTTCTCTATACACAGGTGAAGAGATGTGAATTGATGTTGTATGGTGCATAAAAGTGTAGGAAAAATGTTTGCACAAAAATGACGAGCTTATGGTATGAAGGGCATGCGAGTAGTCACAGTGACAAAGATGGCACAGAAGAGTGGAATCCAGAGAGTTGCAAATGCAAGGGAAAGGTTTATTAAATAACCTTAATGGGAGCATAAGGTATGATAATCCAGAAAGGTATTTTTGAATGTTGAAAATTGAATGGTTTATTTATTTTCACCATAAAATAAATCTTAGGAAAAATGGATTGCATTTCAATTAAAGACTTCAACATCATGTGAAATGTTAATGGGAACTTGATGATATTTCATAAGAATGAAGTATCAGAGAGAGTGAAGATTTTACATCCTAAAAATGTATTAAGGGTGTATGTTCGTTGGAAGATTGTATAACTTGAATTAAGTCAAAATATCCACTATGATAATTTGGGCAAGCCTTGAAGTCAAAACAGAGGTTAGGGTCAAATGAAAGTTTGGATAGTTTGAGTTAAGATTGAGGTTTTTTCATCCAATATGAAGAGTTGATGTAAAGTCTGAAGTCAAAGAGTCGTAAGCAAAGTCAAAGGTTTGAATGTAATTGGGTGCATGATCGGCAGAGCCCGACACCCAAAGAATTGGTCATTGTAACACATGAGTTATTAAAGTGTTGTTTGCAGCAAAATGAAGCAAGAGAATTTCCCAGAGATGATTTCAATACAGAGAACCGAAAGAGGTCAAGCACAGGAAGAGAGCTTGCATTGTTGAATGGCAAGTGGGAAGACTTGCTGAAAAGGGGATTGAATGAAATCCACACGTGAACAGATGAAGTTCACAAAGAAGGGGAAGATGATCGTTGATAGTCATTTCAGAAGATTTGATGAAGACCACAACAGAAGGAAGAATAAGGAAAATGCCAAGGTAAGTGTCATATGTGAGCAGTTGATTGAGGAAGATTATGAGCAGGAGAAGGCTGAGATAATAGTTCACCTTGAATTGTTGATGGAATTATTGCAGAGAAATGTGAAAGACTAGACACATGGTTGGACCATGAGGAAGAAAGTGAAGTGGTAGAGACTACACGCAAAGAGGGAACAACAGGTAATCATACAGTTGACAGAAGAGCTGACGAAGCTTGAGCAAATGATAAGTGTTCAAATGAGGTGTGAAGAACTCAGAAAGGCTGAGTTGAAAATGGAAGTTTCCATTTGTGGCCCAGAACAGGGTGAAATTCTGGGTAAAAAGATCAATGAGGAAGATCTCATGAACTATTGGGATAGTTCAGAAGAATCTGAAGATGTGTTTTCAAGAGAAGTAGATGAGGCTATGAAGCTTTGCATTTTTTCTCACAGTTTATGTATGTTTGCAGGATATGCGAAAGATGGTGAGCAGTCTGGTGAAACCGTCACAGAAATGAATGAAACTCTTGAGGTAAAGTGTGATGTACAATGCCTTTTAGAGGAGGAAGGTACTGATTTGTTGCAACAGGAAGAAATCATAAATGAATTCTTTTTTGGGGTAAGAAAGCCTGTTGAAGTTGTTATGGAGTAGGAGCATAATGGAAATGCCGAAGAGATATTCCAAGGAAGTAAACAAATGTATTTGTTTAATGAAATTGTTGACAAAATTTTGTAGTGTGATGAAAAAGAAAACATGATAACTCAGGAAGATTGCCAGAAGAAGAATGAAGCTGGGAATGAAGTTTGTGATGAAGTGATGGAAAGATTTCATATGGAAATCGAGTTCTTGGAACGGTGGCTTGAGGAACCTGAGGGAGAAGTGAAGCTTGTAGAACCTGATCCAGAAGAAATTGCAGTTATTATGAGTGATAGGGATGAAATTTTTTTAACATTTATAGAGTTGAACGAATGTTATAACTTTTCAAATAATAATGTGGTTGTAGGTACAGAAGGAGACATTAATAAATATGATGTTGAAATCAGAGGAATTGAGCAGAAATTATTTGGAGTTGAGATGGAAGATAAGGGGCAACAAGAAAGTTATGTCTATAGAGACATAAAGGAGACAGAAATATTGATCTAGCATGATAAAGATGAAAGTAGCCAGTAGTTCAAAACAAGGTCTACTGAAATCCAGAAAGTCGATGATGGGAGATTGGTGCTTGAAGCATCAAAAGAGACCGAAAGGTCTTATCTTCTTAAAACTAACAGTTTGTTGATGAAAGTAGGTACAATATCGGATGAGGAAATTGTTACTATAAAAGCAATCAAATAATATAGTTGTAATCAAGAAGGAGTTCTTGATTATTCTTCATAGCAGAAGGATGAGTGTTTAACACAATTGGAGAAGGAAGCATCAAACAAAGAGGAATTACTTCGAGGAATTGGCAAAAGAAATTGTTGTAAAGGCCGATGGAATCCGATTGATAGAGTGCGCGATGAATTACCAAACAGGGTTGATACTTTGAAGGACCAACGGCAGAACAGAGTTTGGAATCCTGGAGGAAGCAAGTCATCAGGACTTGTGGCTATCGCATTATTACAGAAAAGCGACAGAACTCATAGACATAAGTCTATGGAAACTTCTCTACATGGGGAGTCTTATGCAAGAGCATCAACGCTAAATTTTCATTATTCATTTGTGTAATTTAGGGGGTGAGGTGTTTTAATTATTTTGTTAATTATTTTGCTCATTTTTAATAAATTAAGAGAGAAAATTGTAAGTGAGGATTATTGTAAATATTCTTTTAATAAATTAAAGGATATTATTGGAGTTGAATTAGGTAGATAATCTAGGGATTATGAATTCCATAAACGGGACTTAGTTGGGTCCAAAAAAAGATAAATCTAATTTAGATTTTAGTTGAGATTTGTGTGGAGGAAATTATGGATTGAAATAAACTCATATTTATGTATAAACAGGAGGATTGTGTGAGGATGAAAGACAAGTGAGGAATATAGAGAGAAAGAGAGAAATGGGTTGAGAGCTTTTATTAAAGGGCCGAGAGCCGAAAGGCCATCCACTGTAATATTTGGCCAAGGAATTTCTTATGTTATTGTATATCAACATTTTTTTGTTTGTATAGCTCTCTTTCCGTTATGTATATTTGAAGCTGAATCAAATGTTTTTTTTTTTGAAGAATTAGATGAGATTTTTAATGTTGAAGGAAGAGCACAAGATTTTATATGCTAGGATCTGTTTAACCCAATATCCTGGCATCAATTATGATTTTGATCTTCATTATCTTCATCTAGCTTTTGATCCAATTTTCTTTCTTCATCTTAATAATTTTTGAGTTGCATAAATTTATACAAAATTTTCCATTTTAAAAGGAAATAGGTAATAATTTAAACATGATGGATGTGATTTTGTATTACCTCTTTCACCTCTTGAATGAAATGGTTGGGTGACAACACTAGTGCTGCAAATTCAAATTCTAATGTTTTCCTTTGTTTCACAATAGATGCATTCAATTTTCCTCCTTTTCATGATGTTGATCCTTCTTCTCAATGGGTGAATGATGTTGTTATTGAATTTTATTTTAATGCAAATTTCTATTCTCTTTGCACTGAGAGGCGCTCTACAACCAAATATATAGTAGATGTGTAGGTGTAATGTAAGTATGTAAATGATTCTAAATTCTGGCTTAATTAAAAAGTAAAATAAAAAGACTCAAAAGTGATATGGGATGAGTGCAAACATTTAATAACAAAAATTTAAAGTAATAAAAATAATAAAATTCAAATTGTTATAGTTTGATTTTGTTATTAACTTGTGAATAGGATTTGTTACAATACTGCCCAAAAACCATAACTTATTTCACAACCAAAATATTTTATAGCAATATGACAAGATTCTTAACCATGGATATTCACCTAATTTACTGGATATTTTATTAACTTGTAAAAACTAGCAATTGCACCAAATGTTGCAAAGGAAACGCCGTGAGGAAACAACATATAGCATTGATTAATGCTTCTTGGACAACTGTTGAAAGACATAAAATATCAACAAAAGGCAAGGACCATGCTACAATGAAATCTTATTAATGCTTCTTGGACAGTTGTTGAAAGACAAAAAATATCAACAAAAGGCAATGACCATGCTACAATGAAATCTTACTGCAATACTACTTCCTTGAGCCTTAAAAATCATGAGGCCTGTGTTGAAGTTAAATATGCATGAAGATTTTCTCTTGAGAATATGTTGTTCTATGTTATGTTTTCTTTAGGTACTCTTCTTTCCAACCTGAAGAATCTTAAGATCATACTATAATGAATCTAGCTTTTGTACAAATCCTACTTCCATATTGATGAGGGTTTTATATGGATGTCGTTAACCATTTTATGTTGATTTGATTTCATACTCACTAAGTATGATATTTTCTTTGTGGGTTCTTGACCTATTAAATATTGTTTAATCTAATAAGTGCTCATTGTATTTCTAAGTTTCTATATGCTCCTATATGTATTAGTGGTGCCCTTTATCACTTCAAGAGCAGTAAAAAGAAGTCAATTGAGAAAACAACTCCAACACTTAGAGAGATTTGGTAGAAATTGTGGAATTAGTGAACATGTCTTGCTCCATGATGTTGGCTATTAGGAGTATCTTTATTGATATTGTATAGAAGAATGTAAATTTTCATTTAGCGTATTGTAGATTAACCATGAAATTTCCAACATTCATGGCACACTTGCTATCACATTTGTAGAAAAAAATATAACAGAGTATCCAAATTTTCTTATCAAATCCAAATTCTCTTATATGCAACAACTACCTTTTTCCTTATATTTTAAATTTGTGAATGGAGGAGGAGTCTCAAGGTGCAAGCTAGAATAAGAAAAGGAGAAGTTAAGATTGAGCAATATATGACGAATCTTGTTTGAGACATGAAATTCATGTTGGAACACCCTCATTTATGCATCAGACTTGCTTTGATAATAAGTTGTTTGATTCTCTAAGGTGATTTAGAATAGAAAAAATGAAGAAAATTATAACCTCTATTTGAGTTAATAGTATTAATGAGAGATACTTGTTCTAGAAAAGTACTGTGTTGGTGCAGTTTCTTGATAGATAAATTTATCTTTATGATTGGGCTACATTATTTGTATTACTATAGTTGAAGTTCATGATCATTTCTTAGGAACAAACCTATTGCTAGCATTGGCTAATATATGCTTGTTAAAGACATGACGGTTAAGCTTATCATTATATTTGTAATAAATGCACATACATTATCAAATTACCTTTGCGTTTGAAATATTTATTATGTGATGGAAATGAATTTCCCCGTAGATATTAAGTACATTGCAAGTGATGACAAGTAGATATTAAGAGTACATTGCAAGTGATGACAAGTAGATATTAAGTATTGCAATACATTGCAAGTGATGATCGACTCTTATTAAGTACATTGCAAGTGATGACAGACTCTTCGTGAAACTCACTCATGGATATGGATAGTATGATAATGAACCTCTAGTCACTCATGGATATGGATAGGATGGTAATGAACCTCTAGTCTAAATTTTTGAACCATGAACCAAATCCACTACAGTAATGATCCTAAGTCGAATATAACATCACTTTTTTTCTTTTTGACTTGTATGTTTATATGAAAGCACTTAATCATGTTCTTTTCTTCTTGTTGTTTTGAAGGCTACTCAAATTCACCCACTTCTACATTGATGTGAAAAAAATAACATCCATGTCTAAGCTTATTTCCACCTAATTAGTTGAATATGTGGCTATGCAATTTTTCATTTACACATTCTTTTAATAGTTCTTTACGATTATATTAGGATACAATTGCCAACACCTCTTTTGTGTGGACATCAATGTTGCATTGGATTCTAGGATATTTTCACTAGTGTGATGTGCTTGTAGCCTTCTTGTCACTTTCCCCTTTCCCCTTTCTTCTAGTCTATGCCTGTATAATTGAGTTCTTGGGAAAGATAACCAACATTATTTCCATCTTCCTTGATTTAATGCTTTTTAAATTTACTAATATATATATATTTAATTCACATATTAATTTTTTATAATTAATAATAATAATAATTTAAAATAAAATTATATTTTTTCCAAATTTTTCATATAAAATACATTATAAAATATTTTAATATCTATAATATATTAATAATTGTTAAAATTTACTTACTATTTAATTTATAAAATTTAAAAAACGTTATAAAAAATATTAATTTTACACTTAATACAAAACAATATTATTTTAAATAAATAAGTCTATTTAAAACATAATGCTACCATAAAAACCATTTAACCAATCACTAACATTATTATTTAAAAATAATTGACTTTGATGAAAGAATAATACTATGAATGAAAAACAAGGCTTAATTAGTGATAAATTCCCAAAATAAGAAAATAAATAGTAATGTTTAGGCTATCTGGAGTCTTGGAGTCTTTAAGCCAATGCTTTGGGCAGAAAAAGATGATGGACCAAAGCCTGAAAATAAAAGAAGGCAGTTGTTGTAAAGAAGTCAGTTACTCCTAAAACTGATACATGCCAGCGAGAACAACATATTTCTGGTGGTAATTTATATAGGAAAATCTATCTGAGGAAGCAACAATGAAAATTAATGAGTAAAGAACGAATATATATAAAGATGATAGTGCATAAAAAGGATCACATTTGAAGCTGGTGCATTCTAAATCCAAAATTAAGAAAAAATTTCTAATCCATTACAGTAAATAAAAAAAAATAAAAATTTATTATTAATATTATTTCAAAAAAATGTTATCATTATTATCAACATGGTTTATTTACAATCTGTTTTAAAAAATCAGTAAAACTATCACAGTTTTCAGCTAGATCACTCAATTTATCCACAGTAGCTTGATTTTCCTTTTGGTCAATCTTGAATATTATGAACCCATATATATTTTCTTCAACTCCAAGAATTTACCACAGTTCTTATGCTTTTAGTGGTTGAAACCTGCTAAATGCTACCAAAAACAAATTGAACTGGTAATGTTTCAAGTAAGACCAAAGTGCTCAAACACTCTGTCATAAGACGCATTTACTGGTGGATTTCATAATGTGTCAATTGTCAAATTGTGATGGGCTGGTTTAGTGGGAAAGCGGAATTCATGAAATAGAGGTAGTAAAATAGGAAGCAATGTTGTGGCAGAGATTTAGCTGATCATTTCCTTAATATATATATATATATATATTTTTTAATAAAAAATTGTCTGAGTTGGTAAATGTAATATTTGAAGATTTTGGTCTGTCTTTATCATTTTTTTATTAATTATTATCAAAATTTGTTTTTACCAATATTTTATTTATTATTCAAAATTTTCTTAAAATTATTTTGCTTCTACTTTTGTAATAATTTAATGAATTTTATATTTTTTTATTTAAAAAACAAAATTATATTTATTATTTAAATATAAACTAAAATTTTATATTTCTTTATATTAAAAAATTGTTTAAATTCACAATAAAAAACTAAGTTCATGTTAATTAGCATAATCGTTAGAAGCCTTTAAAACATTCCAGAACCATGTTATCAAATACCAAATTAAACATTAAACTTTATATAAAGCAAGTAAAAAAACTGGGCAGGTCTTCCAAACTTCAAAATCTTTCTTAAAATGTCTTTCCCAATAAAATATTGAAAAAAAAAAAAACCAAAACACCACAAACAAATAAAAATATTGAATTTTAAGGGTCCACAACCCAAAGTAAAAATATTAGATTTTAAACTTTTAATGGAAATTTCAAACAAAAACAGAATACTGACCCGTTGAGATAAAAAGAGGTTGATTCCCATAAGTTAAAAATATTGGATTTTAAAGGTCCGCAAACCAGAGTAAAAATATTGGATCTTAAGTTCTTAAAGGAAATTTCAAACAAAAACAGAATAAAAGTTCCCAAAAATTAAAAGCAATGAGAAAATATATCTTGTACATAATTGTAAATAGACTTACTTTTCTTCATTGTGTTTTACTTGCATTATAGATAGTCAAATCTGGGGTGCTTAAATTTTCCAATTCTAATCTCAATCTCACTTAGTTAGTTGAAAGTTGAAACAATGTTTACTCTAATTATCATGTAAACAACCAAGATGTGTATTTTCTCACCCTAGACATTCTTTTTTTACTTGCAAATGAGAATTGATTCTAACAAAATTAAAAGTTTTCAAAATATGATCAACTAAAACCAAATCAAAATCAAACAATTAACTTCACTTCACGCGATATCCTTCAAGCGGTATCAGATTTCAAAAATATTGAGAAATCTACAATATAAATATTGAGAAATCTACAATATAAAGATAATGTTGAATAGTAAACGAAAGTGTTGATTAAAGCTCAATACCTCTCTGTTTCCAAGAAGAGGGACCCGTTAGAAACACCTCCGCAAAAATACATCCAAGTGACCATATGTCGACTTACGGAGGGATTAGGCGAGGCAAAAATCATCAATCCTCAGAATTCAGCAATCGGTTAATGAGCAAAGATAAAAACAACTCCGCAAGCCAGTGTAAGGTGTTATAAGTCTCTGTAAGCTGTTATCTCAACTCAACTTATTTATTTATTATTCAAAATTTTCTTAAAATTATTTTGCACATTTCATTGTTTATTCTCCTCTAGGTCAGTGTCCCCTGAAAGATGAAACACAGAACCCAGCAGCCTTTCATACCTCCAGGCCCCAAATCTTGCTCACAGGAATAATATGACTAAATAAATCGAAACTCAGAGAGGAGGATAATTGTTTTATTAGCATTTTTACAGAGTTCCACCCAACAATACGGTAACAACTGGATATTGCGATTACCTTAGTAAATATAAATTATAGTTGAAACCTTACCTATTGATCAACAACATTTATCGGCTTTTCCAAACCCCAAACAGAAACTAGGGCCGTGTGACTGGATATTGCGATTACCTTAGTAAATATAAATTATAGTTGAAACCTTACCTATTGATCAACAACATTTATCGGCTTTTCCAAACCCCAAACAGAAACTAGGGCCGTGTGATATTGGTGTCGTCTTCAATGGGAGGTGGCTGTTCTGCGTCTGGATTTTTTTCACTGATTTGCATTTGCATCAAAGATCATTCAAATTACAGGATGTATAGTATTTTATAGCAAGGTGGAAGACATTAGTAATGTTCAGTGAGTTAGTTAATTATTTAGGTTGAATGAAGCATTAGATCTAATGGTCTAAAACATTTCAATCGTCTAACATTTCATCTAATGGCCCAAACAGAAACAAAATGACAGATAGCAAAGTTGTTTTCAAATAATAACACCTTACGGCCTAATAACGCCTTACGGCGTAATTAGGCTTTATTACAATATCACATGCCCAAAAAACATAACTTCACAATCAAAATATTTTATAACAACAAGAACATATTCTTAACCATGGATATTCATCCCCACTTTACCATGGATATTATTAACTACCATGGGCTAATACCATGGATTATCAATACCACATGCCAAAAAACATAACTTATTTCACAATAAAATATTTTATAACAATATGATAAGATTCTTAACCAATGATATTCACCCCACTTTACCATGGATATTATTAACTTGTAAATAGACTTTGTTACAATACCATGGCTTATCAATACCACATGCCCAAAAACCATAATTGATTTCACAATAAAAATAATTTAATTTAATTTAATTTAATTTTAAACATTTTTCTAATTGAAGATAAAAAGAAAAATGTTATAATTAGTTTTGAGATATATCTAAACCTTGTGTCCTCACTACTACTACAAATATTCTCATATAAATTAAATTAATTTTTTAATAAAATTAAAAATGAAAATACTTTTATATTTAAAGATGTGAAATTTATATAATACAAATAGTATTAGTAAGAACCAACAAAGATACATCTTAACTAACAATCAAAGAGAAGGGAAGGGGGAGAGACGAAGAGAGATAGTGAAGGGAAGAGAAGGGAAGGGGGAGAGACGGAGGGAGATAGTGACAAAGTTGGAGGGTGGAGAGAGAGAGAGAGAGAGTGATAGGGGGAGACAAATAGAGGGAGGTGGGAGAGAGAAGGAAGCAGAGAGAGAAGGAGATATGGATTTTGAGTGGGAGAGACATGGGGGAAAAAACTAAGACATAGAGAGATACAGGTGGAGAGAGAGAGGGAGTGAAAAGGGAGAGATGGAGAGTGAGTGAGGGAGAGAGGAGAGGGGGGAAGAGAGAGAAGAGGAGGGGAGAGAGATAAGGAGAGAAGGGAAAGAGAGAGATAACGAGGCACAAAGATGGAGGGGAGTGAGAGAGAGAGAGTAGTGGGGGGGAGAGACATAGGGAGGTGGGAGAGAAAGGAAGAGATAAGACTCAAGAGAGAGGAGAGAGATATGGAGTTGGAGGGGGAGAGAGAGGGAAGGAAGAAGAAAGACATAGAGGGAGAAAGGTAGAGAGAGAGGGAGTTACAAGGGAGTGACAGAGAGAGAGTGAGGGAGAGAGGAGAGCGAGGGGGGAGGGAGAGAGAGAGAGGAGGGGAATGGAGAGAGGCAGAGAGGAAGATGGAGGGAGAGATATAGATAGATATGGAGAGAGAGTGTGTATGTTTGGGGGGTGAGATAGAGAGAGGTAATAAACAAGAGACACATAGATACAAATATAGATATTATATAGTATTATATAACCAACCTAGATCCATCTTAACCCAGATCTATCAAGCACAAAGATGCACCAAATCTCTCAGAGTGCAAACCTTTCTTCAAGTTTAACACTCAAAAAAGAGGTTTACACCTCGAGATATTGGATCCCTCTTGGTGCTTAATTGACGCAACAAAATTGAAAGTCGCCCCCAAGGAGAGTTGGTCTTCTAATATCCCTCTGTCAGCATATGCTCTTGATTTACTTGGTTCTTTGCCACGTGGTCTTCCCAACTTCTTTGGTTTTATTTATCAAATAAACATAAACGAAAACCTTTGAAAATTTAAAATATATCTCTCTCGACTTTATATTCTACCCCGAACCTTATAACAAATGGTTAACCCTTCGGAACTTTGTATTAATATCTGATGCTCTTTAAATAAACGACCTTAATATATTCTGGGCCCACATATATATATCGCGAAGTTCAATGAAATACACACGTTGTACCTCTTATTAAACTTCGGGCAAGTCCAGCGTGCGATCACCGTTAGATAGCAAGTCTCGAGATCGACGGCACATACGCATATCGCTCGGCGTCTGGATACGAACTTTAACGCGCGATGGCGCGCAGCAACAGTGGTTTTCCATGGGTCTACCTTGCCACGTGTCGACAGACCTATGGAATCGCTCCCCAACTGGAAAATATCGCTTACTCACCAAAAGCAGTGCGATATGGGCAATCCGCCTTTGTAAATCCACTCGCGGTTTTTGAACAGTGACTAACCAAGGTTCATCCGGGGTTGTGCGATCCTTTTGGTTCCTTAACTCAGGGCAGAGTTCCGATAGTAAAACGAATTTGTCTCATTATGAAGCGGGAATTCTTCTATCATTTAAATAGAATTCAATGACCACAATAATACGCAGACTTCTTCTAGGAGTGGAGATTTATTCAACAGAGCCTGTTCGAACAATTCCTAGGGAAACAGTAGACAGAGATATACAGAATCTATACAATAGTTCAACCCAGTAATTATATGTGCACAGAGTTCAATCACCTCACAATTAAACAATCTCTTCACAATCAAGGATTCGAAACAACTCTATGGCCAATGCGTACATAAATGATTTAACTGGAAGCAATTGTGAACACACAGATTTTATTGCAGAAATCTCTCTTCTCCTTCCTTTTTTTTTCAATGCATCTGAGGAATACAACTTATATATATCAATATATGACTCTTCGGTTCCTCTGAGAGGGCCGTTCTAGAAATCAAAGGTCTAATTACAACTTATTCAAATAACTGAACTGACAGATGGATCGAATCCAACTATTCGACTTCTACCAATCCTAACTAATCTAAATAAAAACAGTCAGCTGAGGTATTGGCACCTAGCTGTTACAATTCAAGGATTTCGAACCCTCCTAGCCACAACATGTGGACAAACCTCCTACATTGCTGGCTAGTGTCTAATGCCCCTGCATCAGACTCCCGAGGGAAATCTTCTTCATGGGCTCCTGTCCATGAGCTCTTCCACTGATCTGCCTATCTTCTACAACATTCCTTCAGTCATCCAAGTGGCATCTTCCTCTAGCTTGTCCTTCCATTTGATTAAGTACTGAAATTACTCTTGTCCTCTGGTCCTTTTGAACACTCTTTTGTCCAATATCTTCTCTGGTTGCAATGGTTGTGCTGGAGGTAGCTGTTCTTTCCACTCAATCTGTCCCTTGTCTGCTGATCTTTCTTCGGTACCATCATCCTCATACTTGTACAAATCTGCAACATTAAAAATGGGAGATATTCCAATATCAGGAGGTAATTCAATCTCATAAGCATTTGCAGAAAACTTTCTAAGTATCTTGCATGGCCCAATATTTTTGAACTTCAGTTTGTTATACTGCTTCCTTGGGAATCTCTCCTTTATCAAGTGTGCCAAAACCAAATCTCCTACTTCAAAATGAACTTCTTTTCTGCTCAAGTCTGCTCTGCTTTTGTATTTGATGCTGCTGCCTTGTAGTTGCTGTTTCACTTGTTCATGTATGGCCTGGATCTCTGAAGCAAATTCCTCACCATCTGCACTCCTCAATTCTGCCTTTCCCAGATTTCTTAACTCTGATATTCCTCTGGGGTGCATTCCATAAACAATATGAAATGGACTCTGCCTTGTGCTTCTGTTTGGTGAGTCATTATATGCATATTCTGCCTGGGGAAAAATATGGTCCCACTGCTTGGGATGCTCTCCTGCAAGAATTCTCAACAAATTTCCCAGACTCCTATTCACTACCTCAGTTTGTCCATCAGTCTGCGGATGATAGGCTGAGTTGAAACTCAGTTTGGTACCAAGTTTCTTCCACAATGTCCTCCAAAAGTGACCCACAAATCTGGTGTCTCTGTCTGAAACAATACTCTTGGGCAACCCATGCAATCTAACAACTTCTTTGAAAAACAAGTTAGCAACATGGGTGGCATCACTAGTTTTATAGCATGGAATAAAATGTGTCATTTTGGAGAATCTGTCCACCACAACAAAGACTGCATCATTCCCTCTCTAAGTCTTGGGCAATCCTAGAACAAAATCCATACTCACCATGTCCCAAGGCCTGTCTGGAATAGGCAAGGGAGTGTACAATCCTGCATTCTGGCTCCTTCCTTTAGCATACTGGCAAATCTTGCAGTTCTTCAAAAACTTGTCCACTTCTGTTCTCATCTTGGGCCAGAAGTAAAAGTGACTCAGCTGCTCATAAGTCTTATCAGTACCAAAGTGTCCAGCAAGTCCACCACTATGCTTTTCTTTGATCAAATTTTCTCTCATGGAACATCTTGGTACACACAGTTGGCTTCTTCTGAATAACAAGTCCTCCTGCAAGAAATAATCCAGCCACTGGCTTCTATCTGTTAAAACAAGGTTACTACATGCCTCAAATGCTTCTTTAAAATCTGGATCTGTTTTATACAATTCTTTGAGAAAATCAAATCCTACAACTTCAAAATTTGTTTCTTGAACAAGCATGTGCCTCCTACTCAAAGCATCAACTAATTTATTGGCTTGGCCACTTATATGTTTCAAAACAAAATTAAAACCTTGGAGATACTCAACCCATTTAGCATGCTTATGTTTCAACTTGGGCTGCTGTACAATATACTGCAAAGCATGATTGTTAGAATATAATACAAATTCCTTGGACATCAAATAATGTCTCCACTTCTTCAGTGCCTGAACAATTGCATAAAATTCCTTCTCATAAGAGGAATACTTTCTTCTGGTGTCATTTAGCTTTTCACTGTAACAGGCTACAGGCTTATCATCCTGACTCAACACAACTCCAATGGCCTTTCCACTGGCATCACACTTTACTTGAAATGGTTTAGTAAAATCAGGCAGAATCAAAACAGGCTTCTCCGTTATATTTTGCTTCAAAACTTTAAAGTTTCTTTCTGCTTCAGCAGTCCACTTAAATGGTTGTCTGCTCTTCTTTATTGTCTCAATTATGGGTGCATTGATCTTACTGAAGTTTCTTTTAAACTTCCTGTAAAAACTAGCAAGTCCATGGAAAATTCTTACCTCAAAAACATTCCTGGGTAAAGGCCACTCCACAATTGCCTTAACCTTTTCTGGGTCCATCTTCAATCCTTCTGCAGAAACAACAAAACCCAAATACACCAATTCTTCCTTCATGAATGAGAATTTCTTTAAATATATCAGCAGTTTCTCTTGGTGCAGCTTCTTCAAGACATGATTAAGATGCCTTAAGTGTTCTTCTTTAGTTCTGCTGAAAACTAATATATCATCCAGATACACTATCACAAATTTACCAATGAATTCTTTCAATACTTCATTCATAAGTCTCATAAAAGTACTAGGTGCATTTGAAAACCCAAAAGGAATTACCATCCATTCATATAATCCTTCATTTGTCTTAAAGGCGGTTTTCCACTCATCACCCTCTCTTATTCTAATCTGATGGTATCCACTTTTCAAATCTATCTTTGAAAAATATTTAGCACCACTCAAACAGTCCATCAAATCCTCAATTCTGGGCAAAGGGAATCTGTACCTGATTGTGATCTTATTGATTGCTCTGGAATCAGTACACATCCTCCAGCCTCCATCTTTCTTTGGGCTCAATACTGCTGGTACTGCACATGGACTCAAACTTTCTCTGATCAGCCCCTTGTCCACCAACTCTTGTACTTGTCTCCTGATTTCCTCATTTTCCTTGGGAGTCATTCTGTAGGCTGCCTTATTTGGCAGATTTGAACCAGGGATAAAATCTATCTGATGGCTGATCTTTCTCACAGGTGGCAGCTCATCAGGTAAATCATCCACAGCAATGTCACAGTAATTGTCTAACATCTCTTGTATTTCTACCGGAAAATCAAATTTTTTTGTAGAAGTAAGAACTACTTTAGGTTTGCAAACTAAAGCAAAACTTACCTCTTCTTCTTCTATCTGCTGTAGATATTCCTTCCCGCTCAGCAACAAGGTATTTGGATCAATCACTCTGCTGGATGGCTCTCTTTCTTCATGGGTATCAATGTATGATGCACCCCATCCTTGAAGAACTTGTAAGTGTTCTTCTTGCCATCATGCACTGCTGCTTTGTCAAACTGCCAAGGTCTACCCAGCAGTATATGACACACATCCATGGGAATTACATCACACAGGACCTTATCTTTATATTTTCCCATTTGCAGCTCTATCTCACACTGTTCTTTTACAACCAGCTGGTGCCCTTTATGCAACCAGGACACCCTGTAGGGAGTTGGATGCTCCCTTGTCTTCAACTTCAACTTCTCTATTACCTCAGTGGAAACCAGATTTTCTATGCTGCCACTATCAATGACTAGCTAGCAGCATTTCCCTTGGACTTTGCATATGCTCCTAAACAAAGTCTTCCTTTGCGCAGGCTCAGTGACCTCTTTAGCTTGCTTTAACAGGACCTTATTAACCACCAAGGACTCTCCCCTCTCTGGAAGAATTTCTTCTTCAATTTTTGCCTCCTCTCCAGCCTAGGCAACAACAACATTTCTTGGTCCAGCACCCACATTCTCTGGACACTCATAGTGCTTATGTCCCACTTGCTGACATCTATAACACCTCAACTCTCTACCTCTGTCTCTGTCTTTGCCTCCTCTTCCTTTTCCTTTGTAAGGACCCCTTCTGCCCCTTGCATCCTCCTCTGTAGATGCATTTTGAGGTGAGCTACTGTTAGCTCCATCCCTGGGTGTAGTAGGCTTTCCTCTACCACCCTAACTTCCCTTTCCACGGAAAGTACCTCTCTTCTTGGCAGACTGTTTCCTCAGGAGTTTCTCCTCTGCTTTCAAGGCCATCTGGTAGGCCTCTTCCACTGTCTTAGGAGACATAAGACCAATCTCATCTTGGATCTCCAGCTTGAGACCATTCACATATCTGGCAGTCTTCTCTGGTGTGTCTTGGAATTGCCCAGCCCTTATGCTTACTCTGTAGAATTCCTCTGTGTATTCCTTTACTATCAGCAACCTCTGTCTCAGGTTTTGCATTTTCTTATACAATGTCAGCTGATAATCACTAGGCAAGAATTTACCTTTTAATTTAGCCATCATTCTGGTCCAGCTTTTGATAGGTTGCTTGCTAACTCTCCTCCTTTCTGCCTGCACTCCATCCCACCAAAGTGCAGCATGTCCTTTCAGCTTTGTCACCGCAAACTTGACCTTTTTATCTTCACTTATTTCTTCATAATCGAAGCACTTGTTCATTTCATTTATCCAGTCCACCAGTTCCTCTGGATTCAGTCCCCCTGCATAACTCGACACTTCAATTCTGGGCTTAACTGCAGACCCCAGAACAGTTCTAAGGAGCCTCATGTCAGGAGGAATCTCAACATTTTCTTCCACTTCCTCTGTTTCAGGTTCTCTGATGTCTTCAGGATCTCTGGTCTGTCTTCGCTCCACAATATCCACTCTGGCTTCGAACCTCTACAAAATCTCCAACACCTCTGCGTTGGCAACAGGTCTCCTTCTGCCAGCACCTCTACCAATTCGGATTGCCATGTCAGCTCTCTGCAAAAACAACAGCTTTGATACCAAAAATGATGCAACAAAACTGAAAGTCGCCCCCAAGGAGAGCTGGTCTGCTAATATCCCTCTGTCAGCATATGCTCTTGATTTACTTGGTTCTTCGCCACGTGGTCTTCCCAACTTCTTTGGTTTTATTTATCAAATAAACATAAACGACAACCTTTGAAAATTTAAAATATATCTCTCTCGACTTTATATTCTACCCCGAACCTTATAACAAATGGTTAACCCTTCGAAACTTTGTATTAATATCCGACGCTCTTTAAATAAACGACCTTAATATATTATGGGCCCACATATATATATCGCGGAGTTCAATGAAATACATAGGTTGTACCTCTTATTAAACTTCGGGCAAGTCTAGCGTGCGATCACCATTAGATAGCAAGTCTCTAGATCGACGGCACATACGCATATCGCTCGGCGTCTAGATACGAACTTTAATGCACGATGGCGCGCAACAATGGTGGTTTTCCGTGGGTCTACCTCACCACGTGTCGACAGACCTATGGAATCGCTCCCCAATTGGAAAATACCGCTTACTCACCAAAAGCGGTGCGATATGGGCAATCCGCCTTTGTAAATCCACTCGCGGTTTTTGAACAGTGACTAACCAAGGTTCATCCGGGGTTGCGCGATCCTTTTGGTTCCTTAACTCAGGTCAGAGTTCCGATAGTAAAATGAATTTGTCTCGTTATGAAGCAGGAATTCTTCTATCATTTAAATAGAATTCAATGACCACAATAATACACAGACTTCTTCTAGGAGTGGAGATTTATTCAACAGAGCCTGTTCGAACAATTCCGAGGGAAACAGTAGACAGAGATATGCAGAATCTATACAACAGTTCAACCCAGTAATTATATGTGCACAGAGTTCAATCACCTCACAATTAAACAATCTCTTCACAATCAAGGATTCGAAACAACTCTATGGCCAATGCGTACATAAATTATTTAACTGGAAGAAATTGTGAACATACATATTTTATTGCAGAAATCTCTCGTCTCCTTCCCTTTTTTTTCAATGCATCCGAGGAATACAACTTATATACATCAATATATGACTCTTCGGTTCCTCTGAGAGGGTCGTTCTAGAAATCAAAGGTCTAATTACAACTTATTCAAATAACTGAATTGACAGATGGATCGAATCCAACTATTCGACTTCTACCAATCCTAACTAATCTAAATAAAAACAGTCAACTGAGGTATTGACACCTAGCTGTTAAAATTCAAGGATTTCGAACCCTCCTAGCCACAACATGTGGACAAACCTCCTACATTGCTGGCTAGTGTCTAATTCCCCTGCATCATTAATAAATCCAGGTTAAGATGATCTAGCCTAGTTCTATTGATTTAGAAGTTGTTGATGATATTGACATTATTTCTCTAATGTTTACTCTTATAAATAATGAACTTGGTATAGTGTCACAAGGGTTATCTTGATTGGTCTATGCTCTCTTATTAAAGTAGGCGGGAGAGTGAATTTCGTTCTTGGCACACAACCTCTACAGTTCTGGTTTCCCCCCTCTTTGTACATTCTCTATAATTTTAACTTACAAGGTCAGCACCTTCTCGTGTTCATAGTAACTTTAACGACCTTATACTAATGATTTGATTAATCCAAAAGAAATTTATCGACCTTATACTAGTGCTATGTATGAGCACTTTCTCTGTAAGCACTGAAACACAAGCTATTCCTTTAAATAAGCATATCATAGAAGATTTAGCACACCTGGGCTTCCCTCTTCTGCGTATTAATCCTCCACATTCAGTCTACTGCAATCCAAGAATTGATCTCGATCCTTTAAAAAACACACTGTCCCCAATCTATGCTACTGTTAATCGATGCCAAAGCTTAAGGATCCACAAACATATGCTGTTAACCGATGCTAGAACTCAAGGGATCGGCAATTCCAACTCCTTGAAGGGTATACAACAGAGTTTTGGTTAAGGATAAGGAAATATAATGCCAGAGAGTTTGAATCTCCTCCATTCAATCACGTAGAGGTTTAAAATAAGTTATAACTCGTTCACACCAAAGATACCGAGCATATAAACACAAACCAACACAACTAATTTCCAAACGTTGTTGACAGAGGTCAATGGAAAAAATTATCTTGGGATTTATGAATTTTACACAGACACTGATCAATTTCTGCAACTTATATAGGCACACAAAAATCCAACTTTCCATTAACTCCATTTCTGACATAAATACATTTTGGGCTTCATTCAGATTCACAGAGATAGATCAAATAAGCCAATTTTGGTTTAAGATCAAATTCTAAACCTAATCATTCACTAAAAATAGTTTGATTCCATGGCAATAAGAGGATAACTTATTATTCAAATTTTATTCAACCTATTCTACTTTACAACTCAGATTTAAATCAATTCCCCTACATCAAGATCATTTCTCTTTGAATTTATTGGGTTTACCCATGAGAGGCCCAAGGTGATTGTAGAAAAATCACACAAAATTACTAATAGTTTATTTAGTTGTTTTGTTAAACACTTAACATACATTAATTTATAACTCCAATAAAACTTCAAAGTAAATGTAGACAATTTTACATTTACAACTTTGATTTTATGAGAAAAAATATCATGCTAAGTAATTTGCAGCAAAAAATAACAACAGCAGAAAAGCATTCATGAGCAAAGTGATGTTGGGGAAAAGCCCAAGGAAAAACCTCCTACTAGGCAAACCCAAAGAAAGAGATTTCTTTTATTTCTTGAGAAAATAGGAATAAATTGCAACAGTACAACTAGGCCATAAATACAACAACTTATCTCATTAGTTATATTGTCTTTTCCTCGATAAATGTGCCAAATATGCCCCTTAATTTTTTCACCCAACTTGCTCAGAAATCCGTACTATTGCACATTAATGTACCACCCAATGTACAACCCAAAGTACAACATGTCTCTTCCTTTATTTGTGTGTAAAAATTATCCTTGTTGCTTTCCAAACAATCAAAAATTTCTAGCCTACTCTTTCCCTTGGAAATCATGCCTCAAACTACCCTTATTGTTATTGTATGGTCACTGTACCAGCTATTAATATTGAGTATTTTGATTTATTTTTCATGCCCTTTTCTCTCCTTTGGTTTGCACTCAATCTTTGCTGCAATAAACCCTTCCTCTCAATTCTATTCTCTCACATTTCTCATGAAATCCCTCTCTCTTCCTCACATGTGAATCTCTCATACTCAATAATGCCCTCTCTCTAATTCTCTTTATGAATTTTTTCTCATTAAGGGCTTAAACTAACTTAACTTCTTTTGATCTTATAGTTTAGATTCACTCTCAAGATCAAAGGTCATGATTTAATCTCTTACTAAATACACTTTAAGTTATTAGTTTCACAAGTCATTAAATACAAAAACATAAAGTCACTTGTACTTTATAATATAAAATTCATTTTTTCCTAGAGAGAATTTTTAATATCCCTTCATATTAGACATCATCACATGAAGAAGACCTCCTGAGCTACAAAAGCTCAACACTCCCTCTTAGCGAGGGAGCTACTTTTGGCACCTCTATCACCTTCGAGATCTGTATTCAAGTTCACAAAATTGTTCATTGTAGTAGCTCTCTCTAACTCAGAATCTCCCTTTATCTTAACAACTCCCTATGACTCAACAAACTGGCTTACTACCTACCTTTAACTTGAAGACTTGTGTCTGCAACCCATGCTTCGAGGAGACTCCTCTCTCCCACTTTGAGCATCCTCCTCCATTATCTAAAACCACGAAGGTCTCTTGAATGAACTACAAGAATAGACTCCTCTAGTTGCCTCTGGCATTGCCACTGAGCATGAAATCCAACTAGATTCACCATCCATAGGATGTCCTGCCATCTTATACATCTTGCCCACATGGATACCAATCACTCGTGATACATCCTTACTCTCTCCGATCGGATAAATTACTTCATTTCCATTACAAAATAAGACAACATATCCGTCATCCTCTAGAGCTGACATGAGGAGTAGATTTTCTCTCAGCCATGGTATCCATAACACATACCCCCCTACAAATATCCTCCCAACTTCGACTAGATCTCACGCATCCAGTCCCCCTCAATACATGTGTGGTGTGTGTTATCACTCCGAAATTTCCCAAGAGTTGTTATGTGTGTTAAAAAGAAATAACAGAGGTAACTATCATCCACTTTTGGAGATTAGGACCTAGCCTTCCTAATGCTCAGAGAGGGCTCTCTCTTAATGATTTAACTTTGTTTGTTTAGTAAATTTTAGGGTAGTTATGTATGCTTGTTTTGGTTGATTTTGATTTGTTGGTGGAATTACTGATTTAGATGGATATGTGCTTTTCCATTTTCCATTGGGCTATGGAGTCAATATACTTGAAAACATAATAGAAAAAAATTATAAAGGAAGTGTTACAGGGCATGATATCTGAGCAAAATCAGATCTCAAGGCTGAATGGTGACGTGGTTTTCAATCGGGATCAAGGAGCAGTTAAGGATTCCTTAAACCAGATAATGAAGGAAGGTGAAGGAGGTCAATCGGGATCAGAGGGAAATTAAGAATCCTCTAAACCGGATATCAGAAGAAAACATAAAAATATATAACAATTCAAAATAGAGTGTATTTAAACAAATTCTGCAATAAAATTCCAATTATAACATCCAAATTTAGAAAACATGCAAGTTTATGGAATCCTTAAGAAAATAACATGAACAATTGAAATATGCTTCACTGAAATAGCTCAACACATGAATCTTGTAAAGAAATTCCTTTATTAATTGTCCTGTCTATCAACTGGAAATGGTACAATAACCCTTAGGTAGTAGATCAATCAGCTATAGAAATATTCAAAAATCCACCCTCAATACTTCGAAATAACGAAGTATTTATACAAAACTTTACACAAAATATCCTGTCAACTGACTAGGATTTATTTAAGGAAAATAAAATATCTTCATGCAAGAAGATAGTAACACCTAGTAACTGATTGAAATCTGTCTATATTTTATTTTGTTTCTGTTTACTTGTTTGTTTCTTTCAACTGCCTTTGCTTTCATGTTGTCTTTCTTTCACACTGTCCTTTTTTTATCTGTATTTCATCTATCTTTCATCTTTAACCTATTTTCTCTTTAACATGTGCATTATTTTACCTGTTTGCTCTTACATCTGTCATGGTAAATCACACCACTTTTCCTAGGTTTCTTCATCCAGAAGTTTAATCTTCATCATCCTTCGGTAAATCTCATCTGCCTTTGTGTATTTGGAAAACGTGGGCTTATTCACAAAAAGGTGACTTACCTCATGCTAGAGGTAAAAGAAGTTTTCTAAACTCTGAAGGAGCACTTTTCCTGTGGAAACTAATTTCATTGCTGAACTATTGTAAGTTTCTTTAGCTACTTCCCTGATCTTTTTATCATAGTCTTCATGCCTCATGAGTTTATCATTGATTATTAAAGGATTTGGCAGACCTTTCTACCTCAAAACTTCAAATTTGTTCATAAACCTGTTCACTACCAGTTCCATTGTTTGGCATTTATCTTAAAGCTGTATCATCAGATTTCTCTTGGAAATCACTTTCTTCACCTCTAAGATATTATTTGTTATGTCTATTATCCCAAGTTCTTCTAGTTCCTGTTTATTTTTAGAATTCAGGAATTTTATTATCTCAGTGGCTTCCTCTGGTTTCTTTCCAAGCTCTTCTTTGACCTTTTGAATTGCATTACCAACTTCCTTTATCAATTCCTTCTATTCAAAATAACCTGTATAGAAGGCCAAATATCATTAACTGAGTTAATGATATTGGCCCACAACTGCTATTTTTCTTGGGCTAGAGGCTCTTTTAGTGATAACTCTTTTTCCAGCTTGTGGATTATGTCAGTCAATCTATTTGCTTTCTGTGCTTCTGCTTGATACATTACTTCTGGAAATTTCTTGCCATCTTCTAAACTCTTCACTTGTTCTTTGAGCTTATTGATTTAAGTAGTTTGAATTGACATATCCTGCATTGCCTTGATCAATTTGATAGCCTCATCAGTGGGATGGGCTGTTGGGATAGCTATTGCTGGTGCTGATGTAGTTTCTGGAACTGTTGTTGATACTGGAGCTGCTGTAGGCAATGGGGCTGATGTGGAAGCTATAGGAATAGCAGTAATGGGAACTACTTCCATGCTTACTTGCTTTTCCCGCACTAGTTTGTCCATTGTTGTTTCCATTTATTTCAGTTGAGATTTTAGCTGAATGATGAGATTCATCATTTCATATTTTTGATTTTCATTTTCCAAAACCTCCTTGGTTTGTGGATGCTCAGTAGTTGGTAAATTTATTTGTTTCTTCAGTGAAAATATGTCTGCATTCTTCTTCTTTATAAGTTCTTCTGCTGCTTTGATATTTTTTGGATGATAACCAACTTCCATTACCAAATCTTCAAGTGACTTTATCCTGTTATCCTTTTCTTGTGATGAAGCTTTCTCTAGCTTAAACTGTGTCTTTATATTTTCTAGAGAATTCTATAACTTTTGGACACTTAAATATTTGTGTTTCATGGTGGAATAAATAATTTCTCCTGTTTGTTTGTGAAATTCAATCTGGTCAATGGGATGCACATCTTTGGTAGGAACTTCAAAGGTTGTTTTAGTATAATCTTCTGATGTTTTTGGGTCTTGCACCTTTGGCTGTAGAAATGCCATTTGCATCTTCCTTGTCTTGAGGTCATAAGCTGAAAGCAACCTACTCTGATCACTAGGAATTTGCTTCCAATACTGTGCATATGTGACAACCTTTAATGCTTCATTTATAATTTTGATCTCTTTGTATTTCTCCATGATATCTTTCTCCTTTTCAAATGGTTTGCTAGATGATGAAACATCTGCACTATTCTGTTTCTGAGTGATTTGTGCACTGGAAGTTGATGGCAGATGTGTTTCTTCTGAAAGTGTTGGAGGTGCATCATATTTGACAATAATATATGTTTCAATAGTTTCAACTGTATCAAATATCTCTTCCTACTCTATCACTGGATTTAGCTTGGCCTTCTTTCTATACATAACCTTGAATTTTGTATAAGAAGTAGTTTATACAGAATAAGAGCCTTCCTCTCTTGCCCTTTTTGAATTTCTGTCCTGTGGGGCTAGCGTAAGTAGGATGGAACTAGTATCAACCTTCTTTTCCACCTCCTGTAAAGTATTTTCCAACCACTCTGACTGGTTGGAATACTTTTATACTTCAAGCTTAAACTCATGAATGAATGGGGTGAGTTTGAACTTAACTCTCAATTTACTTATGACACCCAAGGGGTCATATGGCCATTTGAAACTGCTATTGAACTTAAACATTTCTAAACATTTTTCTGCTTGCTGTCCAACATTCCTGCTATTACATATAAAAGGCCCTAGCTGGTTTTTAATATTGAATTGGGTCTTTTTCTTATCTGGAAGGAAATTGATTTCATCTAAATTCAAAATATGTCTGATGTATTCTAAAGAAAATATCCTCGTTGGGAGGTATTTGGGAAGCTTGTATGGAACTAGTGAGCTTCCATACACTCTGATTTCTGTATGGTTTTGGTATGAATACCAATCTCTTGTTTTGCTCTGTTCTGACAACTGTAAAACCTTTTTTTATCTCTTCACTGATTCTAGGCTGAATGCTACTGCTTAGCATATTAAATATTGGATAAAAAAAATAATCAATGAAGTCTTTGAAGCTAAATTCATTGGAATCCTTTCTGATCAAGGATGTCCAAAAGACAAAGAATTGGGGATTACCCTCTGTGTCTAGTTTTTGGAGGTTAACTGCAAACCTTTCTAATTGAAAATATAAAAACTTATGAAACAAAACTGAGGAGTATTTGAATACTCATTCTTCTGGAAATTTGATCAATTGGTCATGGATTGCATTTGCTAGGTATTGGGAAAAATTGAAGGTAGTAGCTGGAGGTTAACCTGGGAAAAATATGGATAGGAAACCAAGAATAGATGCATCTACATGCTCATCAATAAAATATCCTAAAATACATGACAACATGGCTACAATCTGCTTTGTTCTTTCTGAAAACATAGAAGCTTGTAGAAATTTACAGGGTAAGTTCCTTAGATCAAGAACCAAAGGTCAACGCTCAAAAACATATAAAAAATCAGTACACCAGTATAATCACGTGGTTAAAACCCTCAAAGAAGGAAACAATCCATGGCCTGAGCCAACGTGGCCACTTCAGGAAATTTATTAATATAAAAAGAAAAGTTACATATGTTTCTCTCATAAATGGTTACCTAAAAAATGACCCTCCATGCTCTTTAAATAGATATCATGGACCAATTGGGTGTTAAGCCACGGATCAAGTGTCGTTAATACTGAGGAGAGAGATAACCGTCAGATCACTACAAATTGTGATCGTCGGATTATAAGTTACAAATGTACATGGTAAAGAAACACACTTTACCTAACTCTACACTAGACTAAGTTATTCTTAACTATTTCCTATGTGTCGGAATATCCTAACATCCCCCCTTAAGAAAAACTTGGGATAGGATTGAAGGATTTACAAAAGTGACACAAAAGGAGCCTATTTCCTGTGTGTTGAAATATCCTAACATCCCCCCTTAAGAACAAATTGGGATAGGATTGAAGGATTTACAAAAGTGACACAATAGGAGAAAGAAGGAGGCATTAGAGCCTATCCCCCTTTAATGACAACTTTCCTAAACTCCAAGCATGGATCGAAGTTTGGTAAACTTCGCTTCTGTGAGAGCCTTCATGAAGATATCAACTACTTGATCATTGGTTGGACAATACTGCACTTCAAGAACATGATCATGAATGAACTTTCTGATGAAGTGTTTATGGAGTTCAATGTGTTTCATACACTAATGCTGAACTAGATCTTTACATAGCTGAATGGCACTCTGATTATCACACCAAAGTGTTGTTGGATGCTGCTGATGAAGACCAAATTCAGACAGGATCTGACAAAGCCATGTGGCTTCCTTGCTGGGTTCAACTGCACCACGATACTCTGCTTCTGCTAAAGAAAGAGTGACGACACTTTGTTTCTTACAATACCAAGTAATAGGTCCTGAACCAAGAGTGAATACATATCTTGCAGTAGACTTTTGATCATCAAGGTCACCAACCCAATCAGAATTAGTGAAACCAATCAACAATGGAGATGCTCCTGCACTGTAATGAATCTCGAACTGAAATGTACCTCGAATATATCAAATTATTCTTTTAGCTGCTTTCCAGTGACTTTCATGAGGTTGGTGCATAAACCGAGGGACAAGACCAACGGCAAAGGAAAGGTCAGGATATGTATGGGTTAGATACAGAAGTTTACCAACAAGTTGACGGTATAAGGTAGCATTAACTTCGGGAGTAGTAAAAGTGACTGAAAGCTTGAATCCAGACTGAAAGGGAGAAGGGGCTGACTTATAGTCTTCCATGTGAAAGTGGTGTAGAAGATCACATGCATACTTGGATTGAGAGAGGGTAATGGCTTCTTTGGATTGCAAGACTTGCAGACCAAGGAAATAATGCAAGTGTCCTAAGTCTATCATTTCAAACTTATTTTTGAGGCTAGAATTCACATGTATTATAGGGTTGGGATCACTACCAGTAAGGATAATATCATCAACATAAATAACAAGGATGGTGAAGGACTTACCCACTTTCTTTGTGTAGACAGTGTTGTCAGAATGACACCTAGAAAAACCATTATCTAATAGAAATCCATCCATTTTGGCATACGAAGCCCAGGGAGCTTGTTTGAGACCATAAAGAGACTTCCTAAGGCGACAAACAAGGCTGGAGTCGTTTTGGATAAAGCCAGGGGGTTGTTCCATGTAGATTTCTTCGTGCAAATATCCATGTAAGAAGGCAGATTTAACATCCATATGATGGAATTCCCATTTAAATAAGGCAACAAGGGAGAGAACAAGGCAGATAGAATTCATTTTGGCAACAGGGGAGAAGGTTTCATTATAGTCAATGCCTTAAACTTGTGAAAATCCTTTAGCAACAAGACGAGCTTTATGTCTATCCACTTTTCCATCTGGTCCAAACTTGGTTTTGTAAACCCATTTGCATCGGACAAGTTTTCTTCCTTTTGGAAGAGGAAAAATATCCCAAGTATCATTTGCCAATAAGGAACGATACTCTTAATTCATAGCTTCATCCCAATCTGGATGACCGGAGGCTTCTTCAAAATTTTTTTGATCAGGATTTTCTGGAACCTGAGCCAATAAGGAAGAGGCTCTTTCGAACTGAGAACGTGTACGTCGTCGATCGATAGGGTCACCTGCAAGAGAACCTGCTGCATCCTGAGTATAGCGGACCCATATTGGAAGCTGTGGAGTAAAAGGAATCATTTCAAGAGGTGGAGGATGATTTTCATCCTCGTTGTCATCATCTGAACTAGAAGGAATGTTATTAAAAATAGAAGAGAGAGAGAGAGGTGGCACATATGCCGAAGCAGGCTCGCAAGCCAAAGGTGGCACACCCGCCGAACTAGGCTCATAGGCCGATATATTTTCATCAAATTTTACATCTCTTCTAATGATTATATTTTTGGATTCTGGTTGAAGAAGTCTATAACCTTTGACATCTTCAGAATATCCAACAAAAATGCATTTTTCACTCTTAGGTTGTAAGGCTTTATGTTTCGCATCTGGAATATGGGCCCAAGCATCACTTCCAAAAGCATGAAAGTGAATTACATCTGGTTTGATTGAGCTCCAAGATTCTTCTGGAGTTATATTCTTTAAAACCTTAGTAGGAGTGCGATTTACTATGTAATTTGCACAATTAATTTTTTCTTCTCAAAAATTGAGACTAAGTCCTTTAGATTGAAGCATACAATTAGCCATTTATTTTAAGGTGCGATTCTTCCTTTCAGCTACACTATTTTGTTGTGGAGTATATGGAACGGTATGTTGCAATTGAATGCGATGCTCAGTGCATAAGTTGATAAGTTTGTTGTTAACATATTCTCCTCCATTGTCTGATCTTAACTTAAGAATTGGATGTCCAGATTGTTTCTCAACAAATGCCTTAAAGGCCAAGAACATGTTAAAAACTTCACTCTTGAGTTTTAAGAAGTATACCCAAGTGTGTCTGGAAAAATCATCAATGAAAGTTAAGAAGTACTTGCAACCAGAGAAAGAAAAAACATGAAGTGGACCACATAGATCACTATGCACAAGCTGTAAAGGGGCTAAAGCGTGCCAAGAGGCACGTTTGTCAAAACTATTCTGATGATGTTTTCCGAGTACACATCTGGAGCAAACACCATCTCGACAAGATACCATAGGAAGACCTGTCACCATATTTTCCTTACATAGAGTTTGAAGAGAGCGATAGTTTAAGTGACAAAATCGCTCATGCCAAAGTTTTCTCACTTCATCATTATGAGCAACAAAAACCGAGGGAAGACATGATGACCCAAAATTTTCAAACTTATACAACCTTGTGGAATCATCAGCAATTCCAGTAGCTAAAATATGTTTAGGATATTTGAGGTCCTTGATTACAACATCATGAGGTGAGAATTCTACTATTTTCCCTTCACCTTAATGAGTTATCTGATAAACAGAGAGAAGGTTGCATGACAATGTAGGAACACATAGTACATCATTAAACTGATCATTATCGAGATGAATGGTTCCAGATCCTACAACACTAAGAGATCTATCATCATCAACATAAATATGTTTGGTGTTAAAATCATTTAAAGAAGAAAACATGGATTTATTTTTGGCCATGTGATAAGAAGCTCCAGAATCAATGAGCCACTCATGAGAATGAGAAGAGGAAGATACATTTAATGCATAACCAGATCTTGATGCTTGAAAACCACAAGCAGAAAGTGCATTCCTGAAGAGGAAGGTGAAGAGTGCTCCAAATTGATGTTGTGCTTCTTCATTGCTACTTCTAAGGCTTCCATCTTCTTAAAACATATGGACTCTATATGGCCATCATGATTACAAAAGTTGCAATGTCTATCGGTCTTCTTCCCTTTGTTTTTATTTGCCTTATCATTTTGGTGAGTTGCTTTTTCAATTTGCGGCTGAAATTGCTTAGGACCCTTGTTTGGTTTCAGACCATATTTTTTAGGATACTGCTTCTTGGGATTCTTTTGATATGATTTTTGTTGGGCTTCTAAGGCTTTCTTAGAAGCGTTTCCAGGAGTGATAAGACCAAGGTGTAAGAGTTTTTATTTTTCTCCTATCAAAGAATCACAAAAGGAATCAAAAGAGGGATTCTTGTCAGTGGTTCCTGAAAAAATGATGGCTTCTCTAGTGGAATGGAAGGCAGAAACAAATACAGAGTATGCAGGGCCAAACTTAGCAAGAATGCAATAGATGAGGCTACCGTCTTCCTTTTTGACCTGACAACCTTCTAAAAGAAGTCTAAGGGTCTTGAATTTGGAAAAAAATTCTTCAATAGAAGAGAAATTATTAGGGTCCAAAGTAAGCAACTCATTTTCAAGCTGGTGGGCCTTTATTTGATTTTGAATGCCAAAGACAATGTTTAGCTTGTCCAAGGCTTCATGAGGGGTGTCAATGTCAAGGATATGAAATCGAAGATCTTGAGAAATGGAAATTCCTATCAACCCTCGTGCTTGATCTTATTTATTTTCCCATTTAGCGACTTTATCATCATCAAAAGGTTTAGTTTCTTGTCTTGTGGCTATTACATAAAGCCCTTTAATTCTAAGTATATCTACCATGTGAGGTAGCCATTGGAAATAATTGGCGCTGTTAAGAATAATCGGGCATGTTACCGATTACCCTAGATCTAAAAAAAAAAAGAATAATTGGGCATGCACTTTCCATTTTTAAAAAACTGAAGCTAAGAAAAGCTGAAACTAATTGCTCCAATGGAAATATCTCGAAAAATTAGGCTGATTAAAAAAAACGGCTTGAAAAACAACTTCCGGATGAGGAAGTTATGCCTTTTTGAAAAAACGAGTTGAAGATGCCGAATAGTTACGGGAACGGTTTGAAATTTGATGATGAAGTTCGACTTTTAAAAAAAATCCCGTCCCTTTAACAATTTTTTTTACAAAAGAAGCTTGAGAAAGAGACTTGAACCCAAGACCTCTATTCTCATAAACTAACTTCTCACCAAGTGATATAGTAAAAGGATTCTATAATTGTTTGAAAGGAGGAAGGGGAGGGTTTGCTTTTTTTTTTTTTTTTTTAACTCTTCGGTGTGCATGCCTTTTCCTGCAGAAAAAAAACACAAAAAATTGAGCAAAAGAAAACAAAATGCAAGCCTTACGACAGATTGTTAGCCTTACCGGCAAATATATATTTTTCCACTATTTCTGATTTCCCGAGATCGCACAAAGACGCGGGGAAAGAGCATACGTAGCGAAAAAATCCCTTCCTCTTGTTTCTGATTTTCCGAGATCGCAAACAATGCAGAGCAAAGGGCATACACAGAGAAGAGGGTATAGATCCGACAAATAAATAAAACCTAAAACTGAAATAAATAGAGGGAGCTGAAATAAGAAATAAACAAAACTTTAAATAAATAAAACTGCAAAACAAATACTTTATACCTCCAGATCTAAACTGACATAACTTGGGCAACTGGAAACATTTTCGGATGAAACCAAAGGCGTTTCTCATTGTAACAGACGCTCCAAACACAACAGAGCAGTTCTCCAAGCCCGAAAATGTTTAAAAAGAGTAGATCTAGAAAACGGTAGTCGCATGCAGTCAAACCGAGTTTGGATTTTTATCAACAATAGATGCGGCCCTAAAAATAGCTCTGATACCATGTAGAAATTTACAGGGTAAGTTCCTTATATCAAGAACCAAAGGTCACTGCTCACAAATAGATCACAAATCAATACACTAGTATAATCACGTGGTTAAAACCCTCAAAGAGGGAAACAGTCCATGACCTGAGCCAACGCGGCCACTTCAGGAAATTTATTAATAAAAAAAGAAAAGTTACATATGTTTCTCTCATAAACGGTTACCGAGAAAATGACCCTCCATGCTCTTTAAATAGAGATCATGGACCAATCAGGTGGTAAGCCACGGATCAAGTGTCGTTAATACTGATGAGAGAGATAACCGTCGGATCACTACAAATCATGACTTTCAGATTATAAGTTACAAATGTACATGGTAAAGAAACACACTTTACCTAACTCTACACTAGACTAAGTTATTCTTAACTATTTACTATGTGTCAAAATATCCTAACAAAGTTGAGTGTGGAGGATTGTTTTTAGGGGTTTCTACTGATGGAGGGAGGAAAGTCTGAAAGATTTGGAACCTTTTAGGAAAGTCCAGCTTTAAGTAGAGTTCAGTAAGGGTTTCAATAGAGAAAGGTACTTCATCAGGTTGTGTTTGAATCTGCAACATTTGATTAACAGATTGAGCAGTGATTGTGAATAGGATTTCTTGGTTTGGGGTCACTAAAGCTCTTTTATTGGGTAAATAGCTTATTTGGCATAGTCTGATGAGTTCTAGGAACTAAAAGGTCGGTGGGAAAATGTATTTGGGTAGGTTTGAATCCCACAGATGAATATCATCTGCTTGGTCAACAAATTTATCATGGCTCCAGTAGTGGAGCTCCAAAATGTTGGAATTAGTTATAGTATCATTGATTTTGAATTATTTATCAGTCAAAGGGGTGTGGTCGATATCTAAAACTGGTGGTTGAAGAGGGTTTACAGATAGAACGCTCTGGTAAGCCATTAATTTGTTCAGTTATCAATTTATTTGTTTAATTAATGGTTTCAGGTACTTAGAATTACCTGGAAAATGGTTGAATTTGGTCTGCAGAAGTCCAGGCGGTAGCAGGGTTCAATCTAAGTTGGGAATGGCCTTTGGTATCTTTTTGAAATTCAACAGAAATAGTGAAAAACGGTTTCGGGCGGAGTTTTATTAATTTTAAATGTTGGGATTTATTAGATGGCGTAGGGATTTATTATTTCAAAAATGGTGGTTTCATCGCATGCACGGAAATGGTCTGGCGGATTATCGCATGCAAAAAGGTGGTTAGGTAGTTTTAGGATAAGGGGGTGCGATAAACTGTGGGAGTGCCACGTGGCAAGGGGGTGGGGGTATAAAAACACCCATTTCACACCCACACCCGCCCCCCCCCCCCCCCCCCCCCCCAACATTGGTTTTAACTATCGGACTTTGAGGGGTGCGAAAAGGTTTGTTGGCCGTTAGATCTGATTGGATAGGATCGGGGGGTATATGGATATGCGGGTTTTCAAAGAGGTGGGGCCGAGAATTATATGTGCGAAGGTTTTTAATATAAGTGGGTCGAGGATTAATATGCGAAGGGTTAAATAAATATAAATGGGTTTATGAAATATATGAGCGGTAGGGGGGTTAATATGATATATATTAACAATGGGCTAAAATAATATCAGGAAATGTATTAAAGCAGAAGGGTTAAAATGATATCGGGGAGGGGTTAAATGAAGTGGGACCTCATATATATTAAGTGCTTTAAACTTTGGATAAGTGGGTTTGGTTGTTTTATTTGAATAATACGGAGTTAGTCAAGGGGAAGGGGTTTTAGTGGGGGAAAAGGATTTTAGAATAAGGGGAAACAGATATTATCAAAGGGAAAAGGTTTTTACAAGGGGAAATGACTTCCAAGAGAGGAAAGAGGGATTTAGCATAAGGAGAAAGTGTTAGAAGGACATTACTGATAAGAGATAAACCAAATGATGATTTCCACAAATTTTGAAAGTATTCTACCTACCCTTTATTTATCCTAACATTTTTTATTTCCTTCATTGGGTGCATTTGAGCTTGCTGACCCTTTTATTTTCTTTTGATAAGAAAACTAACTTATTTCTAACCTTATATCTTACAATGGCTCAGTTTAAACTTATGAGCTCATTTTTATTCTCTACCTAACTACTGATCTGCCAAGGTTAAATGGTTTGATCAAATCTTTATTCACTAAATATCATGACATGAAATTTAAAGAAATGAATGAATCAAGGTTAAACTGTATGATCATCATGAATTGTGGCATTTTGGACAAGCTTCACACAATATTATTTGCAAAAGTAAAGCAAATTAAGAGTAGTGGCATTTGAATGTGCAACACTTTCAGAATTTATTTTTGTTTCTTTTTATGGGGTTCATTTTATATTCTTTTTTTATTTTATTTTCTTTTGGTCCTTTAATTTTTAGGCTTTTAGGACATACCCTCTTTTCATTTTTTAATATGGGAAAACATTTGCAGAAAATCAAAGGTATGTACAATATTACAAGACTTAACATAGTCAATTCAAAATTATGATCCCTATTATTATAGGACCCTACTATCAACACACATGTTTGAGTTGATACTTGTCATACTCAGGAACATAGCTCTAGTACCTATCATGTGGCGTGGTGCCTCACTATCCACAAACCATACACTAGTTTTCTTGCACTCAACAACACTGCTCCTCGAAAGATGAGATATTAAGGAGAAATCCTCAAACTTTTCTATAAACTCAACAACTCTAGCTTGTTGGGTGTGTGTTATATTCTTTCCATGATTAGAAACAGATGTGAAGCAAGGGTCGGAAGCCTCCCTATGCTTGCGCCAGGCGTAGCAGGGGGGTAGCACCCCGAGAAATTTTTTTTTGGACCCTATATTAGGTGGGCGAACCTGCCTATGATTTTTTGCATGGGTTTGCACATGGTTTTGGGCATGATGGTTTTCTGCTCATGGTATTTTGTAGATCTGGTCAAGGGAACTACATTTATGTTCTAATATAGGGTTAATGGATTAGGGTTTATGAATTCTTCAACATGTATATATATGTGTTGTAACACTAAATGGAATATAATGAAAAATCAAGTTGGTAGTCCCAGCTTGGGATCTAGGGGAAAATATCTATGTACATATGCTTTATGTTTTATGCTCTCACTATATATATTTTTTAAGAATTCGTTTGCAGATAATTTTTGTATAGGGTTAAAACCTACATTTGGTATCAGAGTTATTTCAACTTCAAGGGGATGCCTTTGTTGCTGAGGGGTTTTTTTCTTGGGCCTGTGGTAGAACCTGTTCATTGGGAGATCTGCGGGATCAATTCTCATAGTGAAATAATATGGTGAGCAATGGATGGTTAGAGTTTTGAGTTGTGGAAGCTCAAGATGGAGGATCTATTGGTGGATAAAGATCAATGGATCGTGGTAGATCTAGGTACTAAAGAAATGACAATGTCATATGAAGACTGGGTGAAGTTGGGTCTGTTGGAAATACTAAGAGGGGGTTGTTGAGATTCAACAAGAAGATCCTAGTGAAAATGAAGCACCTACACTAGGATGGAGCCTCAAGCTATTTTTAGGTGTATGTCTATTTATAGATGTATGTGAAAATTATATTTATAGATTGCATGTATATTTATAGATGCATGTCTGCTATTATTATCCATTTATATTAGTTGGAAAATAAACTATATTCTATTCTCAATGAGCACTTGGAAATAGTTAGCTGAAGTGGAAAATTAGTTAGCTAAAGGATTTCGAGTTAAGTGGTTGGTTGGTGGGACATGCAGGTTGACTTAGTTGTAACTAAGTGATTCGAAGTTGTAACAAAGTTGGAAGTGCAATTATGCAAGTTGTAAAGTTGTTTAACTTAGTTAAGTGAGTTAAACTCAGTTGTGCTAGTTGTAACTGAAGATACACTAGTGAGAGATCAAGTGAATTAATTATTAATTAATTCACAACCAGTGGTCTCACTTGCAACTGAAGATTTACTATTATTAACTACATGCATGTCAGATCCAGTGGAGACCCAATTGAGTTCTAGGTGAAAGGAAAGTAAACTATCAATTGTGACATTATCCAGTTGCACACATGCAACCACACACACATTGGATGTGCCCATGAGGATTGCGCAATCAAGGCAGGTAAGATTGAATTCATTCAGGGATTGCGCAGTGGAGGTAGGATGTTTGGAGACAGTAAATTGGCTAAGGAACTTACCAATTTTTGTATGACAGTGTGAGACAGTTAGCTCATGTACGAAGAGCTCTTGGATTAGAGATTTGTATGTAATTGTTTCATGATCCATGATATAATACATAATAGAAGGTAGTGTGGTTTTTTAGCTATAAGTTTTCCTCGGTAAATTATCTGCGTTATGTGTGATTGATCTTTCTTCATGATATTGTAATTGGCGATTGTGTTTCAAATTCTGCAAATATTTGTAGAAGTGATTCTGTATTTAACAGTAGCATATTATTGTTAGATCAGGAGAATCCAGGACATACATGTATTTTGTATTAAATTTTTAGATGGTATCAGAGCATAAGAAATTGCAGTAGTGAAGCAAGAGTTGAGTTTGTTGGTGGAAAGGATTAAAATTTGCAGTAGTGAAGCAGGAGCTGAGTTTGTTGGTGGAAAGAATTCGAATTTGCAGAAAGAATTTCTTGGCGCTACAACTGATTCAAGATTGAAATGGCTTTCAATGGATTGAGGTTAGAGTATGCACTAGAGGGCAACTCGAACTACATTTCTTGGAAGGACAATATGGAAGCGGTACTCAAAGACAATGTCTTGAAGGAATTCATTGAAAAATACGTTCCTAAGCTAGATGCTACAGATGTTGCTAATCTTGATGCATGGATAAAGAAAGTGGCAAAGGCGAGGAGGATCCTACTGGAGGGAGTACAAGACCACATTGTCTCAAGCCTCCATGGGAAAGCCACACCATATGCTATGTGGAAGGCCTTGACAGATCTATTCCAAAGCAACAACAACAATAGGAAATTGGCGCTCAAAGATAAACTCAGAAAGATCAAGATGGAAAAGGGAAACACCATTCCAAAGTATCTCACAAAGTTTGTCCAATGTCGGGATGAAATGGGGAGTGTGGGAATAACTATTGCTGATGATGATTTGGTGAGCTTGGATCTCTTGGGACTTCCTAAGAGTTGGCACAATTATGAAGAGTCTGTCAACGGATGAGAAAAATTTCTGGATTGGGAACGACTGTGGTCGAATCTGGTCTAGGAGGAGTTCAGTCGAAACACCAGAGATGGCTCTTCATCAAAGCACGATGATGAAGAGGATTGTGCTTTGGCTACCAAGGCAAAGAAGGGGAAGGGGAAGAAATTCCATTCTAAATATGAGTCTAAAGGCAAGAAGCTGGATATGTCCAAGGTGAAGTGTTTTCATTGTCACGAACATGGGCATCTTGCTACTAACTGTCCACAAAAGAAGAAGAACAAGAAGGTTGATAGAGCTGCAGCTGGTGAGGCCCTTTCCTCAAAATTTGAGCTTGAATTCTCCTTGATCACATGCATGGTGTCAAGTGCATTGGGATCGGTTTGGTATTTGGATAATGGCGCTTCCTTTCACATGACGAGAGATAAGGAAATTTTCAGTGACTTGGAGGAGAAAGATATCGAAATGCATATAGATATGGGCGACACCGAATGGTACAGTGCTACCGGGATTGGTACCATTACCTTTCAGAGGGAGTCAGGTAAACCATTTCAATTGAAAGATATTATGCATGTTCCAAGTCTGAAGAAAAATTTGGTCTCAGTCGCAATGTTGGAGGACAGAGGGTATGACGTTGTTTTCAGCGATGTAAAAGCTTTCCTGCGACATAAAAGAACGGGTCAAGCCAAGAAGATAAGGATTCGAGTTAAGAATATCTACAAGCTGAAGGTAGATGGCTGCACTGCCATGGTGGGAAAGGAGGAGAAAGTGGTGAGGCAGGATGAGGGTGAATTATGGCACAGGTGATTGGGCCATCTTCATCATGGAGCCTTGAAAGTCATGCAACAAATATCTACTGGACTTCCAATGGGAACACTTTCTCAGTTAGATCAGTGCAAGGGTTGCACCATGGGGAAGTATGTAAAGTACACCTTTCATGAGAAGGAGAATCGTGCTTCGGGGATCCTTGAGAGAGTTCCCATAGACGTGTGTGGACCATTCTTGGTTGCTTCAACAACAAAACATAAGTACTATGTTATTTTTGTTGATGAATTTTCTCGTAAACGTTGCATATTATTCATGCAGAAGAAGGATCAAACATTCTCAAAGTTCTGTGAGTTTAAGGAATTGGTGGAGAAAGAGTCGAGGAAGCAAGTGAAGGCTCTTAGGAGCGATAATGGTGGAGAATACATCTCTAACGAATTCAAGAACTTCTGCAGCAAAGAAGGAATTAAAAAAGAACTCATAGTGCCTCATAACCCACAACAAAATGGGGTCGCGGAGAGGAAGAAAAGAACGATTGTGGGTGTAGCACGAGCGATGTTGCATGATCATGGCCTACCAATGCATTTGTGGGCGGAAGCATGAAACACTGTGGCTTATGTGAAAAATTGTCGTCCTCATAGAGTACTTGGCATGAGTACACCTGAAGAAGCTTTCACTGGTAAGAAACTAGATGTTTCACACTTTAAGATTTTTGGCTCATATGTTTATGTGCATGTGACCAAGAATGCAAAGAAGAAGCTAGAGCCGACTGCTGAAGTTGGGATTTTTGTGGGGTACAAAGAAACACCCCATAATTATCGTGTGTATTTTCCTAAGAGTAAGACGACTCTTGTGCGATGGGATATAAAATTCGATTAGGGGAAAGCCATGCGGTTGTCGCTTGAGAGGGAACTAGACTTGCATGTGGAGGAGGAACTGTTGGTTCCCAAAGGTGAGTCTCTAGATGTGGATAAGCCACAGGAGGAGGTTCATGGAGTGAGGATTCGACTCACGCAGAGCCAACCATCATAACTGGCAGAAGGCGTACCACAAAATTTGATAGGCTGAGACTTGATGGTGCACAGAATGTAGGAGCCCCTACTTCACAACGCAGAAAAAGACAGTCTCCTGACCAATTTATTGGATACAAGGCTCTCATGAGCAAATGTATTATGACTGAACCATATTCCTTCAGGAAGTAGTGCAGGAGCCCACATGGGTAGATGCAATGGTGGAGGAGTATAACTCCATTGTCAAAAACAGAGCTTGGGAAATTGTTCCAAGGCCAATTGATAAATTAGTGGTAGATTCAAGATGGATCTACAAGGTAAAACAAGATGTTGATGGGAGTGTTGAGAAATACAAGGCTAGATTTGTGACTCGGGGCTTCTCACAGATCAAGGGGATAGATTATGAAGAGACCTTTACACTTGTCGCAAGGTATTCTTCCATAAAGACCATCCTTTCTCTCTCAGCACAGATGGGCTGGCACATTCATCAGATGGATGTGAAAACTGTGTTTCTCAATGGGATCATTGAGGAAGAGGTGTACATAGAGCAGCCTGAAGGTTTTGAGATCTTCAATAGTGAGTCGCATGTGTGCTGACTCAAAAGAGCGTTGTATGGGCTGAAGCAAGCACCCCGTTCTTGGTACACACAAATAGACAACTATTTCACCGGACTGGGCTTCACCAAAAGTGAAGCAGATGCAAACCTATACCAAATTGTGGTGGAGGGTAAGATTTTAATCATTTTTCTTTATGTTGATGATTTAATATTTACTGGTGATGAGAAGCTGATACACTCATGCAAGGAGGATCTTGCAAAGGAGTTTGAAATGAAGGATATGGGCCTCCTTCATTATTTCCTTGGATTGGAAATATGGCAGCGAGATGGTGAAATTTTTGTGTCTCAAGGAAAGTATGCAAGGGATATACTGGGTAAGTTTCACATGGAGGGATGCAAAACCATGGATACTCCTCTTCCAGGAAACTGGAGGAAAGGGGATGCTACTTCTGGAGAGGTAGTGGATGCTATTGTATATTGGCGGTTAGTTAGTTCACTAATGTATCTAGTGAACACGAGACCAGGCATTTTCTATTTAGTTAAATAGTCAAGTCAAGCTATGGTTAGGCCTACCAAGCTCTTTTGGAAGGAAGACAAGCATATCCTAAGATACCTGAGGGGCACATCAGAGTATGGTTTATGGTACAAAAGGACATATGAAGTGAAGTTGCATGGCTTCACGGATGAATATTGGGTGGGAAACCCATCAAACAGAAAGAGCACATCATGGTGGATCTTTAGCATTGGATCTACAACTGTTTCTTGGTACAACAGGAAGCAGAGATCCGTGGCAATCAATTTAGCAGCAGCGGAATACATGGAAGCGAGTCAAGCTGCATGTGAGGCTATCTGTATGAGAAAGATCTTGGTTGGTTTGTTTGGTTCTCATTTGGATCCGATAGTGATTCATTGTGATAATCAGAGTTGCATTAAACTCTCGATTAGTCCTGTGTTTCATGATAGATCCAGGCATATAGATATCCGGTACCATCATCTTAGAGATTGTGTGCAAAGGAGAATCATGTTGCTTTAGTACATTCCTACGTGAGATCAGGATGCAGATATTCTGACAAAGGCGCTCACCAGGAGAAAATTCGAATACCATGGGGACATGATTGGGCTGAAGGATAATCCCTTTCTTGTTGAGAGTGAGTGTTGAGATTCAACAAGAAGATCCTAGTGAAAATGAATCACCTACACTAGGATGGAGCCTCAAGCTATTTTTAGGTGTATGTCTATTTATAGATGTATGTGAAAATTCTATTTATAGATTTCATGTCTATTTATAGATTCATGTCTACTATTAGTATCCCTTAATATTAGTTGGAAAATAAACTATATTATATTCTCAATGAGCACTTGGAGATAGTTAACTAAAGTGGAAAATCAGTTAGCCAAAGGAATTTCGAGTTAAGTGGTTGGTTGGTGGGACATGCAGGTTGACTTATTTATAATTGAGTGATTCGAAGTTGTAACAGAGTTGGAAGTGGAGTTATGCAAGTTGTAAAGCTGTTTAACTCAGTTAAGCAAGTTAAACTCGATTGTGCTAGTTGTAACTGAAGATACACTAGTGAGAGATCAAGTGAGTTAGTTATTAATTAATTCAAAATTAGTGGTCTCACATGCAACTGAAGATTTACTATTATTAACTGCATGCATGTCAGATCCAGTGGAGAGCCAGTTGAGTTCTAGGTGAAAGGGAAGTATGTATGTTTTAACCCTGAACATAAATTATCTACACACGAATCTTATAACAGAAAATAAACAATAGTGAGAGCATAAAACATAAAACAGATAAACACAGAGATTTTCCCCTAGATCCCAAATCGGGACGACCAGCTTGATATTTCATTATATTCCTTTTAGTGTTACAACACATATATATACATGCCAAAGCATACATAAACCCCAATCCATTAACCCCGGATTAGAACATAACCGTAGTTCCCTTGACCAGATCTACAAAATACCAGGGGTCAAAAACCATCGTACCCCAAAACCATGTGCAAACTCATGCACAAAACATGGGTGGGTCCGCCTATGAGTGGGTCTGCACACCAAAACATTTTCGCAGGGGCGCTGTCCCGGACCCCAACAGTGGGGGTTGCCTCCCCCCTTGTGACACCCCTGCTGCGCCCGACGCAACGTACAGTGCATGGGGCTAGTCGTGGAAAGAATATAACACATGCCCAACATTCTCCCACTTGTTGTTTGCTTTCCACAAGGGGCCATAGGAGAGCTTAGTCATTGGGCCAATTCTTAAACACCCTTGTTTCTCTACACCAAGAGAAATTCTTAGTGCTCACAGACTTCGTTAATGCATCTGCAACATTCTTCAAAGTGTCCACCTTTACCAGCAACACCCTTTTAGCCTCAACCATATCTCTAACAAAGTGATATTGAACATCAATGTGCTTATTCGAATGGTAAGCAGGTTCTTAGCCATGCAGAAAATTGCACTCCCTTTGATATCACAAGCCCATCCTCTTGCTGCACTAACCCCATACTTGAACACAATCTCTGCAACCAAAATGCTTCCTTGCTTGCATGAGTGGCTGCTATGTATTCTGCCTCTGTAGTTGAAAGCACCACTACATAATGTATTTTACTCATCCAAATGACTGCACCTCCACATAGGCTAAACACATACCCACTTGTAGATCTTCTTTGGTCTATATCTCCAGCCTAGTCTGCATCAACAAAACCATGAATGTCCAACATTATTTCCAATCCTGTTCTTCCCTGGTAGCATAAGTCATAATCACTAATGCCACGTAAGTATCTGAAAACCCGCTTCACTGTTGTCCAATGCTCCTTCCCTGGGTTTGACATAAACCTGCTCAATACTCCCACTGCATGTGCAATGTCTGGTCTAGTATAGACCATTTCATACATCAGGCTACCCACCTCACTTTCATATGGGACACGAGACATATCCTCCTCTTCTTCTTGTGTCTTGGGACACTGTTCAAAAGACAGCTTTACACCTACAGGAATAGGAACATTTACCAATTTAATATCCTGCATATTGAATCTTTGCAATATAGTCTCAACATACTTCCTCTGGTTTAACTAGAGCTTCCTCTTTTCCTGATCTCTCTTAATTTCCATGCCCAAAAAATATTGTTTGTAGCACCAAGATCCTTCATGTCGAATTTGGAGAACAGTTGGGTCTTCAAATATTGGATATTTTCTTTGTCATTTCCAATCAACAACATATCATCCACATACAAGACCAAATAAATAACACGGTCACCAATTAATTTAAAATAAACACAGTGATCCTCCTTGCTTCTAGTGAAGCCAAGTCCCCGTATATAGGTATCAAATTTCTGATACCACATCCTTGGTGAATGTTTTAACCCATACAGAGACTTCTTCAACCTGCATACCCGTTCTTTCTTACCCTTCACCATAAAGCCTTCAGGTTTCTTCATGTAGATTTCCTCTTCTAGATCCCCGTGAAGAAATGATGTCTTCACATCCATATGTTCTATCTCAAAATCAAATAACAGATAAAAGTAATCTAATAGAAGTAACTTTGGCAACAGGAGAGAAAATATCACCAAAATCAATTCTCGGCACTTGGGAATAACCTTTTGCTACCAACCGAGCTTTTTATTTCTCCACCTTGCCTTCTACAATCATCTTATTCTTAAACACCCATTTTCTCCCAATGGGCTTCCTTCCAGCCGGCAACTCCACCAGATCCCATGCCTCATTTTTGTGCAAGGATGCCATTTCATCAACCATGACCTCGTTCCAGAGTTTTCCATCCTAGGAATCTACTGCCTCCCTGACTGTTCTGGGATCATCATCAGTTATAGTTAAGGAAAAACCTGAATAGAAAGTAGATGGACTATACCTTTCTGGTTGCCTTCTTTTCCGAACTGATCTTCTCAAAGCTAGAGTTTGTGGCTCTTCCTCTTCTGAATCTTCTTCTGCTGTAGAGTCTGATTCATCCTCCTTTAGCTCAAAATCTATATTCTCAGGTTCCTTTGGTATGATTTCATGTTTAAAAACATCTTTCACCTCTCTAAACACCACATATCGGCTGTACACAACCTTCCTTGTTTCCGGGTTCCAAAGCTTGTAACCTTTTAAACCATCCTTATACCCAATAAAGATGCACCTTTTATATTTATTATCCAACTTGGTCCTTTTCTCCTTTGGAACATGTACATATGCATGACATCCAAATACCCTTAGATGTGAAAGAGAGGCTTTCTTACTAGTCCATACCTCATGTGGAGTCTTATTCTCCAACGCTGATGAAGGTGATCTATTAACTAAGTAACATGCAGTCTCCACTGCCTCTGCCCAGAATTCTTGTCCTAACCCGGTACCACTGAGCATGCTTCTTGTCTTTTCCATCAGCGTTCTGTTCATTCTTTCTGCAAATCTGTTTTGCTGAGATGTGTATGGAGTAGTCTTCTGTCGTGCTATACCACACTTCTTATAGAACTCTTCAAATTCCTTCTTGCAGAACTCCCCACCATTATCTGTCCTCAATGCCTTTATCTTCTTCTCTGTCTGGTTTTCCACCAGAGCCTTAAATTATTTAAATCTGTCAAAAGCTTCAGATTTCTTCCTCAAGAAATATATCCATGTATTCCTTGAGAAGTCATCTATGAACGAAACATAGTACAAAGAATTTCCCAGTGATGGAACTGACACAGGTCCAAACACATCACTGTGCACAATTTTTAATATCTTGTTCATCCTCTTAGCACCAGAAGGAAAACTCACCCTATTCTGCTTCCCATATACACAATGTTCACAGAAATCGAAATCCAGAGAGAAATTAGACATACCTTCTACCATACCATTTCTATGCAGTATCCGAAGGCCCTTCTCTCCAATATTTCCAAGCCTTTGATGCCATAACATGGTCTTTTCTCCAGAGATAGCTAGGCTTTCCACTCCACTTTCAGGAACCACAGAACTATTGCACCCATCAATAACAGTGCTACCTTGTAGCTTGTACAGAGTTCCAGTCCGAACTCCCTGCATTAATACCAGTGCTCCCCGAACCATCTTGCAGGAATATTTCTCGAACACCGTTTTTACACCTGCATCATCCATCTTTCTTACAGAAATCAGATTTCTGGCCAATGCAGTAATATGTAGAACACCAGGAAGTTTTCTAATCCTTCCACCTTGCAGCTTTAGCTTGACCTTTCCACGTCCGACGATTCTGGCCTTCCTATCATCCCCTAGGAAGACATCACCATCATATTTTTCATACTCGCAGAACCACTCCCTATGGGGAGTGAAGTGAAAGGATGCACCTGAGTCAATCAACCATGACTCATGATTTACATGTGTATTTGAAGAAGAAGCCAAATACACATCCCAACCTTCATCCGAGGTGGTTTTTGCCTCTGCAGAAGGAGCATCATCAGATCCCTTTCCTTTCTCAGGAGCTTTAGATCTGCAGTCCTTTTTGTAGTGCCCTTCCTTTCCGCATTTCCAGCATACCTTTACAAAATTTCCAGGAGATTTAGATCTCCCTCTATATTTGGATCTCCCACTCGAAACCTTATTCTTGTTTCTGTTTTGGGACCTTCCTCGTACAGATAAGGCATCTCCATTCTGGCCCTCCATATTTCTCCGTCTCATTTCCTCCGACAGCAAGGCTGAGACAATGTCATCAAAATTCAAGGTAGTTGTATTGTTGGAAATATTGTCATTGATGGCAAAGGAGGCAGCGCTGAAGAAGAAATAGGCAAAGGACTGCAGAACAAATACAGACAAAAGAAAAAGCAAGCAGGGCAAAGGAGACAGGCAGAAGAACACTGCTAAAGTGTAACATTCGAATACAGAGGCAGAGTGAAACGGTCGAGGAAAGGAGACAAAGGCAGCGAATACAGAGGCAATGAAGTGGTCGAGTGGTAGAAGTGTTAGCACAACAGAGGCAGAGCGACAGAAGCAGCAGAGGCAGAGACAACCGTTATTCCGAGAATCGATACCTCAGCCGGAGGATATATGTATATAATTCCGAGAATCATTACCCGATGGGCGTTACATATAATACATAAACCTTATTCTGGGAATCGCTTAACCCCAAGCGGCAAAGCATATATATATATGCAGCGTATTTACATATATAGTGCGAGATCCAAAGAAACAAAGTAATACAAGGTGGGACCCTTCCCAATCGCATTGGAAAGAAACAGACCGTCGGAACATATATTAAAAGACTTGTGATTGCGATTGAAGCTTGGACCCGATGGGCTTATAAACTTTGATTAATAAGGATTTGAGTTCCAATCACATCGGAAAAGAGCAGTGAACAGTGGTCAATTGCATCGGAAAGAAACAGACCGTCGGAACATATATTAAAAGACTTGCGATTGTGATTGAAGCCCGGACCCGATGGGCTTATAAACTTTGATTAATAAGGATTTGAGTTCCAATCGCATTGGAAAAGAGAAGTGAATAGTGGTCAATCGCATCGGAAAGAAACAGACCATCGGAACATATATTAAAAGAATTGCGATTGCGATTGAAGCCCGGACCCGATGGGCTTATAAACTTTGATTAATAAGGATTTGAGTTCCAATCGCATCGGCAAAGAACAGTGAACAGTGATCAATCACATCGGAGCAAGGCAGCTTGCGATTGCGATCAATCGCAATCGAAATTCGCTGGAGGAATAGCATAGTGCATCAGAAAGCGTGGCAAGTGGGCCCGAAAGGGCATTAGTTATGTATTAAACATGATTATTCAGTGTTAAAATTGACATGGCAGTTTGATTGTTAAAACGTTGTATAACGATGCCGAGAATTGAAATTACATTATATATATATATATATATAAAGGCGTTGGTATATATATAACGCATTGTTGCGATTGTGTTAAAAGATGCCACGTGGTCTGTGAACCCACGGGCCTCGGCTTAAGGTGGAGGGTGATTTGTAATATAAAACGACTGCGATGCATGTATGTTCCGCTTGCAGAACTCCCACATAAACAAGACACTTGCTACGTGTAAAGGGTTGGAATTTTCCCAGAACTACAGTTAGCAGTTACACATATTTACAAAATGCACTGATATAAAAAGCTCAGTTACACGTATGTAGCAGTTACACCACAGTAGAGGACAGAAAAGCAAACAGAGCTGAAAAGAGATAAAACACAGTCAAAGAAAAGACAAATGCGTAGCGAGCCAAAAGACTAAATGATTTGAGCTGAAGTTTTCATTATATGTGAATGTAAATATTGTAATTGAATTTTTTATTGTTTGTGATGCATTGGCAAGTCTCCGGAAGAAAACAAAATCCCACTGTTAGATTAAAATAAGTACCTACAGTTACATTTTTCTGAGTGAGCTGGAAAATAAATGAGAAGGCAGAAGGCAAAGAGGCATGGCTATCCATTCCAAATTCATTAAGGAATGCTAACAATCACAAGAAAATCCTTATAAATAATATCATCTTGATATGCAAAAGAGGGTTAGAGAGAGTAAATCTAGAGAAGGCAGAATATAGAAGTGTGAGGCAGAGAAGATTAAGAGAAGAAGAGCAGAAAGAGAAGCTACAGAACAGAGCTGATATCTGAGGTAAATCAGCAAACATTTAGTTTGATAAATTGAGGAAGTTGGAGCTTCCCTATCAAGTTGCAGCTTAATAGCTGTCAGTTGTAGCTGACTGAGGTTGGAGCCTACTGTAGGTTGGTGCCTGCAGAAAATTGAAGGGAGTTGGTGCTTCCTTGCAAGTTGTAGCTTGCAGAATTGAGGTAGGAGCCTCCTGTAGGTTGGTGCCTGCAGAAAAACAGTGATGAGAGGGAGTTGGAGCTTGCCTTTGCATCAAAACAATAATAAGATGTGGTTTTCTCCCTTTATGGGTTTCCACTTATATCTGGTGTCTCTGTGCATGATGTTTATGTGTTGATCTGATTTATGTCATCTGCTTAACTACCTGCTACTCTCATATTAAGTTTGCTGTTATATTATATTAATACTTGCTGCTCACATTATAATATTACTCATATATTAAGTTGGATATGAAATGAAGGTGTAAATAAGGTTTCATAAAAGTTTAAAAGATCATGAATGTGTTAAACTGATTCACCCCCCCCTCTCAGTTTAACTAAGGGTTCAACATGTATTGCTACCTATTGCAATAACCAGATTGTCCCACGAATTTGGTAGAGAACACAACAAACTGATGCACTTATCTTCATCTGATATTTTAATATCAACATATGACAACTGACTTACCACAGTATTGAAGGCGTTCAGATGCTCTGTCACCGAGTCTCCATCCTTCATCCTCAGGTTATACAACTCTTTCCGCAGGAACAACTTATTCACCAGAGACTTAGATTGGTACAAAGTCCCAAGTTTTTCCCACAAATTCTTTGCCGTAGCTTCCCCAGATACATTCAACAATACTGAATTTGAGACACACAGTCGTATTGTGCTCTTAGCCTTCCGATCCAGTTTCTTCCAGTCTTCATCTGACATTGCCGTTGGTTTAGTACCTGGATCTAACGCGATCCACTGATCTTTATCCACCAACAGATCCTCCATCTTGAGCTTCCACAACTCAAAACTTTGACCATTAAATTTCTCGATCTCTATCTTTCCGCTGCTCGCCATCTTCTTTCACCGCAAGAATCGATCCCGCAGATCTCCCACTGAACAGGGTCTACCTCAGGCTCGAGCAAAAAACCCTCAGTAGCAAAGGCATCCCCTTGAAGCCGAAACAACTCTGATACCAAATGTAGGTTTTAACCCTGAACATAAATTATCTACACACGAATCTTATAACAGAAAATAAACAATAGCGAGAGCATAAAACATAAAATAGATGAACACAGAGATTTTCCCCTGGATCCCAAATCGGGACGACCAGCTTGATTTTTCATTATATTCCTTTTAGTGTTACAACACATATATATACATGCCGAAGCATACATAAACCCCGATCCATTAACCCTGGATTAAGAACTAGCGTAGTTCCTTAGTAGGATCTACAAAATACCAGGGGCCGAAAACCATCGTACCCCAAAACCATGTGCAAAATAATGCACAAAACATGGGTGTGTCCGCCTATGACTGGGTCCGCACACCAAACAAATTTTTTCCGGGGCACTGCCCTGGACCCCAACAGTGGGGGCTGCCTCCTTGTGACCCCCCTGCTACGCCCGGTGCAACGTAGAGCACATGGGGCTAGTCGTGGAAAGAATATAACACATGCCCAACAAAGTAAACTATCAGTTGTGATATTATCTGGTTGCACGTATGCAACCACACACAAATTGGATGTGCCCATGAGGATTGCCATTAGGGGAATTTTGAGGTCTAAAATGGTCCTCCTAAGGAAATAATAAAATAATAGCTAAACCAATAAAATAATATTTATGAATTTTCAATTCAATTTTTGCACCACAATCCATGTAACCATAGTTAAATTCAATTCAAAAGTTGTACCAAAATAAAATTAATAACAAAATTGTATTGATGTGACTATAAATAAGAATGAGCTTTTCAAGAAAAAGTCATTATCATTGAACAACTAATGCATTTGTTCTTTGTACTTAAATAACTTAAAATAAAATATAAATATAATTTTTTAAATTCTTAATTATATTATATGCTATTAATTAAAATTTATATTATTTAAATTGTATAATAACATATAATTAATATAATATATAAAAATAATATAATATAATATAATATAATATAATAAATGTATAGGGATATGCATTGTTTCTTTCAAGACATATGAAATGACAATAATATATTTTTATTCAGAAAGTGTGAAATGACATTTATTATGAGTACTTTACTTTGACTTTAAAAGTACTTAGAGCACTACTATGGTTAACCATGATTTTTTATCCACCATTAAGAATGTGACAAGTAAGTACCTTTAACTCAAGGAATGCCACTCAACCATTAGGGATGATGTCATCCCATAAAATGTGATTGGTTCTCATAAAGCGAATTTTGATTGTACATTTTCCTTAGGAGGCCCATTTTAGACCTCAAAATTCCCCTAATGACAGTCAAGGCAGTCAAGATTGCATTCATTCAGGGATTGCTATTAACAGGGATTGCGTAGTGGAGGCAGGTTGTCTGGAGACAGTAAATTGGCTAAGGAACTTGCCAATTTTTGTATGACAGTGTGAGACAGTTAGCTCAATGTGTACTAAGAGCTCTTTGATTAGAGCTTTGTATGTAATTGTTTCATGATCCATGGTATAATATATAATAGAAGATAGTGGGGATTTTTAGCTATAATCTTTCCCTGGTAAATTATCTGTGTTATGTGTGATTGATATTTCTTCATGATATTGTAATTGGTGATTGTGTTTCGAATTCTGCAAAGATTTGTAGAAGCGATTCTGTATTTAACAGTAGAATATTATTGTTAGACCAGGAGAATCCAGGACATACATGTATTTTGTATTAAATTTCTGCAGGGGTGTGAATCAATATTTATTTTTACCAGTTAGATCACTTATATTTAGAACATAAAATGAACAATAAGAATAAACACTTTTATTAATTTCTTCTTTGCAATAAATCAAGTACAATATATGTAAGGCTCCAACCCTAGATGAAGACATCAATCTTCAATCTCCCAGGCTCCAACCTATATTTTCCAAGCACCGACTTGGACTTCCAAGGCTCCAACCTTGTCAATTCTGAGGCACCAAACTCAAGGGCTCCAACCCTATATTTAGTATAGGCTCCAACCTGGTCTCTTAACGACTCCTATCCTCTAGGGCTCCAACCCTATCTTCCAAGGCACCAACCTTGTTTCTATGAGGCTCCAACCTCCTGCCTCAATTCGTCAAGATATATTTGGTTATACTTCACGGTTCCCAATGTCTTCTTCACCGAGCCCTATCAATCTTCACTTAGTCTTCACTGTAGTCTCCACGTTACGTCATCAATGAAAACCTTGATCTTTTCACATGAAGGTGTCTCCATTGTCCTTCATGATACCCAATCAAGGATCTATAAGGCCACCTCATGATGGCTAATGCATCATGGTCTTGAAGGGTGTCTCCAAGACTTCAATCAATGCTTGGTGCTGTGTGTAAGCCCAAATTGTATTCAATAGTCTACCCCAATATACTATTGAAGATTATTCAATAAGCTTCTACACAAATCCTCAAGTCAATAAAAAAGTCTTCTAAAGATCTTCAAGTATCCTTCAAGGTAGCCCAAGTTCCGCACCTACTCTAAGCCTCTTCAGGGGATTCTTTAAAAAACTCTCCAAGGGAGTCTTCAACAATGCTTCAATATGTCTTGAATAATTGTCTCAAAAATATTCTCTAATGGCCTTAGTGGTGTTCCAAGGTACACTAGATGGTCTTCAAATATGCTCAAGAGGACTTCAATAGATCTTCAATACTACTTCAACAAGGCTTCAAATATTCACAAAAAGTATGCTCAAGCCCTTAAGTTATTCATTGATCAAAGCTTCAAATAATGTTAATGAGCTACTTACAAATGTCATCAAAAAAATCTAAAATATGATTATGAAATTTCCTCAAAAGATGTCACTGAGCTAGTGTAATTGCCCAAAGTTGGACCATCCTCACCAATCCTTCCACAGGTTCAAGGTATTGTTCTGAAGGAATAGGTCCAAAACAAAAATATCCCGAGGTTATCCGAGACAACAATTCAAAATTAATTTGAGGTGGTGACCCTACTGTCTGAGATATTTACCATATCTGAACTCCTAGATATATGGCTGCAATTTGTAGGACAAATCCAAGTCTCTTGTGTATAGTTCTCCAACAAATGATCGAAATCTATGGTATAAGTCTTTCCAATTGATCCAAATTAACTGAGCGTACAGGTTCTGGTCCGAGCCTTCAAACAGGTGGCTACCTCTATCAATGGAGCCTCAAATGAGAACTGCAATTTCTGCACTAAAACAAGTCTGAATTACTGAAGGTTTTTATTTATTTATTTACAATTGTAGGTCTGAGCCTCCAAAGAACTGATCTTTGCTGCAATCCAAGTTCCTATTTGGTCACTGTTCCACCAAAACCTCAACAATCTGAGCTTTAAGAAATTGTAACTAAAATTCCCTTGCAGATTTTAACTCCACCGGTATGTCAATATAGGGCTGCATCAGGTTCGAGATTATAGAAGATAAATTTCAGATTTTAACCCAAATAAATCATTCTCCTTGGTCTCCTACTGCTTCTCTTCTCACCAAAATTTCAGAGATAGATATATGAATTTCTGATTGTGAAATGATTGAGTGCAACTTTATATATATAGTTGTTTGTCCCTATGAAGAGACACGTCCATTGGAAGTGAGGCCGAATTAATATGACTGTGCATAGTTCGGCTTGACTACATATATATATATATATATATATATATATATATATATATATATATATATATATATATAATTTTTACCTTAAAAATTCAATTTCTCACAAACTATTGGGAGTTTCGGGGCAAGTAAAGGCTCATTGGAAAGGAAAAATTATGCTCTAAAACATGGTATATGAGTCAATTTGGAAGAATGCATCTAGGGTGGTAAAAACAATTTTTCTTTGTGACTTTCCTTAATTTTTGTGTGCAATAAGTGAATAAGACAACAAGGCTTATGCATTGCTTAGCTTCTCCTTTGTTTGTCTTATCAGTCATAGTATCACAGTGTCATCATGATAGTATCGAGCATCCATATCATCATGTATTCAATAATAGTGTAGTAATATGTCATAGTTCAACATCATTAGGAAAGTTTCAAGGTAGTATTCCGACCATCAAATGAGATCTTCCACATCATCATATAGCCTTCCAACCTTCATCAAGTGCATGAAACATTAGATCAAGTACTTCTTAGGGCTTCCTTAATTAGTGGTTTGACTTCTTCATGACTTGACATCTTCATTGATGGTATCCTAGTCAACCAAGAGTAATGACATCGTCATCTGGAACAAGGCATCTCAAGAATATTGACATCTCGGTCAATGCCATATTGACATCAATGACAACCTTGATTAACGATATCCCCGTTTGTCATTGATGGAAGTATTCTTTGACATCAATGGAAAATGGGATGCCCAAATACTCCCCCTGTCAAGCTTTTTTTTTTCTTCATCAATAGTAGTTCTTCATGGGTATGTTACTCCCCCTGTCATGGTGCTCTTCCTTTGGGCAATGTGGTCCATGATAAATGTGTCTACATTTTATCAATGGAGTTTCTCCGAAGAGGTGATCTATCAAAGGATGATTTTCCATGTGTGACTCATCAAGGATTTTATAGGGACCATTCACGGATACCTTCTGCAAGAATGCTTAAGAATCATAAGCTCAAGAGTCACAAATCTTAGCCTAACTATATGGTATATTTTTGGCAAAGTATCACCATAAAATACTTGGAATATCAAGGATGACTCCATCAATCCAACAACATGTGTTGTTGGTTGGAGTGTTCAAGAGACTTTCGGACCCAATTTTCTTCCTTCTTCGTACTTATGTAACTTTCTTCTCTGGCTTGGTTGTCATGGTTTTAGGGACCCAAGTCAAGTTACACTCACGTGCCACATGTCCAATGTTATGGCAATTGAAGCACTCCATCTTGTTCATGAATGAGTAATTGTGACTTCTTCTTGCAAAATTGCCTCTAGAATATTGGCAGGGACCATTATATTTGTCTTTGTAATATGCCCTACAATATTTTTCCATGTGCCCAAAGTTTGTACAAGAATAACAATAACCAAGAAATATAATTTGGTACTTGGGAGATGAAGATTTCTTTTATGTAATCCTGAAGTATTTTTTTCTTGGGATTCTTTGATGGTATTCATTGCCTTTTTTATTCTTAACATCATCTGCAAGTCTACTTAGAGTAGGATTTCTTCAATTGTTGTCTTAACTCTTCTCCTTGCCTTTGCTGGAACTGGGAGAATCAACATTTCTTCTTGGCTTCCTCACATCCTTGTTTTTTGAAACATTATCATTCTTTCTTGAGGATTCACATACATACCCAATCCTTGATTTATAAAGGGGATACCTTTGATGACTTAGGATGTCATCTAGGGTTTGAGAAATTTTCAAGTTCTTATTTAGCAAGTCAAATTCCTTTTTAAGAAGGACAATTTCTCCTTTCAACTTTTCACAATCTTCATCTTTCATAACTAGTTGCTTCTTCATTTCTTCCATCATCCTTGTCACTTCATGTGTTTCAATTTTTTAAGAGATGGCATTTGATTTTAGTAGGAAAATATCTTCATCCTTTTCTTTTAGTTGACATGTCATAGTGTTTCTCTCCTTTTTTGCTTCATAAACTTGTCCTTCTATGAATGCCAAAGATTACATCACCTTCTCAGCTCCTTGTGCCTATTTCCTTGCCTCTTTTAGTTGAGATCTAAGAGAGGAGATTTCTTCCTTGTATTGACCAACTTGTCCTTTAAGTTTATTCAAGTTTTCATGTCTTTGTTAAACATGGCTTGACAAATTTTCTTCCCTTTTATTTGCCTTATCCAACTAATTTTTCATGGATATGACTTCTTCATGCTGCTTTCTTTTGTTTTGATAAAATTCCTCCTTAATTTTGGTGAGCTCCTCATCTCTTTCTTGTACTTGAAGATTGAAAAGGTCAAATTCCTTCCTTATGTTGTCTCGATCACCATCTTGCACTTTATTCTTAAGTTCCTCATTTTCCTTTTTCAAATTGTTAATCTCTTCCATGGAAACTATAAGTTTAGTCAGGAGATCTTCTTCAAAGTCTTCTTCTTCTAGGTCTTCTATGGACTTATGTCATCACTCTTATTTTCAACTTCCTTAATGGATTCTAGATTTTCTTCTTTCTTTCCATCATCTTCTTGACTAGTAGTCATGGTCAATGCTCCTTTTGAGTGAAGATCATGAATTTTGTCCCACAAATCTTTTGCTGATGAGAATTTTTCCATTTTTGCCTTTATAGTATCAAGTAGCCCATTCAAGATTTATTTCCTTACTCTTGTATTATACTCCTTGGATTCTCCTTCCATCATGCTATCAGTAATCAACAATTCCCATGCTTCCATGCCTTCAAACATTAAGAAATTTCTCATTCTCATCCTTCATACATCAAAGTTTTCGTTGAACAATGGAACTTTCCCAATTTGATTGTCTTCATTTTTCATGGTTGAGGAAGAGACATCTTTATAAGGATTGGAGGCTTTCTTCCTCAACTTTACCATTTGTGTTCTAATGATCAACCTTCAAGGAATTAGGCTTTGAGTGAATGTACTAGATCTAATTCCAATTGTTGGAAATACTAAGAAGGGGGGTGAATCAATATTTCTTTTCAATTGTTATTTTTACTAGTTAGATCACTTATATTTAGAAAAGAATATGAACAATAAGAATATATTCTTTTATTAATTTATTCTTTGTAATAAATCAAGTACAATATATGTAAGGCTCCAACCCTAGATGAAGACATCAATCTTCAATCTCCCAGGCACCAACCTGTATTTTCCAATCACTTGGACTTTAAAAGCTCCAACCTTGTCAATTCTGAGGTACCAACATCAAGGGCTCCAACCCTATATCTGGTACGGTCTCCAACTTGGTACCTTGAGGAATCCTATCCTCTAGGGCTCCAACCCTATCTTACAAGGCACCAAACTTGTCTCTATGAGACTCCAGCATGTTGAGGCCATGGAATTCGCTGCCACAACATGGAGGAAAACCACCTGGTCCATACCTTAAAGCAACTCCTTTTCTGTTTGGTGTGGAGGCTTCGACTGGGGGTAATGGGACCAATTTCCTAATAAGGAATGATTTTAGGGTGTGTTTTGATTATACAACATGCAATGGAAAAGGATTCTAATCTATCACATGAATCTATTTAAACTATATATTCTACTATATACCCGGGGTGTTTCTCCCTTTATGTGATCTAAAGAAATATCTTTCAACTATTAGTAATGTAGATTATTTAATAGTTGAAAGAGATGAAAATTATGTAAGATGATTCTTCTAAAAAAATAGTTTGATTAGAAGAATTGTGAAAAGTATATCGCATCCATATGTGTGATTATATATCAGATAAGAAATCATAGACAAATATTAGTACAAAAGTGCATGTAACATTCGTCTATAATGACGTTTCAAATATATAATGAAATAAAGATATCACTGTCAATATATAAAGTAAGACATAATAAAAGTGAATAGAAGTACCATATGTACGAAGTTCTACTCATGTAAACTGACAGTAGATATATGCTCCTCTCCACTTTAAAGAAATTTAAAGAGTACAATAGTGCAACATCAGTTAAACAACTTCAAATGTCAGAAGATAGTAGACTGTGTTCCATTAATTCATCAAAGCATTCAAAAACTTACAATAGTGCATTCTTTGCAAATGTTTTTGACAAATTTCTGGACCCTTCTCTAAATGCATGAGAGGGGTTTAAATACTAAACTAACTATGCTTTAAAAATAGATTATTACATAAAAATAGAGGAGGTTTCAAACAACCATCCTTGTAAGACTAACTTCAAATACAATCTAGGAAAATCAAGTAACAATATAGCTTATGAATTCCTATCTTTATTTTGGATTTTATCCCAAAGTTGACAAATATCTAGCATGGGCTTGAGCTGAGCTGGCTGCGAAATCTTCGATCTGACATGTCCCTTGAATATCGCATTTGAGAGTGTTGGATACTATCTTCTTGTTGAATCTTTTAAAGACTACAGGGTGTGGTACTGATGATAAGTTTTGATCAGAAAATTCCAATAATTTTCTTGATCAAAATTATTTAATTATTTAATTGTTTCATCCTGCGTTTTTGCCTTTTTTTTCCACTGTGTTTCCAGCTGTTTGACTTCTAAGAGCACTTCAGACGTGCACTCTTTGATAAGTTCTTCTTTCAACAGCCGTTCACATACAGATTTAGTAATTTCCTTTGATAACCCTGATGATTTCGCTGCTGCTTTCTCTGCTTGCTTTATCTGTGCTTCCCATTCCTTAAAAAAGATCTTCTTGTGGGATTTTTATATCTAGGGTAGACCAGATTCCTTGCCTGAGTCTGATGCTTTCCATTGAATGTGTTCATTGGTTTTCTTCTTGATATTTTCACATTCAAGTTTCTGGATAGCTACTTGTTGGATCAATATTTCACTTGAGTCACAATAGGAGCTAGTAATAGAAGCTTGTTGGAAAAACACTTCTTGTTTTTGCTTAACTTAGCATTCACATCCAATGCTTCCTTTATGAGCTGCTCTAACTATGGATGGATTTGTAATTTGTTCATTGCTGCTTCCAGTTGTGTTTTCTTCTCAGTGAGTTGTACTTGATGTTGTAAATTAAGACTTTTGAAATCCTTTTGGAATTGGGACATATTCAATTCCATTTGCTCATTGGAGTTAGAATTTTCTTGATTTAAAAGTCTGTTTAATTCTTGTATTCTATCTTCTCTCTGCTTCAGTAACATTTTAACCTCAGTAGCTTTATCAACAGTGGGAGTAGCATATTCCCTTGCAAACTGTGATAGTTTGGTTAAATGTTCAGTAGGATCAGCTAGAGGATCTTTCCACAAAACATCAACAAATTCATTTGTAAGATCTGTGACTGTATCATAAATTCTTCTTCTCTTTCTTCTCTTGACTACAACCTTATGACTCGGGCTGTAGAATACATCCAGTGAAGGAATTTACTCAACTTGTAACACTATATGTTCTGTAGGATAAGCCGGATTGATCTCTCGATCATGAGTTTCTGGAACTTGTTGTAGTGGAGTAACAATTTCCACTAACTTTTGGAAATGTCCAGGAGTCTGAAAACTAGCAGCTTGATTAGTATTGGGATTTGTTTTAGGAGTTTTTATTGCTTTAGAAAACTCATCCCATTCACTATTCAAATCCTTTGGTTGGGACTTTTCTGAATGATCAAGTGTATCTTGCTGTGCTGAACTTCTTGGGAAGTTGACTCTGTTCCATTATTTCCTCCTTTCTCTTGCATCTCAATCTCTTGGATTACTTTATTAATTATCTTTTATGTGTTTTCGTTTCTATTTTTGGATTCATTTTCAGAATGATATGAATTTTGAGATTGATGCTTTGATTGTCCTGACTCACCTTCAGACATGTATTTCACTTCATTATCCAAGCTAATACTTGGAGTAGGTCTGTTGACATCTTCAATAGTCAATAAATCCAGAGGAATCCTTTCCAGTCTCTTATTTCTATATGCTTGGAAGGCTTCCAAGTCATCTTGATTGAGTTTATTGGATGCAAACTTAAGTACATTTGAAAAATTTTAAATGCCTTGTAATAAATCATCAAATCTATCTATCTCTTTCACAAAAGGTTTTACTTTGAGCTCTGTGACATAGTTTTTAATCACATCATTCGAATCATATGGTCGTCTTGGAATTACAACGAAATTCAATAGATTAACTTTCGACACTTCCTTGTAGGCATGACCAATATCAAAAAGTGCAAAAGTACCACACTGTAAAAGAAAATTAGGCCAAACGACCTTCTTAGAATCTTTAAGCTATTTTGAAATACCATTTACAACAGGTTGGTAGGCAATTTATCTTGCAAGTAACTTATCAGGAACATAATATTGTAGGACATGAGGAGAAGCATAACTCCCAAATACTCTGATATATGTGAAAATTTCCTCTGTAAACCATCTAGCAATAGACATAATTTCTGTACTAGCCTCTTTGGAAACCCTAGGGGCTTTCTCATTGAATATCATCTGGTGCATAGGCAACATGAGTCTATGGAAAATTTTGTAAAAATGCAAATGGAAGTCTGAATCCCAGAGGGCTCTATGGTAAATCTAGATTGGGGTAGGGTCTTGGGCTGTCCATTTCCATCGTATGGTAGGAAAACTAGAAGAAAATCAAGTTGCGTCCATGACATAGGCCTTCATATAAAAGGGGGGTATTTATCTAGATGAAACACTTCTTTTATTCCTATACTCCATGATGTTTCTGGCTAAATTATCAGATAGGATATTTTCCCTATTCAAAATTAAGGAATTTACGATTGCGTCAATCAATGGGGCCTAATCTACAGAAAACCTAGTGGTATATGGTTTTGTGAATAATCTAGACAACATACTGGCAACATAACAGTAGGGGGGAGGAATTTTTGCTATTTGGTACATATTGAGTTTATCTTGTTTAAGCTTGCCTTGGTCTCCCTTCCATTCATTTATGAATTTCATTAGGTCTGGATGTTTTGCTCTAAAGCTTTAAAGAAAAGCTTTGTCATAATTCTGCTGCAGGATGGGTAAGTGGTACATTTTCCTCAAATCTTCTTCCCTGAATGAACTGATATTATTTCCCTTTGAATCCGTGAATGTTATATCTTCTACGTTTAAGTGCTCAATTACCCACTTAACCATATATGTATAGGGGAGAATATTTGGCCTTGCTGCTACCTTATGGACGAATGAACATGCAACGTCAAAGTAGGTGGGATCTGAAGGAACTGACCCGCCTACTAAAACAACTTTGACTAATACCCTTGGCTTTTCATCCTCGAAAAGCTTATACATTGCCTCCCATGAAGAACTTCCACAACCCTTATTGCAAGTGGTGTCTGAGAACAGGGAAGACATATATGAGTTTTTGGTAGATGGTTCTTGGGCGATTTCTTTTCCTTTCTTGCTCATTTCTATTTCCCTCGCTCTATTAAGTGGTTTCCTAATTTCAAGCGAAAAGAGAAAACATTAAAAATATAGATAATAGAGAGGCAAATAGAATTAAAACAAATTCGACATTCAATCACTTCAACAAATGCTCGAAGTAGATATGAATCTATCAAAACCTTACTTTTAGAAATAATCATTTAAAACCAAATCTCTTACACCTTCATGTGAAATATCTATCGATCAATTTAAGATGTTGTATCACATATTCAGTTTGATTTGACATGAGTCATTTCGTATGCTCGAGTAATTAACTACCATTCATCGCATATCACAACTTATAACTATTTCCATTTATGATGTTACCTATAAATCATGCGAAATGCGATATGTGCAAATCACACATCGCAACTTTTATGCGGTAAATAAGTTTGCTTTTAGTTAAGTCCTGTGAAATGTGAAGTGCGCATTTAATAAGTCAAGTGGCTGCGCTTTATCAGACTTTGGAACTTTATATTTATTTCTTTATTGGCTTATCGGTGTGAGTAATCACAACTTTCACCGAATTTCTTATAAGTTTGATCGTTTAAATGAGGCACGTTGCGATTTTAGTTTATAACGGTGATTGAAGTGTTTGCAATAAGATTTTGATAGGACTTTGGAAAGAGCTTAACGCATATCGCAACCCACATGAATTAGTGGATTTTAAGCCATTTAAGTTTGTAAGCTATGCAAATTGCGATGCACACTAAGGAGTAAAAGGGGAAAAGCAAAAGAAACTTTATTTCCTAAAGTTTTTTGATTTAAAGCTAAAATTAAAAAAAAATCTCCTATTAATTTCTAAAGGGTCCCCATTTAGTAAAACTAAATGGGGGGTGTTGTATAGCACAAAAATTGGTGATTCACTTGGGAGAACCAACTATCTCTGACTAACTTTTTGAAATTCCTAAAACTTTTTTGAAATAAAAATAGTTGCAGGAATGAATTTCAAACAAATAATATCTTACTAAGCAATACATTTCTCTTAATTAAAATTAATAAGAATTCCTCTTTTAAAAATATAAGTATGAGAATCTATACCAGTCTTTACTCAGTTCAAAAAGATAAAGTAGGTGGTTCTTATAGATCAATGTTATAAATATTTACTCTTTTATCATAGGTAGAGCCTCTGATCCAATAGGCAATTTAAGCTCTTGGCAGGGTTACCTTTTACCCAGGAATGATTCATTGTCCCATCGAGTGTTTCTTACAATTTCCAAAAATAAATCCAACTTTATTCACTTGATCATTTTTGAAACTTTATCTTTTTGTATCATATTATTTACTTAAAATCCATTGTCTTGGCTTGGTAACCAAATAATTACAATTCCATTCACTAGTTGTAATTAAACTGATCAAGCTGGCTCTTGATGAGACCCCTTGTCCTCTTGATATAATCTCAAGTCATTACCTTGTTTTGGTAGGAAGTATTGGTAATGTGAGTTTAAATATTTTCCTATGAACATGGTAAACAAGCTCATGATGAGACTTATTATCTTTTAAGCTTTTCTAGTATAACCTTTTTTTTTTGAATTTCTTCTAAAAATTGATAGGTTTTTCCAGATGGGGTAAATCATTGGTCCTTTTGAGAATTTCTAGATGATAATGTTGAGTTTTAGATTTCTTTTCTGTGAAAGAGTCTTTACTCTGTTAAAGATTCTTTTATTGAATGATAACAAAATAATCATGCTATATAAAGATGAGAGTTCATCAGAGAATAAATAACTTCAGCGCAATTGCATATTTCACTGAAAATAAAATCCATTTGTCTTTCAAATATTTCGATTGTTTTTTTAACATTTCTTATTTCTATAAGCAAAAAAAAAGGATCATCTGAGATGTTTATTTGAAAAGACAAAAAATTATACTAAGCAACTTTTATTTTCCTAATAGAAAAGAAAAAGACACTAGTATATAGGAATAGAAGGGTTTTCCTCCTATGAAAAGTATTTTTTCAAAATCTGCCCATTAACAGGCAAATAATCTCTTTTGCCTGATAGATCTTGCAATAAGAATGTTGATGGGCCTATTTCTTCGATTATTTGAAACTAGCCAAAGTTTTTGAAACTTCGTGTGTTTACCTTTTTCCTCATGCGCTTTGTCCCATTTCAATACCAGATTACCAATTTGAAATTTTTTTGGAGTAACAAAAGTTGAATCAAATGAGGCTTTTAGTATTTGTTGATGATGTGCATGAGTATGCTTAGCTTTTTCTCTTTCTTCTTCTAGCGTAAGAATTTGGCATTGTCTAAGTTGTAGTGAAGAAGAAGGAGATTCATCAATGAATTGAACTAAGGCAAGGGAAGGAATAACTACATTCGTAGGAAGCACAACTTCTTTTCCATAGACAAGATTGAATGGAGAAGTGCCAATAGAAGCTTTTTGAGTTATTCGATCTGTCTAAAGAGAAAATATCAATGACTTGTGCCAATTTTGTTGGTTTTGATCAACAGTTCTTTTGATTATTCTAATCAAGTTTTTGTTCATGGATTATACTAAATCATTTCCTTGCGAGTAATTTTTGGGCCAGAATTGTGAATTACGGATAAATCATGCTTCCCTAGACAGGTGCTACTCTAGAACAACAAGTGAAAGACTATAAAACTATTTCTCCTAACTAAGAACAGATACACAGAGAGGATTAGAAGGTTACTTGTGATCCAAGCGCTTCTAAATGGCTCCTTCTGTCACTTCCGTTGTAGCTTCAAATTCAAGTGATTTGTGCGGAATTCTTCCTGCAAGAAAGAACACTGAAATAGTAGAAGATGCAATAATATAGATATCTATTCAAACTAGTTAGCTAAATCAGTAAAGCATAAAACATATACATCAACCAAGATCTTGCAATATGGAAAATCAAATCCAATACAGATGCATATAGGGAAAAATAATCAGTACTCTTTATTGATGATAGAAGGAGAGGTTACAACCTAGTGACTGATTTGAAGTGACCTTCCAGCAACGTTCCAAGCCTCATCATAGTATAAATATCTCCAGCAGTAGCTACACAAATCGAACTCTCAATTGAAAATTCTCCAGCATTTCTCTACTCAAATTCTTCGTTCTTAAGCACTTAGATCTATGCTCAATTTATAGATGAACTATAGGTTGTTTTGCAATCAATTACTTTCCAATAATAGGCAAGACATGTTTCTAGTCATGTATATGTAAAATGGAAACTTGGATCCGAAGCTTGACACATGTGAACTCTTCTAGAAGGCACTGGCCAAGTGGAGATTCCATAACAATGAGAATTTCGCTCCCATTGTGACCAACACACCTGTGAATGTCAGGAAGTGCTTTGCAGAGCAGCCTTGCATGTGGCTACCTGCATATGAAATGCACTTAGGCCCCTTAGAGCCTGCGTTGGTGAGCTCTCATATGCTATATAATAAGCTTCAAACCTTGGAAACCTTTGCTTGATGAAAGTCTTGCTTGATTTGTCTTGTTTCTTGTCTTAGGGCATGTAGCAACTTAAATGATAGGGAATGATAGACCCTTGATCATTGGTCCTGGAGATGATGTCCAATTAACCAGGTCATTGGGAATGGTTCCCAAATTGACCTATAATAGAAATAATTTATAGAATACTTAAGTTTAAAACCTCTTTTGATTGCAAATTCCATCATAGCAATTCCTGAGAAGTAAGATGCATTATCAAACATTAAAGCAGTAGGTAAACCAATGATATATTGGTTGATGAAATCAATGATATTACCAAAATTGGCTACCTTCAATGGAATTGCGTCCACCCATTTAGTAAAGTAATCTGTAGCTGTGAGAATATATTTATGTTGTTTGGAAGTGTTAGGAGCAATCTCACCGGTTATATGTAATCCCCATTGTTCAAAAGCTTGTTCGATATTAGCTGGCTGTAATGGGAAGGCTAGCTTCCTTTGTCTTCCAAATGCACTTTTAAAACCTTTGCATTTTCTTGCATATTCGTGAGCATATTTGAAAAGTGTAGGTCAATAATAACCTGCATGTAGGATTTTGTAAGCTTTCGTATTTCCTCCAAAATGTCCACCAGCTCGTCGATCATGGAGTTCCTGCAAGACTTTATTTGCTTCAGATTTTTCTAAGCATCTTAATAGTACAAAATCAAAATTTCTCCTAAAAAATACATCATTGATTAATTCATATTTCTTGGCTTTCAATCTCAAAGCAAGTTTCTTTTTGTAACTGAGTTGGGTCGGAGCATATCCATTTTTCAAATAGAATATGAGATCAGTGTATTGAGATTGTGCATCATTGAGGCTTACCTCTGATATTTTCACATTGTTACCTGAATCTTCTTTTGATGATAAATGGGATGCTCCTATAAGCATTCTGAAAAAAACCTTGACCTCTAACAATTTTAGAGGGTCTAAATATACATCATATTCTTGTAAAGCGGTAACCCAGTTAGCCATTTTCTCTCCTAATTCTCTTCACATTAATAGGTGTCTCACTGCAGAGAATGGAACTATGATTTTGGTGTGAGTTTTTAGGAGAAATGGCCTGAAATTATTTACAGCCTTAAAGAAAGAAAATGCTCGCTTTTCGACAGATGCATAATTTAGTTCTGCACCTTGCAAATTGGAACTGAAAAATGATATTGGTGCTTCAATTTGTTGGTCATTAAGCTGTGATAAAACAACATCGTATGATGTATTTGATGAAAAAGTATATAAAGTAAAAGGATTAAGAAAAATGGGGGTAGTCAGGAATGGAGCATTGACAATGGATTGTTTAATCAAATCAAATGCTTCTCTTTCATTATGTCCCCATTTAAAGACTGGATTTTTCATAATCATGTTTTGTAATGGTAAACTATCTGTGAAAATTTAGGGACAAACCTTTTAACAAAATTAATTTTCCCAAGAAACGGCTGCATAGATTTCTTGTTATGAGGGAAATGAATTCTTTTAATCTCTTCAATTCTTTCAGGCTTGGTATAGATACCTTTATTTGATACAGTGAATCCTAAAATTTTTCCTTCTTCTAATGCAAAAAATGATTTCTTTGGGTTTAATGAGATGCCATACCTTTTACATCACTCAAAGGCTTGCTTTAGGTCTCTCACATGATTGGTTGCTTGTTTATAAAACACTGTAATTTCATATAAATAAATAACCACTGATTTATTAATAAGACCCCTAAACGCTGTGTCCATAGCTCTCTGAAAAGTGGCACCTGCATTAATTAATCCAAATGGCATCTTTTGATAGGTCTAATTTCCCCACTTAGTCCTAAATGTAGTCTTTAGTCTGTCATCTGGATGTACGAGAATTTAGTAATAACCCGAGAATCCATCTAGAAAAGACATAAATTCAGAACGAGCTACTATTTGCAGTACTTGTTCCATGGTTGGCAATGGAAAGTTGTCCTTTTGACATGCTTTGTTTAAATTCCTAAAATCAATACAAATTATAATATTGCCATTTTTCTTCCCGACGAGTACCAAATTTGAAACCCATTTAGAATGCCTAACTAGAAATATTATCTTTTCTTTAAGGAGTTTGTTTAGTTCTATTTTGATTTGATTTTCAAGATTTAGGTGAATCTTCCTCAATTTTTGTTGTATAGGTTTCTCTTCTAAAATCATAGGAATTGTGTGTTGAAGAACATAAGTATCATATGTTTTAAGATTAGTATAATCTCAAGCAAAGATACTTTTGTACGTTCTAAACAGCCTGATAAATGATAATATTTATTCAGAAGATAAACCGAGACCTAGATTGACATTCTGCAGTTTTTCATCAGTTCCTAGATTTGCTGACTCAAATCTTAAGGTAGAGCTTTGAGTTTTTGAGTTAGTAACTCTTTTAAACCTATATTTCATATCATAAAGGTATTCTAACTTGACAAATGACTTAGGAATTGGATTTTCATCTTGTTCTTCCTTAATCTGAATGTCCTGTTCATTTTCATCAAATATTTTACTATCATAAGATCTTTCATATGTAAAAAAATCTATGATATCGGAATCATTATTGAATACTCTCCACTTGGTAATATTGTCAGGAACAGATGGTTTAAAAATTAATTCAATGGAAAATCTATCGGGACTAAACTCTTGAGATGGAATTAACATTGATGCTACATTAGCCAGTAGATCTGCACTAGCATTCTGCATTCTAGGCATGAAAGAAATATTGAAGGCTAAGAAATGAATGGTCAATTATTGGACTAATGATTGACAATGCTTTAAATGTCCAAAATTACAGTGAATGGTATTTATTACCTATCTAACAATGATTTTCGAATCTCCTAGGACTTTAAAATATTTTATGTTAAGATCAATGGATTTGTACAAACCTTGGACTAATACTTCGTATTCAGCTATATTGTTCGTACAATTGAATTCAAGTCTGCAGGCTAACATGGTTTTTTCTCCTTCTGGGCTTACTAAAATGCAGCCAGCGCCTGCACCATCTTCAGATTTAGAACCGTCAAAATAAAGAGTCCAAAATAAATAATTAACTACTGGTTTATCTACAAAATTTATACATTTCAAAATTTCTATCTCGGTAAAATTCTCGATCTGAGAAATAACTGCATTATCAAAAAAGGGCGAGGGCTGAGCGTTGAAATTTCCCAAAAATGATTCTGTCGAGTAGTTTTTAATGATGTTATTATTGAATGATACTAACTCGTTTATTCCTTAAATATCGGTGACTGTATGTTTCATGAACTTTTCACGGTCTATCCAGATTTCATTTGGCTTTCCATTATATGGTAGCCACATATTTGACCAGTTTGTTGCAAAATATCCATGAATATTTTCAGACCAGTATCTGCTTAATACTAAACTGTAAAACTCAGGAATGTCAGCCACCAATATATTGATTTTTTGAGAAATCTTGGGATTTGATGTCAATCTAATAGAAACAAAATTTATTTATCCTACCACCTCTACTCTGGTTCTATCAAGTTGTACTATATGAACAGGAGAACTCTGAGGATTTATGTTCAACTTAGCACAAACCAATTTTTGAATTATATTAGAGGAATCCCCTGAGTTTATTAAACAATTATGAACGTTTTTATTATAGATCTCATAGGTTAAGAGAAATGGAGGAGTATGAGAGATGGATCGATCAACTATCATAATCGAGTTTGTAGCATCTATTTTAGTTGAAGGAGAAGGTGGCTTACCCATTACATTAGCATCTTGCACTACTACTGGAGTAGGTAAAACTGAAGTAGGTACTACATTCAAGTCTCTAAGTAAGATCTTTTGTTGTCGCTTTAATTTAGTAAGCTCATGAATTGAAATGTTGGCCCTCGTTTTCTTCATGTCTTCAATCACATTATACTCAATAGTGTCTGAGACTACCATTGTCTTTGATGTAGGTGGAGTATTCGAAGTAACAAGATTTGTCTGTATAGCCTTTGAAGTCGACTCTTTACTTACTGTTTTATCCTTAGAAGTGGTTGAATTATTTTGTTATTGACTTGGCTGCGTTACTTCAGTAGTATTTTTGATTCTTGTACTTACAGGTAAAGCTTCTTGTTGTTCTTCATTTGGTAGGATGAAATCCCACATTCTGTTTAGTTCAACGTCTTATTCTTCTTCATTTTCTTCTTCCTCTGTTTTCTCTTCCTCAATATCTTGATCAGATTCAGGATTAGATATGATATTCAGCGGTTGAGAATTAGAGGACTGACCTTTCTTGAAGGGTTTGAAAGTATTTTTTGAGCTAGAACTTTCAGCGACTTGTTTCTTGATATCTGCCATCTCATTTGTCATAGTCTTCAAAACTTTCACCTTCTACATCGAACGAGTCTTTAGATGGCTTTTTTTCCGATTCATCTTTGAATGATACCTTTTTTGATTTTCTATCTTCTTGAGAATTCTTCTTCTCAATATTGGTCATGCGTTTCTCTATAGATAAAGATTCCTTCATGTTCTCTGCAAGTGTTGACAGTTTTTATCTATCAAAAAAAATTTCTATATTGGATGGAAGAGATGAAATATACCACTCAATTTGAACTTCTGTGCCAGGAACTGATGTAGCAGGATTTTTATTGAGCAATTTATTAAATATTGAATTAAAATCTTTTATTTTCTCACCCAATTTAGCTTTTAGATTTGATAAATCATTGATGAGCGTAGTAGTGGTCCTGTCATCCCAAATCTTAGCTAGAAATTATTCTTCGAACATGTATTAGCTAGTTATAGAGTAGGCAAGTAGTGAAAAATACCAAGATCCTGCAGATCCTGTGAGAGTCTATGTAAATAATCTTACAGCACAATCCTCTTCAACTAATTCTTTTAGATTGATGGCTAACATATAATTATGAATGTTTTCTTCTACTGGAAGACCATCATCAGGATTAAACTTAGGTAACCATCTTTCAGGTGCTTTTAGTAGAGCATGAAGAGGAGCGGGAATATTTACAGCCTCTGGATTGTTCCATGGTCGTACATTTGGTGGAGGTACTTGGCCTGCCATTGGACCTTGGGTGGATGTGATAGACTGAGTTTGATTTGAAGAAGAGACAGGCTGAGTGCTAGAACTAGTTGAAGGGATAGTGGTTTGAGTATTGAAACTAGTTAAAGTATCACTGGTTGTTGGAGTAGAAGTGGTGGAAATGAGTGGAGGTAATGGAGGTGAATGAGATAAGATATCGCTGGCGATTGACTCTGATTGAGTCCTCTTTATTCTCCTTCGAGTACTATCGATGGGAAATTCAAAAGGAATAATTCACGTCTTTTGACTTTCAGATCGAGTTCATATTATTCGAGGTTGTAAAGAAGAAGAAATAATGATCTTAGATGTTTGAAAAGGTTCAGGAACAGAAGAAATGGATACTCTCTCTAATTTTTCTATCAAAGACTGAACTTCAAGGGAATTTTGATAAAACGCGGGAGACAGTATGGGTTGAGTATCACTAGGAGACTTAGGATAAGGATGATCAATTTCAGATTTTAAAGATGAAGATCTAGATAATTTTCTGGAAGTTGATGGGGATCTAGAGGGAGAGAGACTTTTAGATTGACCTTTAGATTGATAAGAAATTCTTTCCATTCACAAGGTCCTCCTTCTAGTGCCAGAATGTCAAGGCCTCGGAATTCACTGCCACAACATGGGGGAAAACCACCTGGTCTAGACCTTAAAGCAACTCCTTTTCTGTTTTTTGTGGTGGGTCCGACTGGGGGTAATGGAACCAATTTCCCTATAAGGAATTATTTTTGGGTGTGTTTTGATTATACAACATGCAATGGAAAATGATTCTAATGTATTACATGCATTTATCTAAACTATCTATTCTACTATATACCCGGGGTGTTTCTTCCTTTAAGCGATCTAAAGAGATATCTTTCAACTATTAGTAATGTAGATTATTTAATAGTCAAAAGAGATGAAAATTATGCAAGATGATTCTTCTAACAAAATAGTTTTATTAGAAGAATTGTGAAAAGTATATCACATTCATATGTGTGATTATATATCAGATAAAAAATCATAGACAAATATTAGTACAGAAGTGCATGTAACATTCGTCTATAATGACGTTTCAAATATATAATGCAATAAAGAGATGATTGTCAATCTAGAAAGTAATACTTAATACAAGTGACTAGAAGTACCATATGTACGAATTTATACTCATGTAAACTGACAGTAGATATTCGATCCTCTCCACTTTAAATAAATTTAAATAGTACAATAGTGAAACATCAGTTAAACAACTTCAAATGTCAAAAGATAACAAACTGTGTTCCATTAATTCATCAAAGCATTAACAAACTTACAATAGTGCATTCTTTGCAAATGTTTTTGACAAATTTCTAGACGCTTCTCTAAATGCATGAGAGGGGTTTAAATGCTAAACTAACTATGTTTTAAAAATATATTATTACGTAAAAATAGAGGAGGTTCCAAACAACCATCCTCATAAGACTAACTTTAACTACAATATAGGAAAATAAAGTAACAATATGGGTTATGAATTCTGATATTTCTTTTGGATTTGATCCCAAAGTTGACAAATATCTAGCATGGGCTTGAGCCGAGCTGGCTGTGAAATCTTCGATCTGACCTGTCCCTTGAATATCAAATTTGAGAGTGCTAGCTGTGATCTTCTTGTTGAATCTGTTAAAAACTATAGGGTCTGGTACTGATGATAAGGTTTGATTAGAAAATTCTAATAATTTTCTTGATCAAACTTATTTACTTTTTTAATTGTTTCATCCTGTTTTTCTGCCTTTTGTTTCCACTGTTTTTCCAGTTGTTTGAATTCTGAGAGCACTTCAGACGTGCACTCTTTGATAAGTTATGCTTTCAACAGTTGTTCACATACAGATTCAGTAATTTCCTTTGATAGTCTTGATGCATTCGCTACTGCTTTCTCTGGTTTCTTTATCTGTGCTTCCCAATCCTTAAATAAGATCTGCTTGTGGGATTTATCTATTTGGGGTAGACCAGCTTCCATTACTGAGTCTGATGCCTGCCATTGAATATGTTCATTGATTTTCTTCTCGATATATTCACATTAAAGTTTCTGGATAACTACTTGTTGGATCAATATTTCACTTGAGTCACAATAGCAGCCAGTAATAGAAACTTGTTGGCAAAATACTTCTTGTTGTTGCTTTAACTTAGCATTCACATCCAATGCTTCCTTTATGAACTACTCTAACTGTGGCTGGCTTTGTAATATATTCATTGTTGCTTCCAGTTGTGTTTTCTTCTCATTGAGTTTTACTTGATGCTGTAAATTAAGACTTTCGAAATCCTTTTGAAATTGGGACATCTTCAATTCCATTTGATCGCTGGAGTTAGAATTTTCTTGATTTAACAGTCTCTCTAATTCTTTTATTCTATCTTCTCTCTGCTTCAATAAAATTTTAACCTTATTAGATTTATCAACAGTGGCAGTAGCATATGCCCTTGCAAACTGTGATAGTTTGGTTAAATTTTCAGTAGGATCAGCTAGAGGATCTTTCCACAAAACATCAAAAAATTCATTTGTAAGATCTGTGACTGTATCATCAATTCTTCTCCTTTTTCTTCTCTTGACTACAACTTTATGACTTTGGCTGTAGGAGACATCCAATGAAGGAATTTCCTCAACTTGTAACACAACATTTTTTGTAGGATAAGCTGGAATGATATCTCGATCGTGTGTTTTTGGACCTTGTTGTAGTGGAGTAACAATTTCCACTTACTTCTAGTAATGTTTAGGTGTATGAAAACTGACAGCTTGATTAGTATTGAGATTTGTTTTAGCAGTTTTTATTGCTTTAGAAAACTCATCCCATTCACTATTCAAATTCTTTGGTTGGGAATTTTTTGACTGATCAAGTGTATCTTGACTGTGATGAACTTCTTGGGATTTTGACTCTGTTCCATTATTTCCTCCTTTCTCCTGCATCTCAATCTCTTGGATTACTTGATTAATTATCTTATATGGGTTTTCCTTTCAATTTTCAGATTCGTTTTTAGAATGATCCAAGTTATGAGATTGATGCTTTGATTGTCCTGACTCACCTTCAGACATGTATTTCACTTCATTATCCAAGCTAATACTTGGAGTAGGTCTGTTGAAATCTTCAATAGTCAATAAATCCAGAGGAATCCTTTCCAATCTCTTATTTATATATGCTTGGAAGGCTTCCAAGTCATCTTTATTGAGTTGATTGGATGCAAATTTAAGTACATATGAAAAATTTTTAATGCCTTGAAAGAAATCATCAAATCAATCTATCTCTTTCACAAAAGGTTTTACTTTGAGCTCTATGACGTAGTTTTTAATCACATCATTCAGATCATATGGACGTCTTGGAATTACAACCAAATTCAATAGATTAACTTTTGACACTTCCTTGTAGGCATGACCAATATTAAAAAGTGCAAAAGTACCGCACTGTAAAGGAAAATTAGGCCAAACGCCTTCTTAGCATCTTTAAGCTATTTTGAAATACCATTTACAACAAGCTGGTAGGGAATTTCTCTTGCAAGTAACTTATTAGGAACATAATATGGTAGGACATGAGGAGAAGCATAACTCCCAAATACTCTGATATATGTGAAACTTTCCTCTGCAAACCATCTAGCAACAAAAAAAATGTCTGTACTAGCCTATTTAGAAACCCTAGGGGATTTCTCATTGAATATCATTTGGTGCATAAGCAACATGAATCTATGGAAAATTTTGTAAAAATGAAAATGGAAGTCTGAATCCCAGAGGGCTCTGTGGTAAATGTGGATTGGGGTAGGTTCTTGGTTGTCCATTTCCATCCCATGGTAGGAAAACTAGAAGAAAAGAAAATTGCGTCCATGACATATGCACTCATATAAAAGGGGGGTATTTCTCTAGATGAAACACTTCTTTTATTCCTATACTCCATGATGTTTCTGGATAAATTATCAGATAGGATATTTTCCCAATCCAAAATTAAGGAATTGATGGTTGCATCAATCAATGGGACCCAATCTACAGAAAACCTAATGGTATCTGGTTTTGAGAATAATCTAGACAACATACATGCAACATAACAGTAGGGGGGAGGAGTTTTTTCTATTGGGTACGTACCGAGTTTATCTCTTTTAAGCTTGCCTTGGTCTTCCTTCCATTCCTTTATGACTTTCATCAGGTCTTGATGTTTTTCTCTAATGCTTTGAAGAAAATCTTTGTCATAATTCTGCTGTGGGATGGGTAAGTGGTAGATTGTCCTCAAATCTTCTGCCTTGAACGAACCGATATTCTCACGCTTTGAATCCTTGAATGTTCTATCTTCTACATTTAAGTGGTAAATTACCCACTTAACCATATATGTATAGGGGATAATATTTGGCCTTGCTGCTACCTTATGGATGAATGAATATGCAACGTCAAAGTAGGTTGGATCTAAAGGAACTGATGCGCCTGCTGAAGCAACTTTGACTATCACCCTTGGCTTTTCATCCTCGAAAACCTTATACATTGCCTCCCATGAAGAACTTCCACAATCCTTGTTGCAAGTGGTGTCTGAGAATAGGGGAGACATATATGAGTCTTTGGTAGATGGTTTTTGGGTGGTTTCTTTTCCTTTCTTGTTCATTTCTATATCCCTCGCTCTGTTAAGTGGTTTCATGATTTCAAGTGAAAAGAGAAAACATTAAAAATATAGAGAACATATAGGCAGATAGAAATAAAACAAATCCGGCGTTCAATTACTTTAACACATGCTCAAAGTAGATATGAATCTATCAAAATCTTACTTCTATCAATAATCATTTAAAATCAAATCTCTTACACCTTCACGTGAAGTATCTACCAATCAATTTAAGACGTTGGATCACATATTAATTTTGATTTGACATGAGTCATTTCTCATGCTCGATTAATTAACTACCATTCATCGCATATCACAACTTATAACTATTTCCATTTATGATGTTACCCATAAATCCTGCGATACGTGATCTGCGCAAATCGCACATCCCAACTTTTATGCGGTAAATGAGTTTGATTTTAGTTAAGTCCTGCGAAATGCGAAGTGCGAATTTAAGAATTCAAGAGAATGCGCTTTATTAGACTTTGGAACTTTATATTTATTTCTTTATTGGATTATCGGGTCCGCATAATTGCGAGTTTCACCGAATTATTTATAAGTTTGATCGTTTAAATGAGGCGTGATGCGATTTTGGGTTATAACGGTGATTGAAGTGTTTGTAATAAGATTTTGATAAGACTTTGGAAATAGCTTAGCGCATATCGCAACCCACATGGCTTAGTGGATGTTAAGTCATTTAAGTTTGTAAGCTATGCAAATTGCCATGAGAACTAAGGAGTAAAAGCGAAAAAGCAAAAGAAACTTTATTTCCTAATTTTTTTTGATTTAAAGCTAACATTTAAAAAATAAATATCCTATTAATTTCTAAAGGGTCTCCATTTAGTAAAACTAAATGGGGGGTGTTGTATATCACAACAATTGGAGATTCACTTGGGAGAACCAACTATCTCTGACTAATTTTTTTAAATTTCTAAAACTTTTTTGAAATAAAAATAGTTGCAGGAATGAATTTCAAACAAATAATATCTTACTAAGAAACAAAATTTCTCTTAATTAAAATTCATAAGAATTCCTCTTTTAAAAATATAAGTATGAGAATCTATACCAGTCTTTACTTAGTTCAAAAAGATAAATAAGGTGGTTCTTACAGATCAAAATTATAAATATTTACTCTTTTATCATAGGTAGAGCCTCTAATCCAAGAGGAAATTTAAGCTCTTGGCAGGGTTACCTTTTACCCATCAATGTTAGAGGCAATTTAAGCTCTTGGCAGGGTTACCTTTTACCCATCAATGATTCATTGTCCCATCTAGTGTTTCTTACAATTTCCAAAAATAAATTCCAACTTTATTCACTTGATCCTTTTTGAAACTTTTTCTTTTTGTATCATATTATTTACTTAAAAGCCATTGTCTTGGCTTGGTAACCAAATAATGGAAATGCCATTCACTAGTTGTAATTAAACTAATCAAGTTGGCTCTTGATGAGACCCCTTGTCCTCTTGATATAATCTCAAGTCATTACCCTGCTTTCGTAGGCAGTATTGGTAATGTTAGTCTAACTATTTTCCTATGAACATGGTAAAAAATCTCATGATGAGACTTATTATCTTTTAAGCTTTTCTAGTATAACCGTTTTTTTGAATTTCTTCTAAAAATTGATAAGTTTTCCCGGATGGGGTGAATCATTGGTCCAATTGAGGATTTCTGGATGATAATGTTGAGTTTTAGATTGATTTTCTGGGAAAAAGTCTTTACTCTGTTAAATATTTTTTTCTTGATTGATAACATAATAATCATGCTATATAAAGATGAGAGTTCATCAGAGAATAAATAACTTCAGTGAAATTGCATCTTTCACTGAAAATAAAATCGATTTGTCTTTCAAATCTTTCAATTGTTTCCTTTACATTTCTTATTTCTATAAGCGAAAAATGAAAACGAATCATCTGAGATGTTTATTTAAAAAGCCAAAAATTTATACTAAGAAACTCTTATTTTCCTAATAGAAAAGAAAAAAGACACTAGTATACATGAATAGAAGAGGTTACCTCCTATAAAAAGTATTTTTCCAAAATCTGCCCATTAACAGGAAAATAAATTCTTTTGCTTGATAGATCTTGTAATAAGAATGTTTATGGGCCTATTTCTTCAATTATTTGAAATGGACCTAGCCAATTTTTTTGAAACTTCGTGTGTTTACCTTTTTCCTCATGCGCTTTGTCCCATTTTAATACCAAATCACCAATTTGAATTTTTTTTGGAGTAACAAAGTTGAATCAAATGAAGCTTTTAATATTTGTTGATGAGGTGCATGAGTATGTTTAGCTTTTTATCTTTCTTCTTCTAGCTTAAGAATTTGACATTGTCTAAGTTGTAGTGAAGAAGAAGGAGATTCATAAATGGATTGAACTAAGTCAAGGGAAGGAATGACTAGATTCGTAGGAAGCACAACTTCTTTTCCATCAACAAGATTGAATGAAGAAGTGCCAATAGAAGCTTTCTGAGTTATTCGATCTGCAATATCAATGACTTGTGCCAATTTCGTTGGTTTTGATCAACATTTCTTTTGATTATTCTAATCAAGATTTTGTTCGTGGATTCTGCTAAACCATTTCCTTGCGGGTAATAATTTGCAGAATACTTAAGTTTAAAACCTATTTTGATTGCAAATTCCATCATAGCAGTTCTTGAGAAGTAAGATGCATTATCAAACATTAAAGCTGTAGGTAAACCAAACCTAGTTATGATATATTGATCGATGAAATAAATGATATTCTCGGAATTAGATACCTTCAATGGAATTGCTTCCACCCATTTAGTAAAGTAATCTATAGCTGTGAGAATATATCTATGATGTTTGGAAGAGTTAGGAACAATCTCACCGATTATATGTAATCCCCATTGTTCAAATGGTTGTTTGATATTAGCTGGCTGTAATGGGAAGGATGGCTTCCTTTTTCTTCCAGATGCACTTTGACACACTTTTCATTTTATTGAATATTCGTGAACATCTTTGAAAAATGTAGGCCAATAGTAACCTGCATGCAAGATTTTGTGTGTTGTTGTATTTCCTCCAAAATGTCCTCCAGTTGGTCCATCATGGAGTTCCTGCAAGACTTTCTCTGCTTCATATTTTTCTAAGCATATTAATAGTACAGAATCAAATTTCTCCTGAACAATACATCATTTATTAATTAATATTGCTTGGATTTTAATCTCAAAGCACGTTTTGTTTTGTTAATGAGTTGGGTCGGAGCATATCCATTTTTTATATAGAATATGAGATCAGCATACTGAGATTATGCATCGTTGAGGTTTACCTCTGATATTTGCACATTGTTACCTGAATCTTCTTCTGATGATATATGGGATGCTCCTGTAAGAATTCTGAAAAATACTTGACCTATAACAATTTTAGAGGGTCTAATTTCTACATCATATTCTTGTAAAGCGGTAACCCAGTTAGACCTTTTCTCTCCTAATTCTCTTTGCATTAATAGTTGTCTCACTGTAGAGAATGGAACTATGATTTTGGTGTGATTTTTTAGGAGAAATGGTCTGAAATGCTTTATAGCCCTAAAGACAAAAAATGCTTGCTTTTCGACATATGCATAATTTAGTTCTGCACCTTGCAAACTGAAACTGAAAAATGATATTGGTGCTTCAATTTGTTGGTCATTAAGCTGTGTTAAAACAACAACATATGATGTATTTGATGAAAAAGCATATAAAGTAAAATGATTAAGAAAATTTGGGTTAGTCAAGAATGGAGCATTGACAATGGATTGTTTAATCAAATCAAATGCTTCTCTTTCATTATGTGCCCATTTAAAGACTGAATTTTTCTTAATCATGTTTTTTAATGGTAAAACTATTTGTGAAAACTCAGGGAAAAACCTCTTAACAAAATTAATTTTCCCAAGAAACGACTACATAGCTTTCTTATTATGAGGGAAAGGAATTCTTTTAATCTTTTCAATTATTTTAGGATCGATATAGGTACATTTCTCTGATACAATGAATCCTAGAAGTTTTCCTTCTTCCAATGCAAAAAATGATTTATTTGGGTTTAATGAGATGCCATAAATTTTACATTGCTCAAAGACCTGCTTTAGGTCTCTCACATGATTGGTTGCTTGTTTAGAAAAGACTGTAATGTCATCTAAATAAATAACCACTGATTTATTGATAAGACCCCTAAAAGCTGTGTCCATAGCTCTCTGAAAAGTGGCACCTGCATTAATTTATCCAAATGGAATATTTTGATAAGCGTAAGTTCCCCACTTAGTCCTGAATGTAGTCTTTAGTCTGCCATTTTGATGTACGAGAATTTGGTTTTAACCCGAGAATCCATCTAGAAAAGACATAAATTCAGAACCAACTATTGTTTGTAGTACTTGTTCCACAGTTGGCAATGGAAAGTTGTCCTTTTGACATGCTTTGTTTAAATTCCTAAAATCAATACAAATTCTAATATCCCCATTTTTCTTCCTGACGAGTACCAAATTTGAAACCCATTTAGAATGCCTAACTAGAAATATGATCTTTGCTTTTAGGAGTTTGTTTAGTTATGTTTTGATTTTATTTTCACGATTTAGGTGAATATTCCTTAATTTTTGCTGTATAGGTTTCTCTTCTGAAATCATAGGAATTGTGTGTTGAATCACATAAGTATCATATGTTTTAAGATCAATATAATCCCAAGAAAAGATACTTTTGTACGTTCTAAACAACCTGATAAATGATAATCTTTCTTTGGAAGATAGACCAAGACCTAGATTGACATTCTGCGGTTTTTCATCAGTTCCTAGATTTACTAACTCAAATCTTAAGGTAGAGCTTTGAGTTTTTGAGTAAGTAACTCTTTTAAACCTGTCTTTCAGATCATAAAGGTCTTCTAACTTGAAAACTGACTTAGGAATTGGATTTTCATCTTGTTCTCCCTTAATCTGAATGCCATGTTCATTTTCATCCAATATTTGATTATCATAAGATCTTTCAGATGTAAAAAAATCTACGATATCAAAATCATTATTAAATACTCTATAATTGGTAATATTGTCAGGAACAGATGGTCTAAAAATTAATTCAATGGAAAATCTATCGGGACTAAATTCTTGAGATGGAATTAACATTGATGCTACATTAGCCAATAGATCTGCACTAGCATTCTGCATTCTAGGCATGGAAGAAATATTGAAGGCTAAGAAATGAATGGTCAATTCTTAGACTAATGATTGGAAATGCTTTAAATGTCAATAATTACAATTAATGGTATTTCTTACCTGTCTAACAATGATTTTCGAATCTCCTAGGACTTTACGATATTTGATGTTAAGATCAATGGCTTTGTACAAACCTTGGACTAATGCTTCGTATTCAACTATATTGTTTGTGCAATTGAATTGAAGTCTGCAGACTAACATGGGATTTTCTCCTTCTGGGCTTTCTAAAATGAAGCCAGCGCCTGCACCGTCTTCAGATCTAGAAGCGTCAAAATAAAGAGTCCAAAATAAAGAATTAACTACTGGTTTATCTACAAAATTTATACATTTTGAGATGTCTGTTTGGGAAAAATTCTCGATTTGAGAAATAAATGCATTTTCAAAAAAGGGTGATGGTTGAGCGTTGAAATCTCCCAAAAATGATTCTGCCGAGTAGTTTCCAATGATGTTATTATTAAATTCTACTGGCTCGTTTATTCCTTCAAGATCGGTGACTGTATGTTTCATGAACTTTTCACGGTCTATCCGGATTTGATTTGAATTTCCATTATATGGTAGCCACATATGTGACTAGCCTGTTGCAAAATATCCATGAAGCTTTTCAGACCAGTCTATGCTTAATACTAAACCATAAAACTCAGGAATATCAACCACCAATATATTGATTATTTCAGCAACCTTGGGATTTGATGAAAATCTGATAGAAACTGAATTTACTTCAACTACCACCTACTCTGGTTCTATCAAGTTGTACTATATGAACAAGAGAACTTTGAGGAGTTATGTTCAACTTAGCACAAAATACTTTTGGCATTATATTAGAGGAAGCCCCTGAGTCTATTAAACAATTATGAATGTTTTTATTATAGATCTCATAGGTTGAAATGGAGGAGTATGAGAGATTGATCGATCACCTATCATAATCAAGTATGTAGCATCTATTTTAGTTGAAGGAGAAGGTGGCTTACCCATTTCATTAGCAGCTTGCACTACTATTAGAGTAGGTAATACTGGAGCAGGGACTGCATTCAAGGCTCTAAGTAAGATCTTCTATTGTTGCTTTAATTTAGTAAGCTCATAAATTGAAATGTTGGCCCTGGTTTTCTTCATGTCTTCAATTACTTTATGCTCAATAGTGTTTGAGACTACCATTGTCTTTGATGTAGGTGGAGTATCCAAAGTAACAGGACTTGTTTGTGTAGCCTTTGAAGTCGACTCTTTACTTAATGTTTTATCCTTAGCAGCAGTTGAATTCTTCTGTTGTTGACTTGGCTGCATTGCTTCAGTAGTATTTTTTCTTCTTGTACTTACAGGTAAAGCTTCTTGTTGTTCTTCATTTGGTAGGATGAAATCCCACATTCTGTTTAGTTCAACGTCTTCTTCTTCTTCATTTTCTTCTTCCTCTGTTTTCTCTTCCTCAGTATCTTGATCAGATTCAGCATTAGAAATGATATTCGATGGTTGACTGTTAGAGGAATGACCTTTCTTGAAGGGTCTGAAAGTCTTTTTTGAACTAGAAATTTCAGCGACTTTTTTCTTGATATCCGCCATCTCATTTTTCACAGTCTTCAAAACTTTATGAAGACCTTCTACATCGAATGGTATTTAGATGGCTTATTTTTTGAATCATATTTGAAATATACCTTCTTTGATTTTCTATCTTCTTGAGAATTCTTCTTCTCAAGGGTGGTTATGCGTTTCTTTACAGATAAAGATTCCTTCATGTTCTCTGCAAGTGTCGACAATTTTTCTCTACCAACAAAAATAGCTATATTGGATGGAAGAGATGAAATATACCACTCAATTTGAACTTTTGTGCCAGGAACTGATGTCGCAGGAATTTTATTGAGAAATTTATTAAATCTTGAATTAAAATCTTTTATTTTCTCACCCGATTTAGCTTTTAGATTTGATAAATCATTGATGAGCGTAGCAGTGGTACTCTCATCCCCAAACTTAGCTATAAATTGTTCTTCGAACATATTCCAGCTAGTTATAGAGCGGGCAGGTAGTAAAAAATACCAGGATCTTGCAGATCCTGTGAGAGTGTATGGAAATAATCTTACAACACAATCCTCTTCAACTACTTATTTTAGATTGATGGCTAACACATAATTATGAATGTGTTCTTCTGTCAGAAAACCATCATCAAGATCAAAATTAGGTAACCATCTTTCAGGTGCTTTTGGTAGAGAATGAAGAGGAGCGGACATATTTACCGCCCTTGGATTGTTCCATGGTCGTACATTTGGTGGAGGTACTTGGAATGCCATTGGACCTTGGGTGGATGTGATGGATTGAGTTTGAGTTGAAGAAGAGGCAGGCTAAGTGCTAGAACTAGCTGAAGGGATACTGGTTTGAGTACTGGAACTAGTTAAAGTAACACTGATTGTTGGAGTAGAAGTGGTGGAAATGAGTGGAGGTAATGGAGGTGAATGAGATTAGATCTCGCTGGCGATTGAATCTGATTGAGTCCTCTTTATTATCTTTGAGAACTATCAATGGGAAATTCAAAAGGAAGAATTCATGTCTTTTGACTTTCTGATCGAGTTAATATTCTTCGAGGTTGTAAAGAAGATGAAATACTGATCTCATATGTTGGAGAAGGTTTAGGATTTTCAGCAGAAATTGATACTCTCTCTAATTTTTCTATCAAAGACTGAACTTCAGGGGAATTTTAATAAAACTCGAGAGATAGTATGGGTTGAGTATCACTAGGAGACTTAGGAGAAGGATGATCAACTTCAGATTTTAAAGATGAAGATCTAGATAATTTTCTGAAAGTTGATGGGGATCTAGAAGGAGAGAGACTTTTAGATTGACCTTTAGATTGATCATACCTTCTTTCCATTCACAAGGACCTCCTTCTAGCGCCAGAATGTTGAGGCCTCTGAATTCGCTGCCACAACATGGGGGAAAACCACCCGGTTCGGACCTTAAAGCAACCCCTTTTCTGTTTGGTGTGGTGGCTCCGACTGGGGGTAATGGGACCAGTTTCCTAGTAAGGAATGATTTTGGGGTGTGTTTTGATTATACAACATGCAATGGAAAATGTTCTAATGTATCACATGCATTTATCTAAACTATCTATTCTACTATATACCTGGGGTGTTTCTTCCTTTATGTGATATAAAGAGATATCTTTCAAATATTAGTAATGTAGATTATTTAACAGTTGAAAGAGATGAAAATTATGTAAGATGATTCTTATAAAAAAATAGTTTGATTAGAAGAATTGTGAAAAGTATATCGTATTAATATGTGTGATTATATATCAGATAAGAAATCACAGACAAATATTAGTACATAAGTGCATGTAACATTCGTCTATAATGACTTTTCAAATATATAATGCAATAAAGAGATGTCTGTCAATCTAGAAAGTAAGACTTAATAAAAGTGAATAGAAGTACCATATGTACGAAGTTCTACTCACGTAAACTGACAATATATATCTTCTCCTCTCCACTTTAAAGAAATTTAAAGAGTACAGTAGTGCAACACCAGTTAAACAGCTTCAAATGTCAAAATATAATAGAATGTGTTCCATTAATTCATCAAAGCATTCACAAACTTACAATAGTGCATTCCTTGCAAATGTTTTTGAAAAATTTCTAGACCCTTCTCTTAATGCATGAGAGGGGTTTAAATACTAAACTAACTATGTTTTAAAAATAGATTATTACTTAAAAAATAGAGAAGGTTTCAAACAACCATCCTCGTAAGACTAACTTTAACTACAATCTAGGAAAATAAAGTAACAATATGGCTTATGAATTCCGATCTTTCTTTTTGATTTGACCCCAAAGTCGACAAACATCTCGTATGGTCTTGAGCTGAGCTGGCTGCAAAATATTCGATCTGACATGTCCCTTAAATATCGAATTTCAGAGTGTTGGTTGCGATATTCTTGTTGAATCTCTTAAAGACTCCAGTGTATGGTACTGATGATAAGGTTTGATCATAAAATTCCAATAATTTTCTTGATCCAATTTATTTACTTTTTTAATTGTTTCATCCTACGTTTATGCCTTTTGTTTCCACTATGTTTCCAGCTGTTTGACTTCTGAGAGCAGTTCAGACGTGCACTCTTTGATAAGTTATACTTTCAATAGTTATTTACATAAAAATTCAATAATTTCCTTTGATAATCTTGATGCTTTCGCTGCTGGTTTCTCTGCTTGCTTTATTTGTGCTTCCAAATCCTTAAATAAGATCTGCTTGTGGGATTTGTTTATCTGGGGTAGACCAGCTGCCTTGCCCGAGTCTAATGATTGCCATTGAATTTGTTCATTTATTTTCTTCTCGATATTTTCACATTCAAGTTTCTAGATAGCTACTTGTTGGAACAATATTTCACTTGAGTCACAGTAGGACCCAGTAATAGAAGCTTGTTGGAAAAATACTTCTTGTTGTTGCGTTAACTTAGCATTCACATCCAATACTTCCTTTATGAACTTCTCTAACTGTGGCTGGCTTTGTAATATGTTCATTGCTGCTTCTAGTTGTGTTTGCTTCTTAGTGAGTTTTACTTGATGTTGTAAATTAGGACTTTTGAAATCCTTTTGAAATTGGGACATCTTCAATTCCATTTTCTCGCTAGAGTTATAATTTTCTTGATTTAATAGTCTCTATAATTCTTGTATTCTGCCTTGTCTCTGCTTCAGTAATAGTTTAACCTTAGTAGCTTTATCAATAGTGGTAGTAGCATATGCCCCTGCAAACTGTGATAGTTTGGTTAAATTTTCAATAGGATGAGCTAGAGGATGTTTCCACAAAACATCAACAGATTCATTTGTAAGATCTGTGACTGTATAATCAATTGTTCTCCTTTTTCTTCTCTTGACTACAACCTTATTACTTGGGCTATAGAAAAAATCCAGAGAAGGAATTTTCTCAACTTGTAACACTATCTATTCTGTAGGATAAGCCAGAATGATCTCTCGATCATGAGTTTCTGGAACTGTTTGTAGTGGAGTAGTTTCCACAAACTTCTGGGAATGTTCAGGTGTCTGAAAAATGGAAGCTTGATCAATATTGGGATTTGTTTTAGGAGTTTTTATTGCTTCAGGAAACTCATCCCATTCACTATCCAAATTCTTTGGTTGGGATGTTTTTGAATGATCAAGTGTATCTTCACTGTGATGAACTTCTTGGGAATTTGACTCTGTTCCATTATTTCCTCCTTTCTCCTGCATATGAATCTCTTGGATTGCTTGATTAATTATATTTTATGGGTTTTCCTTTATGTTTTTGGATTCATTTTTAGAATGATCTGAATTCTAATATTGATGCTCTGATTTTCCTGACTCATCTTCAGACATGTCTTTCACTTCATTATCCAAGCTAATACTTGGAGTAGGTCTATTGACATCTTCAATAGTCAATAAATCCAAAGGAATCCTTTTCAGTCCCTTATTTCTATATGCTTGGAAGGCTTCCAAGTCATCTTGATTGAGTTGATTGGATGCAAACTTAAGTACATTTGAAAACTTTTCAATGCCTTGAAAGAAATCATCAAATCAATCTATCTCTTTCACAAAAGGTTTTACTTTGATCTCTGTGATGTAGTTTTTAATCACATCATTCAGATCATATGGCTGTCTTGGCATTACAACCAAATTCAATAGATTAACTTTCAACACTTCCTTGTAGGCATGACCAATATCAAAAAGTGAAAAAATACCACACTGTAAAGGAAAATTAGGCCAAACGACCTTCTTAGCATCTTTAAGCTATTTTGAAATACCATTTACAACAAGTTGGTAGACAATTTCTCTTGCAAGTAACTTATCAGGAACATAATATGGTAGGACATGAGGAGAAGCATAACTCCCAAATACTTTGATATATGTGAAACCTTCCTCTGCAAACCATATAGGAATAGACATAATGTCTGTACTAGCCTCTTTGAAAACCCTAGGGACTTTCTCATTGAATATCATCTGGTGCATAGGCAACATGAATCTATGGAAATTTAAAAATAAAATGCAAATGGAAGTCTACATCCTAGAGGGCTCTGTGGTAAATGTGGATTGGGGTAGGGTCTTGGGCTGTCCATTTCCATCCCATGGTAGGAAAACTAGAAGAAAAGAAAATTGTGTCCATGACATAGGCACTCATATAAAAGGGGGGTATTTATCTATATGAAACACTTATTTTATTCCTATACTCCATGATGTTTTGGCTAAATTATCAGAAAGAATATTTTCCCAATTAAAAATTAAGGAATTGACGATTGCGTCAATCAATGGGACCCAATCTACAGAAAACCTAGTGGTATCTGGTTTTGCGAATAATCTAGACAACTTACCGGCAGCATAACAGTAGGGGGGAGGAATTTGTGCTATCGAGGACGTACCAAGTTTATCTAATTTAAGCTTTCCTTGGTCTTCCTTCCATTCCTTTATGACTCTCATTAGGTCTAGATGTTTTTCTCTAAAGATTTGCCATAATTCTGGTGCGGGATGGGTAAGTGGTACATTGCCCTCAAAATCTTCTGCCCTGAATGAATCGATATTACCACCCTTTGAATCCTTGAATGTTATATCTTCTACGTTTAAGTGGTCAATTACCCAATTAACCATATCTGTATAGGGGAGAATATTTGGCATTGCTGCTACCTTATGGATGAATGAACATGCAACGTCAAAGTAGGTCGGGTCTGAAGGAACTCACACACTTGCTGAAGAACCTTTGACTATTACCCTTGGATTTTCATCCTAAAAAATATTATACATTGCCTCCCATGAAGAAATTCCATAATAGTTGTTGCAAGTGGTTTTTGATAACAAGGGAGAAATATCTGAGTCTTTGGTAGATGGTACTTGGATGATTTCTTTGCCTTTCTTGCTCATTTCTATTTCCCTCGCTCTGTTAAGTGGTTTCCTGATTTCAAGCGAACAGAGAAAACATAAAAAATATAGAGAACAGAGAGGTGAATAGCATTAAAACAAATCCGACGCTCAATCACTTCAACACATGCTCGAAGTAGATATGAATCTATCAAAACCTTAATTCTATCAATAATCAATTAAAATCAAATCTCTTACACCTTCACGTGAAGTATCTATCGATCAATTTAAGACGTTGGATCGCATATTCAGTTTGATTGGACATGAGTCTTTTCGCATGCTCGAGTAATTAACTACCATTCATCGCATATCGCAGCTTATAACTATTTCCATTTATGATGTTACCCATAAATCCTACGAAATGCGATCTGTGCAAATTGCACATCGCAGCTTTTATGCAGTAAATGAGTTTTATTTTAGTTAAGTCCTGCGAAATGCGAAGTGCGCATTTAAGAATTCAAGCAGTTGCGCTTTATCGGACTTTGGAACTTTATATTTATTTCTTTATTGGCTTATCGGGTGTGCGTAGTCGCAACTTTCACTGAATTTCTTATAAGTTTGATCGTTTAAATGAGGCGCGATGTGATTTTGGTTTATAACAAAGATTAAAGTGTTTGCAATAAGATTTTGATAGGACTTTGGAAAGAGCTTAGTGCATATCACAACCTTCATGACTTAGTGGATTTTAAGTCATTTAAGTTTGTAAGCTATGAAAATTGTGATGCGCACTACGGAGTAAAAGAAGAAAAGAAAAATAAACTTTATTTCCTATTTTATTATTATTTAAAGCTAAAATTAAAAAAAAAAACTCCTATTAATTTCTAAAGGGTCCCCATTTAGTAAAACTAAATGGGGGGTGTTTTATAGCACAACCTAACCTCCTGCTTCAATTTTTCAAGATATATTTGGTTATAATTCATGACTTCCAATGTTTTCTTCAACGAGCCCTATCAATCTTCACTTAGTCTTCACTGTAGTCTCCACGTTATGTCATCAATGAAAACCTTGATCTTTTCACATGAGGGTGTATCCATTGTCCTTCATGATACCTAATCAAGGATCTATAAGGCCACCTCATGATGGCTAATGCATCATGGTCTTCAAGGGTGTCTCCAAGACTTCAATCAATGCTTGGTGCTTTGTGCAAAGCCCAAACTGTCTTCAATAGTCTACCCCAAGATACTCTTTAAAATTATTCAATAAGATGCTACACAAATCCTCAAGTCAATACAAAAGTCTTCTAAATATCTTCAAGTATCCTTCAAGGTAGCCCAAGTTCTGCACCTACTCTAAGCCTCTTCAAGGGCTTCTTCAAAAAAATCTCCAAGGGAGTCTTCAACAATGCTTCAATATGTCTTCAATAATTGTCTCAAAATATTCTCCATTGGCCTTAGTGGTGTTCCAAGGTACACTAGATGGTATTCAAATATGCTCAAGTGGACTTCAATAGATCTTCAATACTGCTTCAACAAGGCTTCAAATCTTCTCAACAAGTCTGCTTAGGCCCTTAAGTTGCTCAAAGCTTCAATTAATATCAATGGGCTACTTACAAATGTCATCAAACAACTCTAAAATATTATTATGAAAGTTCCTCAAAATATGTCACTGAGCTAGTGTAATTGCCCAAAGTTGGACCCTCCTCACCAATCCTTCCACAGGTTTGAGGTATTGTTATGAAGGAATAGATCCAAAATAGAAATGTCTTGAGATTATCTAAGACAACAGTTCAAAATTAATTTGAGGTGCTGACCTTATTGTCTAAGATCTTTACCACAGTTCGAACTCCTAGATATATGGTTGCCATTTGTAGGATAGATCCAAGTTTCTTGTGGTATAGTTCTCCAACAAATGATAAAACTTTGTGGTGTATGTTTGTCCAAATGATCCAAACTAACTGAGTGTATAGGTCCTGGTCCGAGCCTCCAAACAAGTGGCTACCTCTGTCAAGGGTGCTGTTGGGGTTCCCATGTTTTGGCAAGATTGGCAAGACCAAAAGATGAGACAACATCAAACCACTTTTAGACCTTAGGATCTAGCCCTCCTGGGTCCAGAGAGGGATCTCTCTATATAAGCAAGTTTTATGTCTTTGAAGCTCAAAAGGTTAAGATATTAGGCTAGTTATAAGGCTCAGAGTTTGTTTGTTTGATTGTTTGTTTGGTTGCTGGTCATCAGGAAAGAAGGGTTCAATGTAAGACAAGGATGAGCAAAGAGGATTTGGCAGAGGTGAAGTATTCCAGGAATAATTCAAGACCATTGGGCAATGGATTCGGGAAAGGATTTTCTTGCTAATCAATATGCAAGCTTTCAATTGGGCTAGTCATCTAAAAAATTTGATCTTAAAGTTGATAGTATGGCGTGGAAAGGTAGGGGAGGAGGAAAAATAAAGGTTTAGAACACAAAGTTGAAGACCTGGAATTAGAGAGAGACTTTGAACTCTCAATGCTTCGGCCTCCAGCTTGAGGGATCTTAGATAGGCCAGTTGGTCGTACAAGGATCCTAGTGGACAGGGCTAACTCTAATCCCCAGTGTTCCCAAATCTTCTAGCTAAATCCTAACAAGAACATCTAAGAACATATTCATTTAATTCATACATCAGCTAGCAGGCAATAACATCCACTACATTGGTTAAATTAACTGAAATCAACTCTTAGATAACACATTTAGTAGAAGACATCAAAGGCAAGGAGAGTAGAAACATAGGGTACATAACAAGGGTAAATCCTATGCCATATTTCTAATGCAAGCCAGTAGAAATGAAATGAAACAGAAAGCAAGTTAAACACAAATACAAAGATAGAAAAACATCATTGTTGCTTTAGATCGGGATCCAAAGAAATGTGCTTGTCATATTAAAAAGCAACACCAGTCAAGTACAACATTGCCAATAGCTGGATACTCAGTCAGAATGCATCTTCCTCAGCCTATCTTACAACTTTACACAGAGAATTTGTCTCAAAAGAAACAACTTGTAATTCTCTGATAACTGATCAACAACCTTTACAATAAGTTTCTTCATGAATTTATAGCTCAAGTGGAGCAGAGAAGGTAGGTGGAAAACTAAATGCAACATTAAAACTCAGAAGAGGAAGAGGGCTGAAGCCTCGTTCTGCTTTAAATTCTGAGCATTTAGTTCTGGTACTCTTTGGATGAAAGAGTGGCCTTCGTCAGGCTTCCATTTACTCCAGGTATGTCTCTGGCGTACTATGGCGGGAGTACTCTATAGAGCTCTGGTGAATCTGAACAAAAATAAATCAATGATCCAAGTCTTCCATGCTGTGTAACTAATGCTTCTAATAGCGTAGGATTGTTTTCAGGGTGGGAAATTCTCTAGGAACACGGTATAGAATAAAAGCTGCATGGGCACTCTATCCTTTATGGGGAAAACATTCTGCTGATGCGAAAACCCTGATATTGATAAATTTCTGCGTGCTGTACCCTCTGTCTGCTCCATGATGTCTTCAATCCGGTGCTCTGATGGCTCTGGGAAGGTTTCGCAGAGTTCAACCCTGCTCTTTAAATGGCGATCATATCAATCACCCTCCTAGGATTTGCTTCGTTACTTCGAACTCTGCACACGGTCCTTTCTGCATTTTTTGGCCGCTGTAATAAAGACGGTGAAATCATGGCAGCTTTCACCCTCTGATAATCCTGCAAAACCCGAAAACCTGTTAATAAAACCATGCATGGAGGTGGTGGAGGCAACGGGAATGACGAGCATGGCCATGGTGAAAGCTGGCGGACTGCGGCGAAAACTTAAATGCAAACCTTTGAAAAATGATATCTGAATGAAATACGAATGAAATATATAGGGGGATGGAGAAAAACGTGACAAAACACGTGGAATGGTGACGTGGTGGGACTCAGTCAATGGCGGGGCCTGACTTTAAATCTGGACCGTCCGATCTCAGGAGGAGATCGACGGTGGGAAACACATCGAAGGGTGATGGATAGTGGGCCAGGGGTACGGATGCTTTGGGTTAACTTCCGCGCAACTTCATGGAGTGATCACCGTTGGATGGACGATCGCAGATCAGATGGTGTATATGCATATCGCTTTGTGTCTTGTGCCGAATGATAACACGCGATGGGTGGGCGGTTTTCCAATAGTGCCACTGCCACGCGTCGTGCGATGAGTGGAATCGCTCGCCAAATGAAAAATACCGCCCACATCTCAAAGGCGGTGCGATATAAACCGTCGGTTTCTTGCACAGTGTGTGGTTGCGGGGACCACCGGGCAGGTAAAATACGGACCGTTGATCTGCGGATTGAATGGACGGTTGAGATGCATTGGGCGGGCGAACGGGGAAGTGACAGGCACATTGCGAAACATTGCTGACCGTCAGATATTACACAGATCGATGGCTGAGATTACAGTGCAGGCCATTATAACAATAATTCAATCGCATCGAAGGTTTTTGAGTTTACAAGGAAAAGGGCACGTATGAAACCTCCGATTGCGATAAGCGTCCTCGGGCTGGCGGGTGGTTCTGGCACCAGGTCACATGGGGGGGAATACAGTTCAGGGGTTAGCCGAAAAGGGCTAAGACCATTATAAGGTGGGAAATCGATTTTTGGCCCATTTTAATGCAATATGAGGGCAGCATTGGGTAACGATAGAGGGGATAAGGAGGAAATGGGCCAAATAAGGGGTGTGTACAGGATGTAAAGGGAAATTGAAGAGAATTTGACAAGGGGAAAACAAAGGTTAAAATGGGGTGTTCTGCAGGGGACAAGGGGAAAATGTAGACTTTTGGAGCACAACTTTTGCAATCAGTGAGATCTTATAAAGGGAGTCAGCAGAGGGAAAATTATCAAAGGAAAAGGCACATGAGACTTCAAGGATGATGTGTCTTCAGGGGAGATGCATTCCTTGAAGGCTCAAAAACAATTTAGCCCCCTACTTTGCTTGTCAAAAAATTTATGGGGGGCTAACAGTGGCTCCACATGGGGATGGCTTCTTCTTGAAGGAGTCCAGAATTTCAGAAAATGATCTTTAGTGTAGGCCATATGCCTGCTGCTTGAGCCACCTTTCTTCTTTGATTTTCAGCTGCCACAATTGTGAAGACATCAATTTAGTAGAAAAAATTTCCCAATAAATCTACCTACCCATTCTACAATCCTATCATTTTCTCTTCGAGGGTGCATTTGAGCTAGCAGACCCTTTACATCATTTTATTTTTTACAAATAAGAAAATAAACCTATTCTATCTCTACCCTTATTGCTCCATGAGACCAGATTAGACTGTTGGTCTCATATGTTTCTCTACCTAATCTAATATCTACTGGGATTAAACTGTCCAGCAGATTTCTTCTCTACATTCTACAACAGAAATTTAAAAACAGTCAAACTAGGACTAGACAGTCTAGTTTGCTGTGGATCCAAGGCATAAAGACATTTGCACATGGACATAATTTTGCAGAAAATTGAAAACAAAATCTTGAAGGCTTGAAATCTGAAGTTTTGTAGCATCCTTCCTTCTTTTTTGACTCAAGTTTTGGGCTTGTTAGAGTCACTTTATTTTCTTCATTTCGGCTCTGATTTTGGGCTTGTTAGAGCTGATTCTTCTTTCTTCTTTGCTGGTCCAGGTTTTGGGCATTTTTGAACCAGCTATCTTTACTTTCTTTGGCTCAGGTTTTGATCATATTAGAGCCAATCCTTTGCACTTTAGAGGTTCATGTTTTGAGCATGTCTGAACCTCTCCTTATTTATTTATTTATTTATTTTTTTGAAAACAAACATTGCAATGGTATGTACAATGGAAATGGAAAACTGGAAATCGGAAATCATCAGAAGTAGTGTTTGAGCACCCTGCCATTGACAGGACCCCCAAACAGCTCTGTACCATCTAACTCCTATAGAAAAAAGGCATTTGGACCCACAGTGGCCTGGATGATGTAGGGACCTTGCCACAAAATGTCAAACTTGTCGTGTTTTCCTTTGTCCTCTCTCCTTGAGTCCCACTTCATAACTGTATCTCCAACTTTGAAATCAGAGGCCTTAGTCCTTTTTTTGAATAACTTCTTTATATTTTCCTGAACCTTGATAGCTTTATTATAGACCTCTTCCCTTGTTTGTTGGAGATGGATTGTCTAGTTTATTCTCCTCACCATGCTATCTTCTTCTGTTTGTATCTCTTGAACAAGTTTAATCACTGGTATTCCAAGGTTGGTGGGAAACACTGCTTCTGCTCCATAGACAAGCTGATATGGTGACATGCCAATGGATTTCTTTGTTGTAAGCCTGTCAGCCCACAGGGCATGCACTAACTTGTTATGCCATGACTTTTTTCTCTCTCCCAACAACTTTTTGATGATGGTTACCAGGCTCTTGTTTGATGATTCAGCCAATACATTACCTCGAGGGTAATGGGAAGTTGAATGACCGAGTGCTATTTGATACCTGTGACAAAAATCAACCATTTTCTTGGATCCGAAAGCAGCAACATTATCAATGATTATTTTCCTTGGGCAGCCAAACCGAGAGAGGATATGACTTTCTAGGAACCTAATGATGGCTGAATCTGTGGCATTCCTAGTAGGTATGGCCTCTATCCACTTAGTGAAGTAGTCAATGGCTGTTAGGATCCATTTGTGTTGTGCAGAAGAATCAGGGTGAATTTCTCCTATGAAATCTAGGCCCCATTGCATAAAGGGACCTTCAAAAATGATGGGTTGTAAAGGTAAGGGGAGGAGTTTCTTTTTAGCTTCAAAAATTTGGCACTTGTGGCAGGCAATTGTCATCTTGTGGACATCATTGAAGAGTGTAGGCCAATATTAGCCAGCTCTGAGTATTTTTTTTGCAGTGGCTTTCCAGTTCAGGTGTCCTCCACACTCTCCTGCATGGAATTCTTGTTTAATCCTTTCTGCTTCAGACTCAAGAAAAAATTTAAGCAATAGGCCATTTGCATTCTTCCAGTATAAACATTCATTCAGAATACAATAGCTTCTGGCTTTTAGCTTTAAGAATCTGGCCCTGGTATTTGATAGATCAGGAGGGTCATTGAGGTGTGTAAGCACATACAAAATGTAAGAATACCAAGGAGAGCTCTGAAACTTCTCCTCAACAGTGGGATCAGGTAATCCCTGCTGCTCATCCAAGGCATTTACCATGTTAATGTCTAGGGCTTGTAGATTTTAGTCAGCCATTAGTTGAGCTAAGCCCTGACCTTTGATCAGTTTGGTGGGTTTTATCTCAAGGTCATACTCTAAGATCACATAAATCCATTTTCCCCGCTTCCCATCTGGGTCTTGGGACAAGATGTCTTTAACCACTATGTTGGGTACATAGACTATGGTGTGGGAATGCAGTATGTACACCCTAAAGTCTTTCAAGGCCTTAATCAGAGCATATGCATGTTTTTCCATTATGTTGTATTTCAAGGGTGCATCCCTGAGTGCTTTTCTGAAGAAAGAAATGGGCTGTTCCGTTCCCTCCAGATTTTTCTGCAGTAGAACTGCAGCTATCGTATGCTTAGAGGCAAATGAAAAAATAAGGAAATCCTTTGAGAAATCTGGGCTGATTAGGACAGGAGCCTGGGTAAGTGTAAGTTTAATTGATTCAAAAGATTTCTTAGCTTCAAAAATCCACTTAACTCCTACACCTTTCTTCAGCATGTTAGTCATATTTCTAAGGTGTTCAGCTAAGTTGGGAATAAACCTCCTGAGGAAGTTGATATTCCCAATAAAGGACTGTAACTCCTTGATGTTTCTCAGATGTGTGATTTGTAGTATTCCCTCAACTCTTAGTGGATCTATCCTAATCCCTTTCTCAGATATGATGTGGCCAAGAAGCTTACCTTCTTGCAGCCCAAATATAGTCTTTTTAGGATTTAGTGACAGACCAAACCTTCTACATTTTTCAAACACTCTTCTTAGGCGTTCTAGGTGTTCTTCCTCAGTCTTGGAGTAGACTGTTATGTCATCTAGGTAGATGACAATGAAGTGTCCTATTTCATCTGAAAAAGCTATGTCCAGGGAACTATTTCTTCGAAGCAAATGCAAATACTATCAATCAAAAGTGAATATTTACATATAAAGGCACCCTATGATGCGTAAAGGTTATTTTGAGTTACCTTCGGGATTACTAAGAAAGACTTCATATAACTTAAAACCATCTAGCAGAACTTTTTTAAAGACTTCCATTACCCTCTGAGAGGTAGTAGCCATTTTTGGCAAAGTGGTTGTCGTCTTGGAGGAGTGTCTTATGAAGATTCTCAAATTTGGTGCATAACCGTATCTCCCCCGTTTTCTCACAGCCACTAGGTTTGATACCCAATCAGAGAACCTCACAGGCACAATTATACCTGCCTCATACATCTTTTTAATCTCTTTTTCCACTGCAGGCAATTGTTTTGGGTTTATTCTGCGAAGTTTTGTCTGAAGGTTTTCTGATTTTCTTTCAAGGGTTTTTTATGCTGTATGATGTTTGTGTCATAGGCCCCTAAGTCCTCATAACTCCAAGAAAACACATCAATAAATTCCTTGAATAGGTCAATGTATTTATTTTTCATGTTTGCAGGTAGGGACTTAGCCAATTTGATCATCTTAGGTTTATCTTCAGTGCCTATGTTGCATTCCTCAACATCAGAGTCTACATGTTCAATAGTGGGCCTTTTTGCTACATCATCAAAGTCAAAAAGGTCTTCTAAAGGTGCCAGAACTCGAGGTATGTTCTTATCTTTGGCCTGCAACACCTCTACTTCTTCACTATCTGTATTTTCACATTTTTTGTTTGGATTTCCAATCTATTCGTTTAAAGTGTTTATTTCTATGTTACAGGGTGTTTCTTCCTCATCTAAGGACTCTTCACTTAGGCAGCTACTGTCAGATTTGGAGTCCGAGTCAGAACATTCAAACTCATTTCTGCCTACCAGGAAATCCTCAATTTGTTTATCGCCCTCAAAGACCTGCCAATATTTTTCATTGTCCAGTAGTGCAGGTCTGAATTTGGTCTGAATGATGATCTGTTGGTCACTGGGAGGCTTATGATACGAACTAGCCATGCAGGCTAGTCCATTTGCAATTTTTTTCTGACCTCTAGGGACAAACACCAGATCGTATTCCACAAAAGTTTTCAATAGATCCATAGCATCATTCCTGTATGCCCCCAGTCTAGGATGTTTTGTTGTATATTCACCATTCACCTGTTTAATGATCAGCTCAGAGTCCCCATGCACAGTTATCCTACGGGCTCCTAATTTTCTCAACAAGTTTAAGCCTAGGATAAGAGCCTCGTACTTTGCAATGTTGTTTGTACATTTGAAGTGCAGGTTACATGCAAGGCTCTCTGCATAACCACTCTCTGTGTTATGCACCCACACTTTTGCCCCAACAGTTCTGTTGGTGCATGACCCATCGAAATTCATTTCCTATAAGGCTTCATTCTCGGGTTTATCATCGTTTTGTTCTTGGTGTGGTATAGGAACTTGTGAAGGGTGACTAATCAGCTGACGGCATTTTGTTTCTAGTTCACTTTGAGTTTTTGTTTTAGTGCACTGTTCAAATTTTTCTACGTCTTTCTCCTCCGAGTCTAGAGTAGCCATTATGTTAAAGTCAATGGGTTCTATTTCCTTGTTTGTATCTCTGTTTTGGGAGTCTGACCCTTCTGAGGATTCATCATTGCAAAGGATGAAGGAGTCAAGGTCTGTATGTACAGAGTATAAAGGTGAATTTTCAGGCTTTTCGAGGCTACTAACCAGGAATTTCATTTGTGCCTCTCTGTACAGTCTTTTAAGTTGGCCAAAGATTGGGATTGTGGCATAAGCCCCATCCATCTGCATTGTTCCTTGCAGCTTGGCTCCCCATGATCTTGATAATAACATGCCATACTTGGGTGGCACATCTGCCACAACAACATCCATGACCATACACTTGGCTGGAATCTGGGTGAGGCTCACACATAGATCTTTGATCATGCCAAGACACTTTACCCTACTAGAATCAAATGAATATAAGTCTTTATAGGGATGGGTTATCTCTAGCCATTAAGACTGATATAAAAAGGGGGCAATACCCCTTCCTGAAACTTACCTTCTATCTTTGGACCAAACAGAAGGGCAGGTTGATCATCACTCAGATTTACGCTATCACCTGCTTCCTACCAAATTTAATGCTTTCAAATTTGGCCTTTATATACATCCCCAGTGGCCATACTTCGCAGAGTGGGATGAGATTTTAATTTTGCACCTCACTTCAATGTGAAAGTGGACCGACTCTTGGGAATGTTCAACTTCTAGCGAGTACACCACCTTGGTGACAGAGCCAATGTGCTGATCCTCGTTATGTACAGTGTTTGTGATAGTTTTATCAGGAGTACTAATTGCAGTGTTAGTACTGCTTGTTGGTTTACCTTGTTTATCAGTGTTTTCGTTGTCTTTTTCTTTGTTCTTTCCAGAACTCTCAGCTGCTGATCTATTGCTTTCAGCAGTCACTTTAGAAGTTTTCTCAGGCCTTTTCTTGATGGTAATCTTAGAAGCTTCGGGTTTGGAATTATTTAGGATTTTCTTGCTCCTAAGTTCATACTGTCTGACCTGCATGATGGCATCTTCAAATCCAAGCCTGTAATACTTAGATTCTGATCTTTCCTCATTCCAATATGAGGGTGAGGGCTGATCTTCTTCTGTGTAACAGTTATGGATTGAATCTTCTGTTTCAAACATGTTTATTGTGTTCCCCTTAGAATCTTCATAGATTCCTCATCTTCATCTGGGAATATCTTGAACAACAAATTATGATCCGATCTTCTTGTCTCGTTGGGAGTGGCATTGTTTCTTCTAAAGCCTTGCCCTCGTTATGGTTTTTGATTGGCCAGGTTATCGACCGTGACAACCATTTTTTCCATCATTTGTTGTAGCTTTTCCATGTTTTTGGACATGCAGTCATTATTGGGGTCAGATGTGGAAGCTACATTGTCATCTCTATATGTTACCCTTTTCTCAACTCTCAATCTTGTTTTTTTCTCAATCAGATTTTCCTCTACACTCACTGCTCCTTTTTGCATGTCTTCCAATGTGTTGTAATCCCTCTCCCTAAGTTGGTAGTCCATGTTAGCATCAAGGCCTTCAGGGTACTTTACTAAAACCATACCTAGGGGAGGTTTCATGTGTGGAGGAAGAGCATTATAAATGTTGTTAAACCTTGTAGAGTAGTCCTGGACACTCTCTCCTACGTTTCTTTTCAGGTTCTTGTATTTTTCTAGGATTTGGAGAGGGTTGGCCTTAACTTCCCATTTTTTTATGAAGGTTTGATATAAAGAAAGAAGGTCTTGGATACTGTTAGGAGGTAGGATTTTGAACCATTTATTCACATCACCTCCTAAGCTCTAGGCAAAGATTCTCATTTTGACTGTATCATCATCTATTTCCATGTAGTCAAAATAATCTTCCATCCTATCTACATGGTGTCGGGCTGTGGTAGACTCTTTTACAGTGAAGTGTGGGATCTTTGACTGATAATCATTGGGTAAGGGTACTAGAGGCTAAGGTAAAACTAGAGGCGCATACCAGGCTGCCATGATGATTTTTTGATGAGGTAAAGGGTTGACATGGGCAGCTGGTATATGGATAACAGGGATATTGTGACCAACAGAAGACCGGTGAGTGGATTTAGGGTGATTGAGCCACAAGTTTTGAATGAAGTGAATATCAGGAGGTGTATATGGATGGGTCTGTCTATCCCAAACATGTTTACCACTTTAAGGTGGCGAACTAGGGAACTCACGGTCTGGTTGGTCTAGGACACTGAATGACCTATTTCTTGGTAATCTGTTTTGAGAGCCCAGGTCAAAAAATGGGTCTGATAGAGCTATAAAGTCTTATGGTGTAGAGTTAGATCTATGGATGTGGCTGGAAATAGTTGATTGTTTAGGTGTAGGAGATCTCTTGATGATGCTCTCAGGGTTGTCAACTATTTCAGGGGGTTTTGGGTTAGGATAAGCTCTTGTGTGAATGGTTCTTGAAGCCAGAATGTTGTTTTCTAACCAAGCAGCTTAACCGTACTTGTTACTTTTATTATGGATGATGTTGTAATGGCTCTGGTCTCCTAGTTGAGTCTAATGTGAACCAAGATAATCAGTAGGCCTACTGATCACCAGTGGAGTCTTTAAATCATTTAGGAATTATGGAGTCATCAGGTGGAAGGTTTAGGATGCTTCTGGAGGGTACACTATCCATCACAGTGCTTATGAGATGTCCCTTTTCAAGGTCAACTTCCAAACACAGCAAACTCAAACCAGAGATTGACTGGGAGGGCTTTTACCAGATATGTCACCTCTGAAAGAGTGTGAGATCTGGAGGCTACCTGGCCCTTTCTAGACTCTTTCTAAGAGTGTGGGAGAAACACAACAAATGGTATAGAGGTTGATCTGTGAATAGGAGTGTTTAACTACCAACCTAACTAGAGATTGTAGGTTTCTGATGCTCTTATGATGTAGTAAGGTGAGAAATACTCAGAATATCCCTATTGGAGTCGCCATTATGTTGGTGACGACAATGGGAGATAGACAAATGTTATCAGTTATTGGCTCTCAGATTTTTCCCCAGCAGAGTCACCATTATGTCGGGGTTCCCATGTTTTGGCCAGATTGGTGAGACCAAAAGGTGAGACAACATCAAACCACTTTCGGTATCTCTTCTATTTTTAGCTCCTCTCGGGTCCGCAGAGGGATTTCTACATAAGCAAGGTTTATGTCTTCAAGCTCAAAGGTTAAGATATTAGGCTAGTTATAGGCACAGGGTTTGTTTGGTTGCTGGTTATCAGGAAATAAGGGTTCAATGTAAGACAAGGATGAGCAAAGAGGATTAAGGCAGAGGTGAAGTATTCCAGGGAGCATTCAAGACCATTGGGCAATGGAGTCAGGAAAGGATTTTCTTGCTAATCCATATGCAGGCTTTCAGTTGGGCTATTCATATAAAACATTGGATCTTAAAGATGATAGTGTGGTATGGAATGGTAGGGAAGGAGGAACAATAAAGGTTTAGAACACAAAGTTGAAGACCTGAGAACAGAGAGAGACTTTGAAATCTCAATGATTCAGCCTCCAGCTTGAGGGATCTTAGAGAAGCCAAATATGTATACAGATCCTAGTGATTGCATACATCCCTAATCCCCAGTGTTCCCAAATCTTCTAGCTAAATCCTAACAAGAACATCTAAGAATAGATTCATTTAATTCATACATCAGCTAGTAGGAAATAACATCCACTACACTGGTTAAATCAACTAAAATCAATTCTTAGATAACACATTTAGTAGAAAACATCAAAGGCAAGGAGAGCAAGAACATAGGGTACCTAACGAGGGTAAATCCTATGCCAAATTTCTGATGCAAGCCAGTAGAAATGAAATGAAATGGAATGCAAGTTAAACACAAATACAAAGATAGAAAAACATCACTGCTGCTTTAGATCAGGATCCAAAGAAATGTGCTTGTCATATTAAAAAGCAACACCAGTCAAGTACAACATTTCCAATAGCTGGATACTCAGTCAAAATGCATCTTCCTCAGCCTATCTTACAACTTTACATAGAGACTTTGTCTCAAAAGAAACATCTTGTAATTCTCTAATAACTGATCAAAAACCTTTACAATAAGTTTCTTCATGAATTTATAGCTCAAGTGGAGCAGAGAAGGTAAGTGGAAAACTAAATGCAGCATTAAAACTCAGAAGAGGAAGAGGGCCAAAGCCTTGTTCTGCTTTAAATTCTGAGCATTTAGTTTTGGTACTCTTTGGATGAAAGAGTGGCCTTAGTCAGGCTTCCATTTACTCCAGGTATGTCTCTGGCGTACTCTGGAGGCAGTACTCTGTAGAGCTCTGGTGAATCTGAAAAAAAAAAAATCAATTCTCCAAGTCTGCCATGCTGTGTAACTAATGCTTCTGATAGCGTAGGACTGTTGTCAGGTTGGGAAATTCTCTAGGAACACGGTATATAATAAAAGCTGCATGGGCACTCTGTCCTTTATGGGGAAAACATTCTGCTAATGCAAAAACCCTGATATTCATAAATTTCTGCGCGCTGTACCCTCTATGTGCTCCATGATGTCTTTAATCCAGTGCTTTGATGGCTCTGGGAAGGTTTCGTAGAGTTCAACCCTGCTCTTTAAATGGCGATCATATAAATCACCCTCCTAGGCTTTGCTTTGTTACTTCGAACTCTGCACACGGTCCTTTCTGCATTTTTTTGCCGCTGTAATAAAGACGGTGAAATCATGGCGGCTTTCACCCTCTGATAATCCTGCAAAACCCGAAAACCTGTTAAGAAAACCATGCATGGAGGTGGTGGAGGAAACGGGGATGACAAGCATGGAAATGGTGAAAGCTGGCAGATTGCGACGAAAAATTAAATGCAAACCTTTGAAAAATGATATCTGAATGAAATACGAATGAAATATATAGGGGGACGGAGGAAAACGTGACAAAACACGTGGAATGGTGACGTGGTGGGACTTAGTCAATGGCAGGGCCTGACTTTAAATATGGACCGTCCGATCTCAGGAGGAGATCGAAAGTGGGAAACACGTCGGAGGGCGATGGACAGTGGGCCAGGGGTACGGATGCTTTGGGTTAACTTCCGCGAAACTTCATGGAGCGATCACCATTAGATGGACGATCGCAGATCAGACGGTGTATATGCATATCGCTCCGTGTCTTGTGCTGAACGATAATGTGCGATGGGTGGGTGGTTTTCCAACAGTGCCGTTGCCACGTGTCGTGTGATGAGTCGAATCGCTGGCCAAATGAAAAATACCGCCCACCTCTCAAAGGTGGTGCGATATAAACCGCCGGTTTCTTGCACAGTGTGCGGTTGCGGGGACCACTGGGCGGGTAAAATATGGACCGTTGATCTGCGGACTGAATGGACGGTTGAGATGCGATCGGGCAGGCGAATGGGGAAGTGACAGGCACATTGCGAAACAACGCTGACCGTCAGATCTTACACAGATTGACGGATGAGATTACAGCGCGGGCTATTATAACAATAATTCAATCGCATCGGAGGTTTTTGAGTTTACAAGGAAAAGGGCATGTATGAAACCTCCGATTGTGATAAGCATCCTCGGGCTGGCGGGTGGTTCTGGCGCCAGGTCACATGGGGAGGAATACGGTTCAGGGGTTAGTCGAAAAGGGCTAAGACCATTATAAGGTGGGAAATGGATTTTTGGCCCATTTTAATGCAATATGAGGGCAGCATTGGGTAACGATAGAGGGGATAAGGAGTAAATGGGCCAAACAAGGGGTGTGTGCAGGATGTAAAGGGAATTTGAAGGGAATTTGACAAGGGGAAAATGTAGACTTTTGGAGCACAACTTTTGCAATCAGTGAGACCTTATAAAGGGAGTCAGTAGAGGGAAAATTATCAAAGGCAAAGGCACAAGAGACTTCAAGGATGATGTGTCTTTAGGGGAGATGCATTCCTTGAAGGCTCAAAAACAATTTAGCACCCTACTTTGCTTGTCAAAAAATTTATGGGGGGCTAACATGTGCCTCAAATGAGAAATGCAATTTATACACTAAAATAGGTCCGAGCCTCTAAAGCACTGATCTCTGCTGCAATCCGAGTTCTTATTTGGTGACTGTTCCACCAAAACCTCAACAATTCGAGCTTCAAGAAATTATAACTCCAATTCCCTTGCAGATTTCAACTCCACAGGTTTGTCAATATAGGGTTGCAACAGGTCCGATATTATAGAAGATAAATTTCATATTTTAACCTAAACAAATGATTCTCCTCAGTCTCTTACTGCTTCTCTTCCCACCGAAATTTCGGGGATAGATATCCTAATTTCTGACTGTGAAATGATTGAGTGCAGCTTTATATATATTTTTGTTTGTCCCTATGAAGAGACACATCCATTGGAAGTGAGGCCGACTTAATATGACTGTGCATAGGTCAGCTTGATTGCAAATATATATATATATATATATATATATATATATATATATATATATTTACCTTAAAAATTCAATTTCTCACAAATTATTGGGATTTTCAAGGAAAGTAAATGCTCATTGGAAAGGAAAAAAATATGGTATAAAATATGGTATAGGATTCAATTTGGAAGGATGCCTCTAAGGTGGTAATTTTTTTTTTCTTTGTGACTGTCCTTAATTTTTTTGTGCAAAAAGTGAATAGGACAACATGGCTTCTCCATTGCTTAGCTTCTCCTTTGTTTGTCTTCTACATTATTTGGCTTATCAATCATAGTATCATAATGTCATCATCTAGGACATCCATGTCATCATTTAGGCCATCCATTTCATCACGATAGTATCCAACATCCATATCATCATGAAGGTATATCATCATGTATTCAATATTAGTGCAATAATATGTCATAGTGCAACATCATTAGGAAAGTTTCAAGGTAGTATTCCAACCATCAAATGAGATCTTCCACATCATCATCTAGTCTTCCAACCTTCATCAAGTGCATGCAACATTAAATCAAGTACTTCTTAGGGCTTCCTTTATTAGTGGTTTTAATTCTTCATGACTTGACATCTTCATTGATGGTATCCTAGTTAACCAAGAGTCATGAAATCATCATCTAGAACTAGGAATCTCAAGAATATTGACATCTCGGTCAATGCCATATTGACATCAATGAAAACCTTGATTAACAATCTCTCCCTTTGTCATTGATGGAAAAATTCTTGCCTTTCCAACATTCTCTCCTCCTTTGAAATCAATGGAAAATGGGGTACCCAAGTACTCCCCCTATCAAGCTGATTGTTTTCTTCATCAATAGTAGTTATTCATGGGTATGTTAACCCCCCTGCCATGGTACTCTTCCTTCTGGAAATGTGGTCCATGGTAGATGTGTCTACATTTCTTCAATGGAGTTTCTTCCAAGATATGATCTATCAAAGGATGATTTTCCATGTGTGACTCATCAAGGATTTTATAGGGCCCATTCACAGATACCTTCTGTAAGAATGCTTAAGAATCATAAGCTCAAGAGTCATAAATCTCAACCTAACTGTATCATCTCTTTTTGGAAAAGTCTCACCATCAAATACTTGGAATATCAAGGATGAATCCATCAAGTCAACAACATGTGTTGTTGGCTAGAGTGTTCAAGACACTTTCAGACCCAATTTTCTTCCTTCTCCATACTTGTGTAAATTTCTTCTCTGGCTTGGTTGTCATGGTTTTAGGGACCCAAGTCAAGTTACACTCACATGTCATTTGTCCAATGTTATGGAAATTGAAGCACTCCATATTTTTCATGAATGAGTAATGATGACTTCTTCTTGAAAAATTGTTTCTATAAGATTGGTAGGGACCATTATATTTTTCTTTATGGTATGCCCTAAAATATTTTTCCATGTGCCCAAAGTTTGTACAAGAATAGCAGTAACCAAGAAATATACTTTGGTACCTTGGAGATGAATATTTCTTTGATGTACTTATGAAGTATTTTTTCCTTGGGATTCTTTGATGGTATTCATTTCCTTTTGTATTCTTGACATCATTGAAAGTCTCCTTGGAGTAGTATTTCTTCCATTGTTGTCTTGACTCTTCTCCTTGCCTTTGTTGGAACTGGGAGCATCAACATTTCTTCTTGGCTTCCTCACATCCTTGTTTTTTGTAACATTATATTTCTTGCTTGAGGAATCTCCTGCATACCCAAGCCCTGATTTATCAAGGGGATACCTTTGATGACTTAGGATGTCATATAGGGTTTGAGAACTTTTCAAATTCTTATTTAGAAATTAAAATTCCTTTTTAAGAAGGACAATTTCTACTTTCAACTTTTCACAATCTTCATCTTTCATAACTAGCTGCTTCTTCATTTGTTCCATCATCCTTGTTACTTCATGTGTTTATATTTTTAAAGAGATGGCATTTGATTTTAGTAGGAAAATCTCTTCATCCTTTTCTTTTAGTTGAAATTTCATTGTTTCTCTCCTTTTATCACTTCATCAACTTTTCCTTCTATGAATGCCAAATCTTCCATCACCTTCTCAGCTCCTTGTGCATGTTTCCTTGATTCTTCTAGTTGATATCTAAGAGAGGAGATTTATTCCTTGTATTGACCAAATTTTCCTTTAAGTTTGTTCAAGTCTTCATGTATTTGTTCAAAATGGCTTGACAAAGTTTCTTCCCTTTTCTTTGCCTTATCCAATTGATTTGTAATGGATATGACTTCTTCATGTTGCTTTCTTTTGTTTTGATGAAAGTCCTCCTTAAGTTTGGTGAGATCCTCATCTCTTTCTTGTACTTGAAGCTTGAAAATGTAAAATTCCTTCCTTGTGTTGTCTTGGTCACCATCTTGTGCTTTCTACTTAAGTTCATCATTTTCCTTTTTCAAACTATTAATCTCTTCCATGGAAGCTATAAGTTTAGTCAGGAGATATTCTTCAAAGTCTTCTTTACTATCTTATTCTTCTAGTTCTTCGATGGCATTTATGTCATCACTCTTATTTTCAACTTCCTTAATGGATTCTAGATTTTCTTCTTTCTTTCCATCATCTTTATTGGGTATAAGGATGGTTTAAAAGGTTACAAGCTTTGGAACCTAGAAACAAGAAAGGTTGTGTACAACCAAGATGTGGTGTTTAGAGAGGTGAAAGATGTTTTTAAACATGAAGTCCTACCAAAGGAACCTGAGAAGATAGAGTTTGAGCTAAATGAGGAAGAATAAGACTATACAAAAAAACAAGATTAAGAAGAGGGAGACCCACAAACTCCAGTGGTGAGAAGATCAGTTCAAGAAATAAGGCATCTAGAAAGGTATAGTCCATCTGCTTCCTGTTCAATTTTTTCTTTAACTATCACTGATGATGATCCCAAAACTGTCAGGGAGGTAGTGGATTCAGAGGATGGAAAACTCTAGAAGGAGGCCATGGTTGATGAAATGCCATCCTTACACAAAAATGAGGCATGGTATCTGGTGGAGTTTCTAGCTGGAAGGAAGCCCATTGGGAGAAAATGGGTGTTTAAGAAGAAGATTAATGCAGAAGGCAAGGCGGAGAAATACAAAGTTCAACTGGTAGCAAAAGGTTATTCCCAAGTAATAGGAATTGATTTTGGTGATATTTTTTCTCTTTTTTCCAAGGTTACTTCTATTTGATTAATTTTATTTGTTGCTGCTGCATTTTATTTTTAGGTAGAACAGATGGATGTGAAGACAAAATTTCTTCATGAGTATTTGGAATAGGAGATCTACATGAAGCAACCTGAAGGATTTTCGGTGAAGGGTAAGAAAGAACTGGTATGCAGGTTAAAAAAGTCTCTTTATGGGTTAAAACAGTCACCAAGGAAATTTGATACCTACTTGGCTTCACCAGAAGAAAAAAGGATCACAGAGTGTATTTTAAATTAACTGGTGACCATGAGATTTGTTTTGTCTTGTATGTGGATGATGTGTTGCTGGTTGGAAATGGAAAATAAATTATCGAGGATTTGAAGACCCAATTTTTCTCCAAATTTGACATGAAGGATATTGGTGCTGCAAACTATATTTTGGGCATGGAAATCAAACTAGATCAGGAAAAGAGGAAGCTCTGGTTAAACCAGAGGAAGTATGTCGAGACAATATTGTAGAGGTTCTGATCAGGAGCTCAGGACCAAGTGTCGTAAAATGGTCAAAAATGAAGGTGCTCAGAACTAGTTTGAACCTGAACGACCGGATAGAGCTCGTCTTCCTGATTCTGGCGCCGTGAACGGTTCGAAAAACGGTCGCCGTATGCAGAAGTTATTCAAGTTTGAATATTTCTCAATTTGTAAAATGCAAATTTGACTTTGTGGAAAATTTTATTAAAAAAGAATATTCCACGAGAATATCGGGAATGATAAATGGAATATTACGCGGGAATATTCTGGGGAATATTCCATTTGCAGCCAATGGAAGGGCGCCACGTGGCTAGCCCAGAGGCCGCCACGTGGCCCCAGGTCGGATTGGAATGGCACGTTATAAAATTTTATGGGTCGAGGCCGGATTCGAACCAGCGACCGGTCGTATATAATCCACGTGTTTTACCGTTGGGTCAGAGCCATGATCCTTGTTATATGTTGCGGACGGAGTAGTATTTATGGTGTGTGTTTGTGTGGGCGGGGCCCGAAAGGGGGCCAGCCCCCTTCCCATAAAACCAAAGGCGCGGAACCAGTACCCAAAGCTCGGCGCGCAGAACGTGACGGATTAATACTTTGGGTTATGTGTTATATAGTGGGTTTTAAATATGAAACGTTGTTTTAATTAAAAAAACGTTTGAAACCGTTGCAAAGACCGCCGACCCACATGTGAACGCATTTTTTTATAACCATAATATTTATTGCCAGTTTAACCGTGCGGCCACGTTTGGCGGAGATTTCGGCAGTCCGCCCATTTTGGCGCCTTATCCATATTTAGTGGCGTTATCTACAGTTCCTCCACAATTAGTGGAGTTTCTCAAGGTGAAACTGGCAGTTCAGTAAATGTGGCATAACTTCTGCTAGGAGAGGTCTTTGAAGACAAATTGTTTTTTGATTTTGGGTCTCTTCGACCTTCTGGAGCCATTGGCACAGGTTTCACAGCCATATGAGGTCGTTTACAGGTGATTTTGCTTCGTGGAAGTTCCAGGAGCCACTAGGGCCAAATCAGTTTGGGAGCTGCATTGGGAATTGTGCAGCCAGTGAATGTGGAACGAAGGTCATTCCTGAAGTTTTTCAGCATTCTGAATCCATTTCTACAGCTCATTTTTCCTTTTGAGGAATTCTTCTCACTGTTTAGCTTAAGGGAAGCTTTAAGGGCCACCAGGGCCATTTCAGTGCTGGAGCTGTTTGGGGGCTATGTTCATCCATTTTTGGTGATTCAAAAGCCTATTTCTGCTATTTTTGACCTTCTGAGTCTAATTGCAGAGGTTTCAGAACCAATTGAGGTCATCTTCACCTCGAAATTCTCCATGCAAGTCTAAAGGGCCACCAGGGCCAATTGTGGAAAAGCACTGTATCAGGTACAATTTCACTGTTTAGTGTTTGGGAAAGAGCATGTTTAGCTAATTCCTATCTTCTGATTCTGTATTTACAGTCAGATCTGTCTTTCGAGACACTCATATTCTTGTATTAGCCTTTGTAGCATTTTTAATACAAGAGGACAAGCCTAGTTTGAGAGGTTTGGTCCAGCAGATGTAGCCCAGAGGAGGGGGTGAACTGCTTTATCATTTTGATGTCTTTATTTGCTAAAGATGATATGCTAAACAAAACTGATATAAAGTGTTAAACAAAAAATATACATAACTTGCATACACACATAATCACCTACTCAGCTGCAGAAAGTTATTTGTCTTATTCCGCAAGACATCAAATTTCAAGTATGTGTATGTCAAAGACTTCTAAGTGTTACTTCATTATTTCTTTAGGCAGAGCCTGTAGAGGGCCAGGTAGCCTCTGGAACTCATCCTCTCTTTAGAGGTGACATGTCCGGTGAATGCCCCTACAGTCTATCTCTGTATAAGAAATAAGAAGTTTCACATTTTCAGAGGTCACTTGGAGTGTATAGCTCAATTTGAAATTATGGGAAATGGATACCTTGCACCCTTAAACAAGTACATTCCATTTTCAGATCAGATGGTATCAGAGCACTAGGTTTGCTTGACTGACATCACTAGCTTGATTGTGTAGCTTGAAAGGTGTCTTAAGCAGTGTTGAAGATTGACTGCTTTATTATTATGCAAACTACTTGTTGTTTGAATTTGCTGAAGCTCTTTTGTTCATTTTTATAATGGCAAATTCCATAAGTGAGTTCTCAAAATTGTCCTCCTTCACAAGATTTTTTGATGAAGGCTTGAAGCAAGAATTTTTCATCATGATGAATATGGTGAGAGAAATGTATGAGGATGAAAGAAAGAGCTCTAGACTTCAAGAGCAGTTGAATTCCATGAGGGAAGAGAAGCAGTTGCTTTCTGACCAATTGCAGGAAATGGAAGGCCAACTCCTTGTTGCTAAAGAAGCCTTAGCCAAGTATCGGCTTGAAGAAGAAGGTGTGCATCAGCATGCACTTGAACAAGGGAGTGGTGAAAGCTCTAAAACCATTGATGGGATTGATAGTGTTCCAAAGGGAACTTCTTCTTCTTCTTCTTCTTTTGATTCACCTCCTCATGAAGGTAATGAAGGTGAAAGAGAAAGGTCTAAATCTGATTTCAATCATATTTCCTTTGATCATGTAAAGCATGGAAAATTTCCACACAAGCATTGGAAAAGAATTGCATGTTCTTTTTGTGGTTTGTTTAACCATGTTGCTTCAAGATGCTGGTTGAAAAAGAAAGCACACAGGAAGCAAAAGAGGCAAAGAGAACTTTCTCAGAAAGTGCTTAAGATTTGCTCAGTTTGTCAAAGGAAGGGACATGATGTCTCTCATTTTTGGACTTTGCATCCAACAAATCGTCCAAAGCGTATGCAGCTAAGGGACAAACAGTTTGGCGCAAGTGGATCTATGGAGTCCATTATTGATGTGGAAAGGAAAGTTTCACATGAGGAAAATTTGCAGCAGCAAAAGTCGCCATGGAATTGGCTTGGTGAGAAGTGGATGGACTTCTTATTGCAGTAAGTCATTACTCATTTTGTACATGCAAATTTCAGATTGGTATGCATGTATTTCAGTTGAAAAGTTGATGCAAGATTGCATGTAAAAGCAGTTTCAGTTGAAGGAATTTCTTAGTTGTTGCAAAATTTCGCCATGGAGGTGTAAAAGATGAGTATGATACTCACTTATGTTGCAGCAATATCTTTTGGTTCAGCTCTTGTTCACCCACATGTTTTTGGGATGATGTACTTGTGGGTATTTGAAAAGAAGAGTTGAAGTTGCACATGTACATAGAGGTTGTATGTGTAATTAGCGAACTGTATATAGTTCATTATACATGATACATACACATGTTTGTCAAGATGTATCTTGTTGTTTATCGACTTGTGTCGGTTGTGTGCACACTTGTTACAGATTTTGTGTGTCATTGGTATAGCACATCTCATTGTCAACTGGTTGTTGATGTCATATGTTGCACAAGATGCTTTTGGTGTCGTTTGGTGTAGAGAACGAAGTGTCAGTGCAAATCAGTGCAAGATTCCATGAGTTGGAAAGGCATGAAAGCAAAGAGGGCACAAAGTTCAGCAAGTGTCATTGCTGGTTTCAGTATGGCAGATTGGTATGGCAAGAAAACTTGGTCGGGATTCGGCACAAGTACATGGCTCATTCAGCAAATTTCGCCATGTGAACAGTTGGCAATTCAAGGAAATTTTTGGAGGTTGAAGAGAAGAGGATGTTGTTATTCTCTCATTTGCTGTACTACAGTTCATCTCAGCATTTCAGTAAGCTTTTGGGGACCAAAAGCTTCTCATTTGGGAGGTGTGATCAGGAGCTCAGGACCAAGTGTCGTAAAATGGTCAAAAATGAAGGTGCTCAGAACTAGTTTGAACCTGAACGACCGGATAGAGCTCGTCTTCCTGATTCCGGCGCCGTGAACGGTTCGAAAAACGGTCGCCGTATGCAGAAGTTATTCAAGTTTGAAGATTTCTCAATTTCCATAAAAAAATGCCAAATTTGACTTTGTGGAAAATTTTATTAAAAAAAGAATATTCCACAGAATATTCTGGGAATATTCCGTGGAATATTCTGCAAAATATTCTGGGGAATATTCCTTGGCAGCCAATGAGAAGGCGCCACGTGGCTAGCCCGGAGGCTGCCACGTGGGCCCCAAAGGTCGGATTGAAATGGCGCATTTTAAAATTTTTATGGGTTCGGCCGGATTCGAACCAGCAACCGGGCAGCAATTAACACAGCGTTTTTACCAATACACCACCGTTCATTCCTTGTTATATGTTGCGGACGGAGTAGTATTTGTTGTGTGTGTTATTTTGGGCGGGGCCCGAAAGGGGGCCAGCCCCTAAGGGCCAGCCCCCTCAACATACAACCGTGGCGTGGGAACCACAACTCCAATTCATTGGCGCGCTATTCCACCGGCGGTTAAACATTTGATATGTGTTATGGCATTATTAATTAACAAACGTTGGTTTATATTTATTGCAAACAGTTTCAAACTCCGCCCATATGAACGCAGATAACATCACACTTATTGCCAACGACTAACCGTGCGGGTGAATTGGCGGACTCCGCCCCTTTTGGCGCCACCGCCTTATTTGGTGGGATTATCTGCAGTCTTTCCACAATTGGTGGAGTTTCCCAAGGTGAAACTGGCAGTTTAGTAAATGTGGCATAACTTCTGCTAGGGGAAGTCTTTGAAGACAAATTTTTTTTTGATTTTGGGTCTCTTCGACCTTCTGAAGCCATTGGCACAGGTTTCACAGCCATCTGAGGCCGTTTGCAGGTGATTTTGCTTCGTGGAAGTTCCAGGAGCCACTAGGGCCAAATCAGTTTGGGAGCTGCATTGGGAATTGTGCAGCTAGTGAATGTGGAACGAAGGTCATTCCTGAAGTTTTTAAGAATTCTGAATCCATTTCTACAGCTCGTTTTTCCTTTTGAGGAATTCTTCTCACTGTTTAGCTTCAGGGAAGCTTTCAGGGCCACCAGGGCCATTTCAGTGCTGGAGCTGTTTGGGGGCTATGTTCATCCATTTTTGGTGATTCAAAAGCCTGTTTCTGCTATTTTCGACATTCTGAGTCTAATGGAAGAGTTTTCAGAACCAATTGAGGTCATCTTCACCTCGATATTCTCCATGCGAGTCTAAAGGGCCACCAAGGACAATTGGGGAAAAGTACTGTATCAGGTACAATTTCACTGTTTAGTGTTTGGGAAAGAGCATGTTTAGCTAATTCCTATCTTCTGATTCTGTATTTACAGTCAGATCTATCTTTCGAGACACTCATATTCTTGTATTAGCCTTTGTAGCATTTTTAATACAAGAGGACAAGCCTAGTTTGAGAGGTTTGGTCCAGCAGATGTAGCCCAGAGGAGGGGGTGAACTGCTTATCATTTTGATGTCTTTATTTGCTGAAGATGATATGCTAAACAAAACTGATATAAATTGTTAAACAGCAAATATACATAACTTTCATATACACATAATCACCTACTCAGCTGCAGAAAGTTATTTGTCTTATTCCGCAAGACATCAAATTTCAAGTATGTGTATGTCAAAGACTTCTAAGTGTTACTTCATTATTTCTTTAGGCAGAGCCTGTAGAGGGCCAGGTAGCCTCTGGAACTCATCCTCTCTTTAGAGGTGACATGTCCAGTGAATGCTCCTACAGTCTATCTCTGTATAAGAAATAAGAAGTTTTCACATTTTCAGAGGTCACTTGGAGTGTATAGCTCAATTTAAAATTATGGGAAATGGATACCTTGCACCCTTAAACAAGTACATTCCATTTTCAGATCAGGTTCAATATGCAAGATAGTGAACCAGTGAAGGTTCCTATTTCTGTATGTGTAAAACTATCTACTGAACAATGTCCCAAGACACAAGAAGAAGAAGAGGATGTGTCCTATGTTACATATGCAAGTGAAGTGGGTAGCCTGATGTATGCAATGGTATGTACTAGACCAGACATTGCACATGAAGTGGGAGTATTGAGCAGGTTTATGTCAAAACTAGTGAAGAAGCATTGGACAACAATAAAACAGGTTTTCATATATTTGTGTGGCACTAGTGATTATGGTATGTGCTACCAAGGAAGACCAGGATTGGACAAAGTTGTAGACATTCATGACTTTTTTGATGCAGACTAGGCTGGATATATGGATCAAACAAGATCTACAAGTGGGTATGTGTTTATCCTACTTGGAGGTGTATTCAGTTGGATGAGTAAAAGACAATCTGTAGTGGCTCTTTCAACTACATAAGCATAATACATGACAACCACTCATGCAAGCAAGGAAGCAGTTTGGTTGCAGATATTGTGTTCAAGTATGGGGTTGGTGCAACGAGCTATAAGGATAGACTGTGATAGCCAAAATGCAATTTTCTTGGCTAAGAAACCTGCTTATCATTCAAAGAAAAAGCACATTGATGTTTAGTATCACTTTATGAGAGATATGGTTGGGGATAGAAAGGTGTTACTCGTAAAGGTGGACACTTTGGCGAATGTTTCATATGAATTAATGAATTCTATGAGCATTGAGAAGTTCCCTTGGTGTAGAGAAATAATGGGCGTTGCAGGTATGGAAAAATGAATAAGCTCTCCTGTGGAAAGAAAACAACAAGTGGGAGAATGTTGGGTGTGTGTTATATTCTTTCCACGATTAAAAATAGGCGTGAAGCGGGAGGTCCCCTACGCTTGCACCAGGTGCAATGCTCTGGGAAATTTTTTTTGGGCCCTATATTAGGTGGGCAGACCCGCCTATGGTTTTGTGCATGGGTTTGCACATGGTTTTGGGCATGATGGTTTTTTGGTCATGGTATTTTGTAGATCCAGTCAAGGGAATTACAGTTATTTTCTAATCTAGGATTAATGGATTGGGGTTTATGAATGCTTTAGCATGTATATATATGTGTTGTAACACTAAAAGGAATATAATGAAAAATCAAGCTGGTAGTCTCAGTTTTGGATCTAGGGGAAAATTTTCATGTATATCTCTTTTATGTTTTATGCTCTCACTATTGTTTATTTTTTAATAATTCGTTTGCAGATAATTTTTGTACAGGGTTAAAACATACATCTCTGATATAGCTACCTATTTCTCATCCTCCTTTCCTTTCCTCTTATTTAGACATTGGATTGCATAGTGGCCAAACTTATTGCATGCAAAACTCTTAACTTTTCTCATGTCCTTCCTCGAAGTAGATCCCCCACTTCCCTTTACTTTTCCTCTGTCTTTTCCCCTTACTACAAGGGTTGCATTCTCTTGTTCATCATTGTCCTATTGAGTTTCTTCAATGTTGTTCCTCCTCATTTAATTTTGTATACAATCATCCCACAATATTTCCCATGATGTAAACCATGGGGGCTTATTCACCATTTTTGGAGTAAAAAAGTAAAAATATTAAAAGATAAAAAAATAAAAAACCTATTTTTTCAACTCGTATTTTTAACTTATCTCCCTACGGTTTTACTCAAATTTTGAGCGAGAGCACTTGTTGGATGCATAATTTATTTCCTTATCTAAGGAGTACCCATGTTGCATAATTTTGATGGACCCTACTACACAAAATGAGAAATACATGAAAAATGTGATTGCAATCACATTTTCATGTATTTCTCATTTTTTGTGTAGAAAGGTCCATCAAAAGTATGGAACATGGGTACTCCTTGGATGAGGAATTAAATGGTGCATCCAACGAGTGCTCCCTCTCAAAATTTGAGTAAACCTGTAGGGAGATAAGTTGAAATACGAGTTGAAAAAGTAGTTTTTTCCCTTTTCCCTCTAAAATTTGATGATGTAATCTAATCGTATTTTATTATTTCCACTATTATTTTACAATATTCCTTAGAAGGCCCATTTTAGACCTCAAAATTTCTCTAATGGAGAGAAGATTCTCATGTGCATTGATCCCCTAAAAAAAAAAACTTCTCAACTCTTAGGAAGACCACTTAAGGTAGTCCTGCCCAACTCTATAGGTGGTATAGTCTCATATATGATAGCAAACTCATCCCTCACTCGAGTGATTTTGATAAGGTATGAAGTAACATTGTCATTCTTGATCATTTTTAATGCTTTCAACTTCTCTCTAAAAACCATTTTCCTATTTTCATTTGATCTCTAGTACATATTAGTTAACGCTTCCAACATCTCGAAAACATACTTATTTCCTCTCACATGAGGAATGAAATGGTCCTTAATGACATCAAGGATCAATCTTCTTTCTTCAGTATTCTTCTTCTTTACGCCTACAAATACTATAGAATCCATAGGTATGGGCATTGCCTTCTTGAATATTTCCCACACCTCATTCTCATCAAACACATAAACTATTATCTCCCTTCAGTCACTAAGTTTCTCAATCCCTTATAACTTGTCTTTTACCCTCAAACTTGAAGCCTGAATTTACTCATTTGACAACCAACTCAATAAAAAATTGTTCCCCTTCTACTCAAGTAACACCCCACTACGTTGTGTCTTTCTGTTTTCTTGTTAATTTTATATTTTTCCCTCTTTTAGACTGACTCTAATACAATGCAGAAAAATCACACAAAATCACTAATATTTCACTTAGTGATTTTGTCAAACACTTAGCATACACTAATTTATATCTCCAATAAAACTTCAAAGTAAATGCATGCAAATTTACATTTACAACTTTGATTTCATGAGAAAAAATACAATGCTAAATAATTTGAAGCAGAAAATAACAATGGTAGACAAGCATTCATAAACATGGTGAAGTTGGGGCAAAGCCCAAGGAAAAACCCCCAAAGGGGAAAGCCCATAGAAAGAGATTTATTTTATTTCTTGAGAAAATAGGAATAAATTGCAGCAATACAAATAAACCATAAATACAACAACTTATCTCATTAATTTATGGTATCATTTCCTCGAGAAATGTGCCAAATCCACCCCTTGTTTTATGTGCTCAAATTGCTCAACAATTATAACTATTGTATGATACTAGACAACCAAGATTAAAACCTGTCTCTTCCTTGATTTGTATGCAAAAATTATCTCTGTTTCTATATAAATAGTCAACAATTTCCATCCTGCTCTTTTCCTTGTAAACCATGCCTCAAAATACCCTTCTTGTTGATGTATTGTCATTGTACCAACATGTAATGCTGAGTCTTTTTCATGCCCTTCTCCCTCCTTTGGTTTTCACTCAATCTTTGCTGCAATAAACCCTTCCTCTCAACTCCGTTCTCTCACATTAAATTCTCATAAATGCCCTCTATCTTTCTCACATGTGAATGTATCACACTTAATAGAATCATCTCTCTATTTCTCTTTATGGACTTTTTCTCAATAATGATTAACCTAACTAAATTACCTTCTTTTGAACTTATGGTTGAGATTCACTTTCAAGATTAAAGGTCAGGATTTAATCTCTCGTTAAATACACTTTAAGTTATTAATTTCACTTTAAATCATTAAATACAAAAACATAAAGTCACTTGTACTTTATAATATAAAATCAATTTATAATATAAAGTACATTTTTTCTTAGAAAGACTTTTTAATGTCCCTTCATGTTAGGCATCATCACATGAAGAAGACCTTCTAAGCTACGAAAAACCAACTCTTGTGTTAGCCACAATGACTTTTATGGATAGTTAGAAATGCTCCAACATGCATTTTCCTTTGCTCATGAATGTTTCATGCATTGTCCTTTGGAATAATCTTGGGAGTTATACCTACTTTCCTCACATGTGGAGATAGGTTAGAAATTAATATAGCTTGCAAGTGTATAACATGATGTCTTCTCGACCTGTTGTCCAACATTGAAAGTGATGTTGAAGAATGTAACTAGGTTCGGTCTTCATAAATGTATTTGAGTCATTATATAATGTACTTATCAAAATAATGAAAAATTATTTATCATTATTATTGTAACAATGACTTATTAAAGCATGAGTTTCATGCTTGGGTCATATTTTATTAGTCAAAGTCCCCATTGTGGACTCCTAGGATTTATATTGAGTCATTAAAGTTGTTGTATATTTTATGAGACCCTTCTTGGGATTTTGAATCATGTAAAAAGAATTGATTTTAAGTCAAAAATGAATTTTTTCACCTCCAGACCAAGTCGTCCCTTTCCTGATGAATTTGGCCTCAAAGAGAGTAATTCGACCCACAAGATGTTGGGAAAAATACTGAGAGGGGGGGTGAATCAGTTTTAAAACTCACTTAAACTTTTATTTTCTGTAGAAATTTATTAATACTGATGTATTAATAAATTTATACATGGTATTGGAGCAGTTTTGATTACTGGAGATTGCAATTGTGGATAATTGTTGAGTTTGTGTTGGTGGACAATTCGAATTTGCTGCTAAAATTTCTTGGTGCGGCAATTGAGTATTCATTGAAATGTATTTCAATGGGTTGTGATTGGAGCATGCCCTTGATGGCAACTCAAATTACATAGCCTGGAAGGATAGGATGGAGGTGGTGTTGGAAGATAATGGACTGAAGGAGTTCATCAATAGCAATGTTCCTAAGCCTAGTTCTAGCGATGCCGCATTACTTGAAGCATGGCAAAAGAAGGTAGCAAAGACAAGAAGAATTCTGTTGTAAGGTGTGAAGGACCATATTGTGTCAAGCCTTCATGGGAAAGCCACTCCATTTGCAATGTGGAAGGCTTTGACAAATATTTTCCAAAGCAACAATGACCAGAGGAAGTTGGCGCTGAAAGATAAGCTCAGAAAAATAAAAATGGAGAAGGGCGACAATATTCCAAAATATCTCATGAAGTTTGTCCACTGTAGGGATGAATTGGGAAGTGTGGGGATTACTGTTGATGATGATGACTTGGTGAGCTTGTCTCTCCTTAGGCTTCTGAAGAGTTGGCATAGCTATGAAGACTCTGTTAATGGACGGGAGAAACTGCCGGGTTGGGAGAGACTTTGGTCGGATCTTGTGCAGGAGGAGATAAGGCGAAGTACCAGGGATGGCTCTTCAATGAAGAATGATGATCAAGAGAATTTCACTTTGGCTGCCAAATCAAAGAAAGGAAAGGGGAAGAAATCCTATCCAAAATCTGAAGCTAAAGGCAAGAAGATGGATTTGTCTAAAGTGAAGTGTTTTCACTGTCACGAACATGGGCATCTCGCCACTAACTACCCACAAAAAAAGAAGAGAAAGAAGGCTGCTGGAGCTGCAGCTGGAGAGGCCTTAGCCTTGCAATTCGAACTTGATTTCTCTTTGATCGCATGCTTGGTTTCAAGCTCAATGGGATCGGTGTGGTATCTTGATAGTGGTGCGTCTTTCCATATGACGGGAGACAAGGAGTTGTTTAGTGACTTGGAGGAGAAGGATCTCCAAATGCATATAGAGATGGGCGACGATGGTAGATACAGTGCGACTGGCATTGGAACCATTACCTTTGAGGGGGAGTCAGTTAAACCATTTTTGTTGAAAGATGTTATGTTCCAGGTCTGAAGAAGAACTTGGTCTCGGTCACAATGTTGGAAGACAGAGGTTATGACGTTGTTTTCAGTGAGGGAAAAGCTTTCCTACGACATAAAACAACGGGTCAAACCAAGAGGATAGGGATTTGAGTTAAGAATATCTACAAGTTGGAAGTAGATGGATGCGCTGAAATGATGGGAAAAGCAGAAGAAGTGGTGAGTCGGGATGAGGGCGAATTATGGCACAGGAGATTGGGCCATCTTCACCATGGCGCTTTGAATATTTTGCAGTAGATTTCTACTGGAATTCCCAAGGGTACTCTTGCACAGTTAGATCAGTGCAAGGGGCGTACTATGGGTAATTTTGTGAAGACCACCTTTCATGAGAAGGAGAACTGTGCTTTGGTGATCTTGGAGATAATTCACACAGATGTGTGTGGACCTTTCTCAGTTGCTTGAACAAAAAAACATAGGTATTATGTTGTATTTTCTGATGACTATTCTCGTAGATGTTGGATATTCTTCATGTAGAAGAAGAGCGAAACATTATCAAAGTTTTGTGAGTTTAAAGCATTGGTGGAGAAGGAGTCGGGGAAGCATGTGAAGGCTCTATGGAGCGATAATGGTGGTGAAAATATCTCGAACGAATTCAAAGACTTCTGTAGCAAAGAAGAAATTTGAAGAGAACTCATAGCACCTCATAACCCATAGCAGAATGGGGTTTCAGAGAGGAAGAAAAGAACGATTGTGGGTGTTGCACGAGCTGTGCTGCATGACCAGGGCCTATCGATGCACTTGTGGGCGGAAGCATGCAACACTGCGGTTTATGTGCAAAACAGTTGTCCTCATAGAGTACTTGGCATGAGTACACCTGAAGAAGCTTTTAGTGGTAAGAAGCCTAATATTTCTCATTTGAATATTTTTGGCTCATCTTTTACATTCATGTGACAAAGGACGCCATGAAGAAGCTGGAGCCGATTTTAGAAGTTGGGATATTTGTGGGGTACACAGAAACACCCCATAATTATCGTGTGTATTTGCTAACATTAGATGGCTGATTGACAGGATATAAATTCAGGTGAAACTAGGGGTTGTAACTTGAGAGGGAGCTACACTTGCATGTAGAGGGAGAAGACCTTGTTCCCAAATATGAGCTTCAGGTATTGTGGATGTCCTGAGATGAAGATTGTGGAGTGGATGAGACCACTCATGCAAAACTCAAACAACAGGCTAGCCGACGTACCCTGAAGGCCGAGGCTGAAACCTGATGTGGAAAAAATGTAGGTCTACATCCTGGTGCAGAAAGAGACAGTCACCTGATCGATTTACTGGATACATGGCTCTTATGAGCAAGTGTATCGTGACAGAGCCATCTTCTTTTGAAGAAGCAGCATAGGAGCCCACATGGGTAGATTCCATGGTGGAGGAGTATGACTCCATTTTCAGAAACAATGCTTGGGAAATTGTTTCAAGGCTAGTGGGTAAATCAGTGGTAGATTCAAAATGGATCTACAAGGTAAAGCAAGCTACTGATGGGAGCGTCGAGAAGTATAAGGAAAGATTTGTTTCCTGGGGCTTCTCATAGATCGAGGGGATTGATTATGAAGAAACCTTTACACCTGTCGCACGATATTCTTCCATAAGGACCATCCTTGCTCTCTTAGCACAGATGGGTTGGCACATTCATCAGATGGATGTGAAGACTACGTTCCTTAATGGGATCATTGAGGAAGATGTGTACATTGAACAACCTGAAGGGTTTGAGATCTTCAGCAGCGTGTCGCATGTGTGCAGACTCAAAAGAGTGATGTATGGGCTGAAGCAAGCACCACGTGCTTGGTACACATGGATCGACAACTATTTCACTGGACTTGGCTTCACCAAGAGTGAGGCAGATGCAAACCTGTACCAAATTGTGGTGGAGGGTAAGATTTTAATCATTGTTCTTTATGTTGATGATTTAATACTAATGGGTGATGAGCAGTTGATACACTTATGCAAGGAAGATCTTGCAAAGGAGTTTGAGATGAAGGATTTGGGCCTCCTTCATTATTTCCTTGGATTGGAAATATGGCAGTGAGAAGGTGAAATGTTTGTGTCTCAAGGCAAGTATGCTCGGGAGATACTTGGTAAGTTTCACATGGAGGATTGTAAGCCCATGGATACTCCTCTTCCAGGAAATTGGAGGAAAGAGGATGCTACATTGGCAGAGGTAGTGGATTCCACTATTTATCGATAATTGGTGGGTTCACTCATGTATTTAGTTAATACAAGACCGGACATATGCTATGCGGTGAACCATCTTTCACAAGCGATGGTTAAGCCTACCAAGCTCTTTCGGAAGGCAGACAAGCATGTCCTGAGATATCTCAGGGGCACATCTGAGTATGGCTTATGGTACAGACAGACAGATGATGTGAATTTGCATGGCTTCACGGATGCAGATTGGGTAGGCAACCCAACAGACAGAAAGAGCACATCAGGAGGGGTTTTCAGTATCGGATCTACAACAGTTTCTTGGTACAGCAGGAAACAAAGATCCGTGGCACTCAGTTCAGCAGAAATAGAATACATGGCAGCAAGTCAAGCCGCATGTGAGGCTATCTGGATGAGGAAGATCTTGGTCAGTTTGTTCGGTTCACATTTAGATCCTACAGTGATACATTGTGATAATCAGAGTTGCATTAAACTCTCGATTAATCATGTGTTTCATGATAGATCTAAATATATTGATATATGGTATCATCATATCAGAGATTGTGTGCAGCGGAAGATCATGTTGCTTCAGTACATTCCTACGGAAGATCAAGATGCAGACATTCTAACGAAGGCGCTCGGCAGGAGAAAATTTGAATACCATAGAGGCAGGATCAGGGTTAAGGATAATCCCTATCTTGTTGAGAGGGAGTGTTGAAATTCAACAAGATGATGAGCTTAGTGAAAAGAAAGCACCTTCACTAAGTGGGGCTCGCAGGCTATTTTTAGGTGTATGTCTATTTTTAGACATGGTGAGCATATTCTATAAGTTGCAGGATTCTATTTGTATATGGTTGGTCAAATGTGGAAAATAGATGAAATTATATTTTTAGAATATTGGGCAAAGTCTATTTATAGATTGTCGATCTAAAAATAGATGCATGTCGATTATTATTAGCTCTTAATAATAATCCGACAATAAACATCAACTTATTCTCTTGGAGCACTTTATTTCAGTATACATATTTGGAAAATCAGTGGGCTGAAGGAATTACACAATTCCTAGGGTTTATTGGTGGCTCATGCATGAGGACACAGTTAGAAATGAAGTGGAAAATTTATGACAGAGTTGGAAGAGTATTTTATGAAGTTGTTATTTATTTTAACTCAGTTAAGTGAGTTAAACTCAATTGAGATAGATATATCTAGTCTAACTGAAAGATATACTAGTGAGAGTTAAGCGAATTAATTCACAACTATTAACTCACTAACAAATGAACAAAAACAACAGTTAACTGATCTGAAAATGGAATGTACTTGTTTAAGGATGCAAGGTATCCATTTCCCATAATTTCAAATGTGAGCTATACACTCCAAGTGACCTCTGAAAATGTGAAAACTTCTTATTTCTTATACAGAGATAGACTGTAGGGGCATTCACCGGACATGTCACCTCTAAAGAGAGGATGAGTTCCAGAGGCTACCTGGCCCTCTACAGGCTCTGCCTAAAGAAATAATGAAGTAAACACTTAGAATTCTTTGACATACACATACTTGAAGTTTGATGTCTTGCGGAATAAGACAAATAACTTTCTGCAGCTGAGTAGGTGATTATGTGTGTATGCAAGTTATGTATATTTGTTGTTTAACACTTTATATCAATTTTTTTTAGCATATCATCTTCAGCAAATAAAGACATCAAAATGATAAAGCAGTTCACCCCCCCTCTGGGCTACATCTGTTGGACCAAGCCTCTCAAACTAGGCTTGTCCTCTTGTATTAAAAATGCTACAAAGGCTAATACAAGAATATGAGTGTCTCGAAAGACAGATCTGACTGTAAATACAGAATCAGAAGATAGGAATTAGCTAAACATGCTATTTCCCAAACACTAAACAGTGAAATTGTACCTTATACAGTACTTTCCCCAATTGGCCTTGGTGGCCCTTTAGACTTGCATGGAGAATTTCGAGGTGAAGATGACCTCAATTGGATCTGAAACCTCTGCCATTAGACTCAGAAGGTCGAAAATAGAAGATATAGGCTTTTTAATCACCAAAAATGGATGAACATAGCCCCCAAACAGCTCCAACACTGAAATGGCCCTGGTGGCCCTGAAAGCTTCCCTGAAGCTAAACAGTGAGAAGAATGCCTCAAAAGGAAAAACGAGCTGTAGAAATGGATTCAGAATGCTGAAAAACTTCAGGAATGACCTTCGTTCCACATTCACTGACTGCACAATTCCCAATGCAGCTCCCAAATTGATTTGGCCCTAGTGGCTCCTGGAACTTCCACGAAGCAAAATCACCTGCAAACGACCTCAGATGGCTGTGAAACCTGTGCCAATGGCTTCATAAGGTCGAAGAGACCCAAAATAAAAAAAAAATTCGTTCCAAAAGGATCTCCCATGTGAAAGATATGGCATATTTACTAACTGCCAGTCTGGCCTAAACAAGCTCCACTAAATGTGGAGACACTGCCAGTTAACTGAACTAAACTGGCACATCCGCCTAATTTGGGGGAACCGGCGCTAAATTAGCGGCAGCATTAAATGTTGCAGTTAACAAACTCCTCGTTCACATGCGCAATAAGCGCTAATTGTTAACTGTTGAACGTTGCAACATTAAACCATATCTTATTTAGAATTTGAGTTGAACATATATCAAGTCATAAGCTTATGGTATAGTGGTAAAGCGTGGTGGTAGTAGCTGTGAGGTCACGGTTTCAAAACCTGCTGAGGCCAAATAAACTTTTAACCCGCCATTTCCATCGTGATCTGGGGCCACGTGGCGGCCTCCGGGCCTGCCACGTGGCAGCTTTTCATTGGACCAAAAATTACACAGTCAACTCAACAACGAATTGTAAATTGCCACTTGTCACAAGACGGTTGGTCCACAGGGAATATTCTGTGGAATATTCTATGGAATATTTCAAGGAATATTTTGAGGAATATTCCCCGAATATTCTTTTTTTAATATTTCCCAATTTCTAAAGTCAAACTGGCCTTTTTTAACTGAAATTGAAGAACTTCAAAGTTGAATAACTTCTTCATACAGCATCGGTTTTCAGTGCCGTTCACGGCGTTGGGATCGTATCGCCGAGGCCTATCCTGTCGCTCAGGTTCCAAATCAATTTGAGCACTTTCATTTTGAGCTTTTTCCCAAGCTCAGATTTGAGCTCCTGATCATTAACTACAGTGCATGTTAGTTCCAGTGGAGACCCAGTGGAGAGATAGGTGAAAGGGTGAGATGGACTATCCGTTGTGACTATAGTGATGCATTCAATGCATCTGACACAAAATGGAGTTGCCAATGAGGATTGTGCAGTCAAGGCAAGGCCAATTCGAATTCATTCAGGGGTCTTCTTCAGCAGGGATTGCGCAGTGGAGGTAGGCTGTCAAGAGGCAAGAAATTGGTGCATGGAGATGCAAATTTCTGCATGATAGTGTGTAATGAACCTACATTGTACTGAGATATTGATGTACTAAGCTTTGTATGAGATTATTACATGATTCCATTGATATACATAATATGGTAGTTGGGGTTTTTAGCTTTAAGCTTTCCTGTTAAACAACTGTGTTATGTGCGACTGAATTTATTCACATGTGTTTGCAATTGAGTTTTCAATTTCCGCAAGTTTAATTAGTGGAAGGATTATGTATTTTGCAGGAAGATAAATATTGTGAGATCAGGAGGATCTGTAATGCATCAGTATTAATAAATTTCTACATTTTATTTTCATATTTCTATATGCGATTTTAATGAAATCAAACTACGTATATACACGACTATTATGCAGACAACTAGCATATATCCAATCACCTTACTTTTTAGTTAATTAATCATCTATTTAAATTGAACCAATGTATCAGTACTTCATTAAGCATTCAATTAAAAAATAACCATGTGCATTAAGAACAAAAAAAACCATCACACATAAGCAACACACATGAACACCAAAATTTTTAGGTGGAAACCCAATGTGGGAGAAAACCACCATTGCTGTCATCTTTGTCTTATTTTTATTATTAAAAAAAAATTCTTAAAATATTGTATTTGAACTGACTCATACTAGCATGAAGACACCCACCTGTAGAAGGCTACAACCTTCTCTCATTCTCCATCACCCACTGGAAGGGGGCTCCAACCCCCTGATCTCGTTTACTGGCACCCACCGAAAGGGAGCTCCTACTCCCCGATCTGATTTACCAGCTGCTACTGGAAGGAAGCTTTGAATCCCTCATTGAAGGTTCCAAACCTTAGCACCACTGTGGACCACGCTTCATAAATGTTCACACTAGATCGACCTGATACAAAACATCACTTGTAGGCCACTTTTCATAAAATTTTCAGACTAGACCCACTACCTAATTTAAGCCTTATACCAAATATCAAAATTGAAATCGATCACTGTAAAAAATGACTCAATCATTGAAACAACTGAATCAACCAATCACTGAACCAACTGAGATCCAAATAAATCAACTCATTCTCAAATAATCAAAGAAGGTAGATCACTGTATCCGAAATTCCAATATTGAAACTAAAAACAACATCAACTCACTAAACTAACTGAAAACCCTGATCAATAAAATGTCAGAATATATATGCTACTTTACTTTAGAAAATACATGTGTATAAGAAAATTCCTTGAAGCATACCTGCGTACTGATCTCAAAACACTGAACCCTGAAACTGAATCACTGTCATTTTGAAATAAACTATGAGTTACACACTAAACCATTGAATTACTCTGAAATAATCACAAAACCATCACATATCTTCAATCACATACAACTAGCACCATCATCATTCTTCAACATAACAATCCTTAATCAATTCAACTTAAAACATCATTATTAAACCCAGATCAAAATGAAGACTTCATTGACATACATCAGAAACATAACAAGACTGATTATACTGATCAACCATCATATTCAAGAAAACCTTAGATTATACATGTGCTTTCCACAAAAAATTTCCGCGTGTATACACGCTCTTCAGGAATCAAGTCCGCGTACAAATTTGTCCAAAGTGTAGAAATGACACACGACTTACCAGAATGAAACCCGTGTATGTACGCGCCTTTCAGGTTATCAAACCCACGTATGCACATTCCTTTTAGGTTATCAAACCTACGTACAGATCTGCAATTATTGACTTATACCTTTGCTGTACATCATACCTATAGAAAGGAACTCATACATCGAAATACACAATAAAACATGTGTCATAAATAAATATCACAGAACAAACCAATCCATTATCAATATAGTCATTTTAGATCTATTGAATCTGATCTATCATCAAACTCCTAGTTGCATACTTAGTTTCAGATCAAACAATTCATTAATAGTTGTTGGAGCGAGGTCCCTCGAGGCACAATTTTTGTCATTTTGTATAATTTTGTATGTGCACGCTGCGAAAAGGGAGTCAAGGAGATTTAGGGTGGGTCAAAGTCTCTAATTTTGATGTAAATGGGCTTAAGGGTAAATTTTGGGTCTCAAGCCATGGTTTGAGACCATAGTATCTGTGCGCTAGGAGAATATAAATAGATAGATCGTGTCTAAGCTAAGTAGTTCCATGGTGTCATGAATTATTCATGTTTTGATAATTTTATGCATATGTAAAGGTTGTTTGGGTTGGGTTGAAAGGCTTCTGCTAGCTGTGTGTGCAGAGACCTAGTCTTGGATGTGTGCAGACTCCGCTGGCTGTGTGCGTGGGAGGGTTTTTAAGGGAAAGTTTATGTATTGATTGATAGATTTGAGGCTAATAGAAAGGAAATATTTTGGCGAACTTCTTATGTTATGAATCTGAGTTGTTTACTATTTATGTTCTGTTGAGATCGCACTGCTTCTGTCTTACTTATTGATTATTGAACACGGATATCTGTTATGATTATGAATGCTTATTAGATTTGTTTAAGTATTTACATTGTTTAAGATCTGGATTTGGCTCTGTTCTGTTTATTTGCGCTAAGGCGAACAATGACTCTGTGTTACTCTATTAAATACTACACATTCTCTATGATTATGTTGTATATCATTGAGTGCATCTCTTTATGAGTAATATTAGTTTAAAATCGGTTTGCTAAGGACCACTTCATTATTTTATCCCTCAGGGTGCGGAAGCCTAGTTCCAACACCCCCCCCCCCCATTTTGCTTCGGGTGAGACTTTGTTCTGCATAAGAAGATAACTGCTAAAAGGGCCAGTAGTTGGAGGGTTTGTTGGTTTATCCATAACATCTGAACCTAGTTCAGGACCCCTCAAGCCAACAAATGGTTTCATTTCCAGGACTAGGATCATTTTGAGGGATATTTGATGTTGTGACATCCGTCACGAAACGAATTACAAGATTGGATGAATAGAAATATCCTTGAATTTGAACTCCAAGAGAATAAAAGTACTAAGTTATTTGATGAGAAGTGGGTACCAAAATATATTTATACAAAGGCATATGAAATATTCTTTTGTTCCTTTGCACACAACCTATAGGAGTGGTTGTTGCGCTTAGCTGAATTCCATCACTGCATAAAAGATAATGTAGTCACTGAGTGGACTCTTGAATTGATCCATCAAGTAGAGAAGTTTGATAATAAGATCACCTGCGGGGTAGATGATTGGATCGATCACCTCTTGGGAGGATTTGTGACTGTATTTTCCATTGACCAATTTGTGTCATATTCTGAAGCAGAAAGAAGGTTTTTCAAAGGCCCTAGAGGTAAGTTCCCGCGCTCATTGAAAATTATATAGTGTGAATGGGGTTATCTGTGCGAACATATTTCTTGAATGCATGAAATAGGTCCAAATACGCGCAGTGGAAGAATTTACTGCGAATATTCTGAAAATTTTATTTATATCCCTCTCAAGCCTAGATCTGGTAGTGAACCCGAACCGGAAACTCCTAGCTCAAGTGACTCTGAAGAAGAAAGCTCATCAAAAAAGAAATCCTTGAGTTTGTTTCCCACTCCATCCACTCCACTTCTAAACACACATCACAGATCACCCACTCCACCACGAAGTCCATCTCCACCACCACCTCCACCTCCCCCTGAAGTAGATATGGATACATCAATGAAGTTACCTAAATCTAGAGGCATTGGAAATGACAACATTGATCACTTATGGTTTGTGACTGAGGCTGTATGGAAGGCTCAACAAGTTAGCAACATTGATATACAGAAGGCACAACTTGTTATTTCTTTCCAAGATCGCGTATTAGACTGGTACATCAGGTACGCTCAAGAAAACCCTAATGCTACCTTGGAAGAAATCAAAGCAACCCTAAAAGAGTAGTCTAAGAAGCCTAAGTCATATGCGCAACAGAAATGAAGGATATTCGTCAGGATCCTAATGAATCTGTATGGGAGGCCGATCAAAGGTTGAAGCGCACCATCAGAGATGGTGATTTTTTTATTGATGATAATTAGGATAAGGAATGGCTCATTGCTATGTTTCTCCCCCATCTGCGCCAACCATTAGGTCAGAAAATGATTGCCACACAAGCTGAGGATGTGGAAGTCGCAGTGAAATTGGAGGCTAACCAAACACCTATTACGTTGGGAACTCAATAGATTCAGAATCAATTGGAAGCCATGCATCTATAAATTCAAAGTTTGCGCAAAGACAAGGGCAAGGAGGTCTGCATAGAGGTGTGGTGTATAAAATGCAAAGATTTTGGGAACCATAAAGACCAGTGTCATTTCTTCAACAATTATTTGAATGCTGGAGGTCCTATTCCATTGAAGAATCCTGTGTGGTGCACTATCTGTCAAATTTTTGGATTACATGACACAAATTCTTACCCAAGGATCGGAAAATATTAGCCTGAATTGAAGAAATAATTTTGAAAATTCTGTTTGTCATTAGGGCATGATGAGAAACATTGTTGTACCTATTATATCATGCTAGATAAAGCTGAAATATACATAATGCAGGTTAAGACTCCATCACCAACATCCCCTTCTGGGCATAGAGGATTCCAAGGTAGAGGAAGAGGCCGAGGAGGTGGATCAACTAGCCGGGGAAGAGGACAAGTCATTTGCTATAAATGTGGAGATGCTGGAAATTATGTACGTGACTATACGAATCTAGAAAAACAGTCTTGAAGGTACTGTAGACAATTTGATCATGTTATAGAATATTGTCTTGTCTTGATTGCTAAAATGCAGGAAAAGAAGACACAGACCCCTACACAATATCTTCAGATGGTTTGTGTTGAAACTCATGAAGAATATCCCTGCGTGAATGTGGTCACTAGGAGTGGTGTAACCACCAATGAAGATAAAGGAAAGAAACTAACCATTGATGGATGGATTCGTAAAGCACCTGAAAACAAATAAGGATTTAATCTTCAACATACAAAAGAGACCTTTACTGAAGCGTACAGGGAATTTGCAGAAGGAAGTACATCAACATATGGTAGAAAAATGATGGAAGTAGGAAGGGATGAGGAGATCAAACCATTTATACAAGCATGTATAAAATTAATGCGCAACAAGAAGGAAATCTGAAATATGCAGGCGTTGATAGATAAATGTGTAGAGAAAGAACAATCCATGGTAGAACAATGAGCAGTCAATAAAATTTATACGAACAAGAAGAAAACATGTAGGGAGATGCATATGACCACGCAAATTGGTGCTTATGAAATGGACCAAGTTATTTTAGATCTAGGATCGGATGCTAATGTTCTATCTAAACAAACATGGTAGTTCATGGGAGAGCCAAAGCTGGAGTGGTCTACTATCCAACTACCCATGGATAATCAGGAGAAGATCATCCCTTTGGGGAGGTTGTCACAAGTTGTGGTCAATATAGAGGGTGTTAAGGTGATGGCATACTTTGAAGTCATACAAATTGTAGATGATGCTGATCCCTATCCTGCGTTGCTAGGATTGGATTGGGCCATTGACATGGATGGTGCTATCAATCTGAAGAGGAGGATGGAATTTTAAAGCAATGGAGTCAGGGTAATCATTCCTCTAGATCATGTAGAAGGCCAAAGGTATACTGAACTAATGCGCGCTGAGGACGAGATTGACCAAATATATAAGCTAAGTTTGCGTGAGGAAGACTAGATTAACCCAACAACAGATGGGAATCTACTACAAACTGGAGGTATATGGCTGCGGTGCAATGGTGGGAAAAGAAGAAGTGGTGATCCGGGATGAGGGTGAAATATGGCATAGGCGATTAGGCCATCTTCACCATGGCACCCTGAAGATTTTGTAGTAGATTTCTATTAGACTTCCCAAGGGTACACTTGCGTAGATAGATCAGTGCAAGGGATGTACTATGGGTAAGTTTTTGAAGACCACCTTTCATGAAAAGGAGAACCATGCTTCGGTGATCCTGGAGAGAGTTCACATAGACGTGTGTGGACCATTCTCAATTGCTTCAACAACAAAACACAGATATTATGTTATTTTTGTTGATGACTATTCTCGTAGATGTTGGATCTTCTTCATGCAAAATAAAGATAAAAAATTCTCAAAGTTCTGTGAGTTTAAAGCATTTGTAGAGAAATATTCGGGGAAGAAAGTGAAGGCTCTGTAGAGCGATAATGGTGGTGAATATATCTTGAACGAATTCAAAGACTTCTGTAGCAAAGAAGGAATTCAAAGAGAACTCATAGCGCCTCATAACCGACAACAGAATGGGGTCGCGGAGAGGAAGAACAGAACAATCGTGGGTGCTGCACGAGCTATGCTGCATGATCAGGGCCTACCAATTCACTTGTGAGTTGAAGCATGAAACACTGCGGTTTATGTGAAAAACCGTTGTCCTCATAGAGTACTTGGCATGATTACACCTGAAGAAGCTTTAACTGGTAAGAAAACGGATGTTTCTAACTTTAAGATTTTTGGCTCATATGTTTATGTTCATGTGACCAAGAACGCCAGGAAGAAGCTGGAGCCGACTGCTAAAGTTGGGATATTTGTGGGGTACACAGAAACACCCCATAATTATTGTGTGTATTTTTCAGCCAAAGCTTTGAAGATCTTAAACTTTTCAAATGCTTCGTATTTATGTTTCAATAAACCGATCCAACACATTCTAAAAAAGTCATCAATGAATAGAATATAGTATTTTTCTCCACGAGGTGACTTTTTCCTTACAAGACCACATAAATAAGTATGTATAAGTTTAAGAGGCTTACTTGCTGATCCTTCTTTGGAATTAAACTTCACCCTAGTTTGCTTACCAAATTGGCATGATTTGCATATGGTACTTTCAGGTAGAGTGATGTTGGGTCGATCACGAACAACTTTGAGTCTGCTAGATTTTCTTATTTGAGAGAAGCTCAAATGTCCCAATATTCTGTGCCATAACCAATTTTCTGTAGATTTACCTAAATAGAATTGCTCTTGGCCACCTTTGAATATATACATATTGCTTGGTGTTCTTGTTCCTTTTATTACGGCTTTTCCTGTGTCAAGTTCACGAACTACACACTATTTTGAACTAAAGACAACTCCATTTCCTTGATCACACATTTGAATCACACTCAACAAGTTATGCTTTAATCCATCCACATACATAATATTGTTAGCTTTAACCTTTTATTTGATAAAAACAGATCCTTTACCCTTAACGATAGCAGGAGAGTCATTTCCAAAAGTAACATTCTTTTCCCTCTCTAATGCATTGTATGAAAGAAGTTTATTTTCATCACCTATCATGTGTTGTGAGCATCCACTATCAATGTACCATTGATTTTCTTCTCCTTCTTCAAATAAATCTATTCCACAACTTTCAAACTGTAAGTCTTTCTTTCTCCATACCTTGGAACTTGTGGGTATCTGTTCTTTTGGCTGAAGTTTGCTCCTACATTCAGATTCTTCATGTCCAAATTTATTGCAAAATGAACATTCAATTTCATCTTGAAGAGGAGAAAAGTTGTTATAAGTATTCTTCTTTATTCCTATCTCATTTATTTTCTTTCTTGCTTCTCTGGTCATGATGGTTTTGTATGCAACACATTGAGCAACTTTATGACCAAAATTATGACATGAGAAACATTGACCATTAAAGAAGAAATTTCTACGATCATGGAACCTTCTATTGACGTTTACCTTTTGATTGATATTATTCATCCTTGAATTGAAGTGGTCATGCTTTACCTGGGCATTATATTTGTTCTTTTGTTGAGTGGTGAAGTGTTGCTGGTTGGCTTTAGCTGCATTTAGATAGATTGTTGCTGAATACTGAGAAGATTCACTGATGTATCCGAGCCCTGTCTTTACAAGAGGAGAGCGTTAACGCACCTTGATAATTTCATCTAAGGTTTCAGATCCTCTAGAAAATCTAAGATTTAAAGTTTCACTTTCTCAATTTCCTTTCTTAGACTTACTATTTCACATTCTAATTTCTCATTGTGCTTCTCCTTTTCTATAAGTTGATTCTTTAGAGTATCTATGGCTATTTTGTTCTCTTCCAAACATATTTTGAGTTGATTTATTTCTTCAAGAAAATAATTTTCTTCTAAAGCATCCATAAAAGTATCTTTAACCTCACTAGAGTCCTTTTCAAATGCCATGAGTAGTCTAATATCTTGATCAGATTCTCCTTCTTCACTAGTTGATAGGCCATCACTATATTCATGAGTATAAAAAAAATTTCTATTGACAAAACGTTTCTTATTAGCTTTTTCTAAATCCTTTCCCTTTTCATGATTATCTTTATGAGGACATTTAGTAGCATAATGACCAACCCTTCCACAAGCAAAACATTTGAAAGGAAGCTTACCTCTGAAACTTGGAGTGCCAAGTTGAAGTTTCTTTACAAATTTTATCTCATTTTCTTCTGATACATACCCTGATTCCGTTTTTTCTTCCTTGTCCTTTCCTTTTGTAGTAGCTCTAAGGGCAGATTCTTTTAATTCAGATGTACCTCCTTTCCTTATTTCACACACAGTCAGAATCCCATGAAGTTGAACAATAGTAAGAGTTTGAAGATCCTGCTTCTCTTCAATAGCAGACACTTTTGACTCGAATTTAGGAGTCAGAGATCTTAAAAATTTTTCTACTAGAGTGGTGTCACTTATGACTTCACCCAGACTTCTCATACGATTTACGATCTCATCTAGATGTAAGAAGAAACTAGAAATACTTTCATCATTATGCATTTTGATTTTTGCATATTGAATTCTGAGATTTTGGAGTTTAGCACTTTTTACCTTGGCATCACCTTCATAGCTTAGAATGATTTTTTCCCATATCTCCTTTGTTGTATTTAAATGCATAACTTTGAAAAATTCAAATTCAGTCAGACTCCCCAATAATGCATTGAAAGCCTTTACATTGGTTTCATATTTCTTCCTTGCTGCTAGATCTGCTGGAACTGAAGTTGGATATTGGTAACCACCTTCAACCATAGCCCAAACATCTGCTCCAAGAGACTGAATATAGGATATATTCCTTGTCTTCCAGAATATTAAATTATTTGCATTGAAGAGTGGAGGTCGGATAGATGTTGTCCCATCTTGATTTCTCATCTTAGATGATCTTCCTTCTAGCGATTAAGCTTCTTTAGAAGGACCTGCTTTGATACCAATTTTTGGTAAAAATACTGAGAGGGGGGGTGAATCAGTATTTACAAGAATCACAATATTTTACTTTTCTTTTACTGATTTCTGTACACAAATTTGATTAGATCACATAGAGTATGTACGCGGCTATCCTAACAAAAACTTGTGTATACCCAAATAACTTTACTGTTCAAATAAATATTCAAAAACATTCTTTAGCATAGATCATCAGTTATGCATCAGATAGTTAATCAGTAAACATGTGCAGTGATAACAGAATAAATCATCAGACAAGAGCATCACACATGAACACCAAGAATTTAAGGTGGAAACCCAAGTCAGGATAAAAGCACCGCTACTGTCATCTCTGTCTTCAGTATTTATTATATAGAAAACTGTTTACAATGTTGTCCTGATGCAGACTCATATCAGTATGTAGGAATCTACCTGCAAAATGCAGCAACCTTTTATTGTTCTTCAGCTACTACTGGAAGGGAGCTTCAACCCCTTGATCTCGTATACCAACCACTACTGGAAGGGAGATACAACCCTCCTAGAACACCAAATTCTACTGGTAGGAAGCTTCTACTTCCACACTGAAGGATTCAATCCTCAGACCCACTATAGACCACGTTTCATTAGTTTTCACATCGGATCCAACAGCTTCAACACAACTCAATATATAGATCAATATTAATAGCCATAGCCCAAACTTTAAACAAAACAATGAGATCACTGTAACCAGAAGACAATAATAAACCCAGACTTATGATCAACATGCAAAATCAAATTCAACCTTGATCATTCATCACATTAAATGCATACGCTACTTCACTTTACTGTAACTTGCATGTATACACGCTTTCCTGCACCACACCAACCTGCCTATAGATCTGTGTATACTGAATTTCTAGAATTTGATCAGACTCAAAAATAGATCTGAGACACTTAGTCATACTCTTTCAGATTTACAGAGCCCTTATTCAGTCAGCATCATCCAGCAGCTATAGGATTCCTGTAGCACTACAAGAAACTCTTGTAAATTCTACAAGAAACTCGTTCACGAAGGAATAATTTCTCTCAAGGATTTTTGAACTTAAAGGAGAGCATGATAATTTATGTTTTTCCTGTACCTACCATTCCCAACCCCTTATTTCACTCCATGCACAAGGATTCACTCTCTAAACCATATGTTGCACCATTAGCAGCTAGATCATTTGAAACTTGGCATGAGACCTCTTCACTCACCTATCCATCACTCCATTCCTAGCCTCTGTTAGTCATCCATAATTTTGACTTTATCTAAAGATGACCAAATCCAAACAACTCAGATTTCTAGAAACAATATTTTCAGAAACATTATGAGTTCTAGAAATCTCACTGACTTCATTATCCTAAGTCTATAAATTCATTAAAACCTTCATCTATGCCTTCTAAAATATAACCTTTTCTGACTCAGAAGAAATCTTGTTTCAGGTTATCCCCACCATTTTTACCTACATTTCATCCCCTCATTCTACCATTCCTACCCCTATGTTTATCAGTCCATTTCCCTCTAAAAAACCCCATTTTTCCTTCACTAATTCTTCATTTCCCTTAAAAATGCCTCTTAAACCATAAAAACCCCTTTTTGGTTTAAAAATACCCTCTTTTACCTTATCGAAAGCCTCCAAAAAAAGCCAAAAAGCCCACTTTTGGCCTATTTTCTGACCCTTTTTTACATATGGGTCTTAAGCACCTTTGGCTTAAACCCTCCACCCTTTTCTTCATATGACCCAACGCCCATAACTAGGCGCTAAGTCCCTATCCCCCTTTCATCTTAGCCCTGATCCCTTTCTTCTCCACGGGACCGCACCTCTCCCTTTTCTCTAGCCCCCCTTCCTCGACTTTTCTTTTCTCCGCGCCTGTGTCTTCCTCAATCAATCTCAACCGTTGATCCCATGGATCCAATGGTGATCTTTCCCTCCTCCCTTTAAACCATCCCCCCAACCATAAAAAAATATTCATTCACCCCGCGAGCAAATCTAGACCGTAGGTCCTTTAGATCTAACGGTCCACGTAAAAACCTGAGGCTTCACACCCTGCTCCCAGATTTTTTCGCTACCCGACAGAGTTGTACACGTCATCAATGGCCCCACCTTCCACTCAAAAAATCATCGCCCAACCTTGGCTTGCCACCTGGCCTCCACCATTCCCCTCTGCCGTGCAGCTTCCCCATTCGCGCTTAACCTCAGCCATGGATCTGGCTTCCCCAGATCCAATGGCTCACATGCAATATCGCGCGGATTTGTATGTCGTGGTTTAACCACCCAAATCAACGTGGAACTGCTGGTTTTGCGGAGGATGCCTGTCATTTAATGTATGGTATCACATTCGTTTGGGTGAATAACAATTACCGCCTAAACACTGCGTGAAAACCATTCGTGGTTTTCCAAAACCGCCTCCACTATTTCGCACCGATATTCAAATTTAAACCCTATTTTCGCGGTTCCGCCTATGGAACTCCTACCTCTGTACACTATTCCTCCTCTAAACATTTCTCCGACGCTCACAAACCCTAGAAAAGAAATTCGATCCCAATCCTGCAGGTTTTAAGCTAAATTTGTGTTTTTTGTTGCAGTTTTAATGGAAGTTTAGGCTCGAAAGTCGTCTCACAATCAAATTAAATGACAGTGTCTCTGGATGAAGATCCTGGAGGCCAAATGCATAAAGAAAAGGGGATAAGGGTTTAATCCTAAGGACGAAAAAAGTAATTCATAATCATTAATCAAATCAAAAGAAAACCCTCCAATACACGAGAAAAACCCTACACAAGAAGACAAAGCAAATCAGTAAAGAAGCGAAGAGCAACGGATCAAAATATTAATCATAGCTTAAGGGTAAAGACGAAGAGAATAAGGATAAAGAATAAGGAGATAAAGCAGTTTTTTAGAAGCAGAAACAGAGAAAGACAACAATGATGCATTATAAAGGCTTAAGGCAAAATCAAAGCCTTAAAGCAGAGGATTAAAGCCTAATCAAGGTTTTAAAAGATAAAGGATAAAATAAATAAATCAATCATAAAGTAGTAAGAAAGAATACCAAAGACAAATCAGAGTTAAAAGGCCTATAGACACACTTTTAATGATTAAATTAGGGCAAGATAGGCCTAAAGAGCCTCGAATACATCAACAGAGGCAGTTATTCATCTGAAAAATCTAACTGCCACCTGTGGCCTACTTTCTGTCCCAAAGGGAAAATTGGCAGTTATTACACAGTCAGAAGATATTTTAAGCTGTCAAAACAATTATTGTAAAGATAAAGATAGGCCTCAAAGTCAGACTTTTCACCTATCTTTCCTTAAGAAGTTAAGACAAAGTTATTAAACAAAGAAGTAATTGCACCTATTTCTGCCTTATGCCTTGCATGGTTTTCAAGGCTAGAAATGCATTTACTCTGTAATTAATAACATTTTGAACCCTAGATCAATTCCACCTCCTCATTTGCAGCATAAATACTGCATTGGAACTCATTGTAAAGTGGGCATTTTGATGACTCTTTGAAGTAATACATAGTTCTGCTGAAGTTGAAAGAAATTTGATGTTCTGGAACCTGTGGATGTTTTGAACTATTTGTTGATGGAGAAAGTTCTGTCATTGGATCCCTGAGCTTGGCTGTTGGTGAAGTATTTTAATCTATTAATGTTTTTCCTGTTTTCCATTCTGTTTCATCATTTATTACTATAGCAGAGTAAAAATTTTAGGCTACGAAATATCTCCTAGAAGCACCTTAGACCTGTTTACTCTCCATTGTTTTATGTTTTCCTCTGCTGAGGCATTCTAGAGAATTCTTAATTTCTCTCTTGAACCCTTATGCTTGTTTATTTCAGAAATAGTTCAATACAGTTGGCCTCAAGAATGATTTATGGTTTTCCTTTCTTATTTTCTGCCACTTAAAAACTGTTTCTGAAGTCTCCCTTCAAAGTACCATTGTCCAAAGTCTGCCAAAGAGGTCTGTTTTGATCATACCCTTTGTAATTGCTCAAATAATTGTTTTGAAGGTATTTATAGCTGTAATCAAAGATGTCTAGGAGTTCCCTCTTCTATGAATGCAATTATTTGTGAATCTTGAATGTTTTCTTATCCTTGAAAGTAAAATCTTTGGATGAAATAGAGCGTTCTTCGACTCCTAGATTTTATTTGAAAAGTTTGTCTTGGAATTATTATTTGTTGAAGTGTGGTTTCTAAAATTAATGGTTAACCCTGTCTTTGGAATGCCTCTTCATGTTCTGATAATTTTTTAAGTCCCTTTGTTGAGAAGTACATATAATTAAGGATTCTTAATTTCCCTTAGTTCTACTTTTCATTCTAAACCTTTAATGTTCATTTAATTTCACTTGAAAGATTTTGTAGATCCCATAGCCAAGTTAGATTTTCCCTTTGATACCCCTGATTCATTTAAAAACTTGTTACAAACTTCCACTTGACTCCATTGCCCAATGACTTAGAGATTTCCATTTTCTATCTATGCTGCCTAGATCATCATGTCCCATCAAACAATCAAACAAACTCATGCTTAATAACTAGCCTAAAATCAACCTTTTACAAGAAAACAAGTCATATATTTGCAAACAATTGAGAGATAACTCTCTGAGACTAGGAAGGCTAGGTCCTAGAACTCTAAATACTGGTTTTGATGTTGCCTTGTCACTTGGTATACCAATCTGCCAAATCACAGGACCCCAACATTCTGGCGATCACGGTGGGACAACTGAGTATATAGTCACATAAATGCATCTTAAAAACTCATTAGACCCTTAGTAAATCAAAGAAAATCAAGTGAACTATAGCTTCCTTCAAGCACTACCAGCTTAATGGTGATCATGATAGGACCTGTCTGAATCAGTGGCAATCTAAGTAACCCTTGGGATTCTAAGAGAACCTTATCAAACCTTAAAGAAATCAACTAGTAATCCATAGAGTAGACTCTATTTGTTTCACCACCTTAGCTAAGTGTTGAATTAGGTATAGGACACTCTCACAACCATAGAACTACAAAAACTCAGAAAACCCAAAAACATTTCAGATTGGTTTTTAAATAAATCATTGGTGGTGGACCATAAAACATTTTACCTTCAGAAAAGCTAAAAATTTCCACCTGGCGACTCCACTAGCCCCAGTAGCCCTATTATTCCTCTAGATCTCCAGATTTCCTTAAAACTGTGTTAACCAGCCTTGAGGAAGTTTAGAAACCTAATCCCCTATTATAGAAATCACTGTGAGAGGAAAAATATTGAAAAACAATCCTAAAAACCTCAGCCTCTCTAAATTTTGGAAACTAAAATCTGGCTTCACATAGGGTCAATACTATATCCCATACAGATCCTAACCATCCTACCATAGTTGACAATCCAGAGAGGATTTTGTGGTAAACTTCTAAATCTAGAAAACCAACTATTGATAAGACCATCCCAAGAACAAGATCTGTACCTGAAAATCTTACAGTCTTAAAAGATCCTCACTTTGACTTACCTCATACAAAGAACTTGTTCAGAAATAAATATCAAAGTGATTTAAACCAATCTGAATTTGAAACCACATATTTTCAACAGAGCTTTAGCAGAGAAGCTTCACCTTCTACTCCACCTGAATCTCAGCTTCTTCATCATTTCAGCTCCTTCCATAACAAATCTGCCCATCATCAGTTTGTTGGTCTAAGTGTTTCTTCCACTCCTGTACACACACACACTATTCAAAGCACTCCAACTCAGCCCACTTTCCCTCTTGTAAATCCACCTCTTGTAAATCCCCCATTATTTCCTATCATGGCAGCATGGTATGCTCCACTAGTCTTACCACAACCTCTGGTTCCCTTACCCAATGATTATCGATCCAAAATTCCCCTTTTCACTGGAAATGAACCTACTACTACCCAACAACATGTAGATAAAATGAATGATGCTTTTGATTACATGGAAATAGAAGAAGAGACCATTAAGATGAGAATCTTTGCCCAAAGTTTAGGAGGAGAAGCCAAGAAATGGTTTAAGGGTTTAACTCCTAATAGCATAAATGATCTCCCTTCTTTATATCAAACATTCATAAACAAATGGGAAATTAGGAAGAACCCTCTCCAAATCCTTTCAGAATGTACCAACCTCAAAAGAAACATTGGGGAAAGTGTCCAAGATTATTGCACTAGATTAAATATTGTTTATAATGCACTTCCCCCAGACATGAAACCTCCATTAGGCTTAGCCTTGGCTAAATTTACAGAGGGATTTGATCCTGAAATGGCCTACCAACTAAGAGAAAGAGACCCCTAAAATTTATAAGATATGCAGAGGGGAGCCTTAAGTGTAGAAGAAAATATGATTAAGAAAAGAGCTAGGTTAAGAGCAGAGAAAAGAGTTACATATAGGGATGATACAATGGCATCAAACTCATCGTCAGATACTAAAATTGATAACTTAGTGAAGGTAATGGAGAGAATGCTTGAAAAGATAAATATAAATAATAGAGTGCCCCCTAGAGAAAACCAAAATAACCCCCCAAACAGAAATAGAAACCCAAATTTCAGAAGAGACCCTAATCAGGATAGGTAAAGAGACAATGACCAACAAATTAGGCCTCCCTTTCAACAAAACTATGTTGATCAAGAAGAAGAAAAGGAAGTTGAAAGGTTGGAAGAAAATCATGTAAACTTGATAGGATCTGATAGTGAGACATATGTTTTTCTCACTGAAGAAGAACAAGGATTCTTCTCTTCAGAACAAATTGAAAACAACCATGAAGATTCTGAAGATTATAGATTGGGGTTTGAAAATGCAATCATGGAGGTACACAAACAATATAATCTTAGAAGAAAAGGTAGCCCAAATATTTATAATGACAAAAACACTAGTACTTCTGTTAAGAAAATTTCAGAAAATCAGCCTAAAAAGACAGCCAGTAACACCAACTCTGTGGCCAAGAAAACTGATCTAAATAAAGAAAAAAACAGGCAGCAAAGTGTTGAACAAAGCTACCCTAGTACTTATGCTAGTGGCCTTAACAAATCTGTCCCAAATAACAGTCCAAATAAATTTCAGCAAGTCAGAATTGCTGAAAGAATTGTAAATGAAAAAACATATGTAAATATGTCGAGAACAATAGTTCCTTTCAGCCTTGAAGGGGAAATTGCCAAGATCAAAATCACCCTACTCTTAGCTGAACTAGTAACTCAAGATGTATATAAAAATCAAGTTTTGAAAGCTTTGAATATAGGTAGTGACACTGATAATTTAAACTTGACAAATGATAAACCAGAATTATTATTTGGTCCTGAAGTTGAAGGAAAATACCAGGAAGGGGCTGTCCCTCCCTTCTATTGTCAGCCTGAATATACATAACAAAATCTTGCACAATGCCATGCTAGACTCAGGTGCTTCACACAATCTTATGCCCAAAGTAGTAATGGAAAGCCCAGGCTTAGAAATTACTAAACCATACAAAGACCTGTATTCCTTTGATTCAAACAGGGTCAAATGCTTGGACCTAATCAAATATTTATGTATCAATTTGGCACAGATTCCTGCTAAAAGTCTAGTTATGGACATAGTAGTAGCTGACATTCCCCCTAAGTATGGCATGCTTCTATCTAGATCATGGGGAGCCAAACTACAGGGGAGCCTTCAAATGGACATGTCTTATGCCAACATACCAGTGTTTAACCAAACTAGAAGACTATACCGGGAGGCTATATCCATGGCTCTTTGGAAGGTGGCCCCCAAGTAGTGATCTATCAGATAACTGATGATTCACTATTATTAGGTGCATAGGTTAAAGGGAATTTAACTATCAGTTGTATTATTAGTGAATTTCTTGGGAAAAATTATAAAGTCAGAGGAAGAATCATGATGGATTACATAGTCAAGGAAGGTTGATTATCCTATTTACTACAGATTAATTGCCTAGGGATTGTGTGAGCAAGGTTGGGCTAAGAAGGGGGTGAGAATTGGCTAAGTGTTGGTAAATTTTTACTAAGAATTGCTAGTAAGTTTTGAGGAGGATCAGGGTGAGACGATCGGTAGAGTGCATGATTTCCTCAGTGTGAGAAAGCATTGTATTGTTTCATGATTCTTTGACTATGTATAATATATGATAGAGGGGTTTTGAGCAGGTGCTTTCCCCAGATACATCTTGTGTTCTGTGATTGATAATTTCATTTCTCTTGGTTGCATGTGATTGAGCGACTATGTTTTATATTCCACAAATATAGTATAAAAATTCAATATCTTATTTTAGTACATTACATGATCAGATTGAATCCATTGATATAGAGTTTCTATATAATTTCTACATGATATTAGAGTAGGAACTTTGTGGGCGACGAGTTTGCACAAAATATGTGAAAATTTTGATGGTTTTTTTTCAAAAACAAATAACATATTTGGATTCCTTGCGAAACAATACCCAAATTGAAAAAAAATATCGGTCGAATTGGAGCTCGGATGAGGGAGATATCGTCGATTTAAAAGCAACTCTTTTTTAGAAAAGTTTGTGACAACGTGACAATTAAAATGTGTGCGAGTCAAGAACCTGCATGCACTTGAGGTACAAATTGCATGAAAATATTTGAGGAGAAAAGTAGAGGCTAGTAACTTGGTGGTTGAGAGGGTGCCTCTCAACATGCAGTCTCAGAAGCAGTCTCAAAATGTTGTGGAGTAGCTACAATTGGAGAAGAAGAAAGGAGACCGAGTGGAAGCATCCACTCAAGTAGATACCTCCAGGAGGGGGAAATTTTGAGTGATATGGGAAGAAGGATTACATGCAGTTATAATGTTGAATGTTGCAACAAGAAATAGTGAAATTGGCATCCGGAAACAACAATCTTGATCCTAGTGAAGATTAAGCACCTACATTAGGTGGGGTCCACACAGGCTATTTTTAGGTGTATGTCTATTTTTAGAATGGTGAGAAAATTCTATTTATAGCGGGAGTCTATTTATAGATGGTTGAGAAAATTATATTTATGGATGGGTGTCTATTTTTGGAATTCAAGAGCAAAGTCGGTTCATGGATTGCATGTCTAAAAATAGAATGCATGTCGATTATTATTATCTCTTAATAATAATTAGACAATAAACAATAATATATTCTCTTGAAGCACTTGATTTCTGTTAACTGATGTGGCAAACCAGTTGACTGAAGGAATTACGGGTTCTAAGGTTGGTTGGTGGGACATGTAAGCGGAATTCATTGTAATTGAGTGATACAAAGTTGCAACAAATTTGGAAGTGTAGTTATGTGAGTTGTAAAGTAGTTTAACTCAGTTGTGCTAGTTGTAACTAGTTGTAACTAAAGATACACTAGTGAGAGATGAGTGAATTAAATATTAAATTAATTCACATGGAGTGATCTCACATGCAATTGAAAATTTAATACTTTTAACTACATGCATGTCAAATCCAGTGGAGACCCAGTTGAGAGATAGGTGAAAGAGATAGTTTGACTATTAGTTGTGACATTAGTGGGTGCACACTTGCAACCAAACACACATTGGAGATGCATATGAGTATTGCGCAGTCAAGGCAGGCTAGAATTAATCATATGCATCTCCAAGGCTAGAATTAATCATTCAAAGGTTTTTGACCATCAGGGATTGCGTAGTGGAGGTAGGTTGTCAGGAGGTAGTAAATTGGCACATGTATTTCTCAATTTTTGTATGATAGTGTGAGACGATTGTATATTGTAATGAGAGCTCTTGGATTAGAGTTTTGTATGAGTTTGTTTCATGATCCATGATATATACATAATATATGATAGTGAGGTTTTTTTCTTTATGCTTTCTTGGTAAAAACATCTGTGTTATGTGTGATTGATCTTTCTTCATGTGTTTGCAATTGGCGATTAAAATTCCTAAAAGATTTAAGTAGAAGAGTTCTGTATTTAACAATGGCATATAATTGTTAGATAAGGAGAATCTAGGAAATACATAATTGTATTAAAATTTATACATGGTATCAGAGCAAAGAAGATTGCAATATTGAAGCAATAGTTGATTTTGTTGGTGGAAACAATTCGAATTTGCTGCAAGAATTTCTTGGTGCGACAGTTGAGTAAACATTGAAATGCTTTCAATGGTTTGCGGTTAGAGTATGCACTCGAGGGCAGCTCAAACTACATTGCATGGAAGGATAGTATGGAGGCAGTGCTTGAAGATAATGGCTTGAAGGAATTCATCGGCAATGATGTTCCTAAGCCCACTTCGACAGATGCTGCATTACTTGACACATGGAAAAAGAAAGTAGCAAGGGCAAGGAGGATTCTGTTGGAAGGTTTACGAGACCACATTGTCTCAAGACTTCATGGGAAAGCCACTCCATATGATATGTATAAGGCTCTGACGGATATTTTCGAAAGCAACAATGACCATAGGAAACTGGCGCTGAAGGATAAACTTAGAAAGATCAAGATGGGAAAGAACGACACTATTTTGGTATACTTAAAAAAGTTTGTCTAATGCAGGGATGAGCTTGGGAGTGTAGGAGTAAGTTTTACTAATGATGGTTTGGTGAGCTTGGATCTCTTGGGACTTCCTAAGAGTTGGCACAATTAAGAAGACTATGTCAACGGACGGGAAAAACTACCAGATTGGGAACGACTATGGTCAGATCTAGTGCAGGAGGAGTTCAGGTGGAACACCAGAGATGGATCTTCATCAAATCTTGATGATGAAGAGGATTGTGCTTTGGATTCCAAGTCGAAGAAGGGCAAGGGGAAGAAATCCCATTCTAAATCTAAGGCCAGTGAAGATGGCAAGGAGCACAACATGTCCAAAGTGAAGTGTTTTCACTATCACGAGTATGGACATATTTCCACAAATTATCCACATAAGAAGAAGAACAAGATGGCTGCTAGAGCTGCAGATGGTGAGGCTCTTTCCTCAAAATTTGAGCTTGAATTCTCATTGATTGCATGAATTGTGTCTAGTGCACTGGGATCGGGGTGGTACTTGGATAGTGGTGCTTACTTTCACATGACGGGAGATAAGAAAATTTTCAGTGACTTTGTAATATCCCAAAATGGGATAATGCATTGATACACAAACACAATATTTGTAACACAGAAAATGTACATCTAAGCTTATGATCAATACAGATATAGACAGAATAGCTGAGCCATTTTATTATATAGGAGAAGATTCAGTTACACAATGTACAAAAGATGAGTGGATCTAGCCAAAGAGATGGCCTAGAATCACCCTACAAACATGCTACAACTAGCACTGCGTAATTGGCGAGCTACTGGGAGAAAATACTGCGCTGTCCCTTCAACAGAATATGAAAATATGACTACAGAATGAAAAGGAAAATGTAGATCTATGGAAATTTGGAGCTCTGATGATGCCAAGATTCAAGATCTAGGCTCTATGATGGATACCCAAGATAACCCAGAAAGGCTTTTCTAGATCTACAACTTTGGAAAATCACCCTCTTAGAGTTTGATCCTTTGACTGCTGGGTTATGCAGATCTGAAGCTAGATTTAAAAAAATAGATGGCTGAAATATGTCACAAGATTAGATCTAAGCGTGAAGGGTTGATCCCTTCTCTAGATCCATAAGATAGAAGCTCAAGATCTAGCTCCTCAATCCTCCAAAGAAGGTTGCAGCTACTGCTACAAAAATGCTCATAAAACTGCACTGTAAAGGAGGGAGGCTCTATTTCCTACTGCAAAATATGGCTATGAAGCTCAAGTTTGATGGAAATAATGCATACAATGTGAAGGATTGGTCCTCCACTAGATTACTAGCTGAAATGCTAGCAACTTCCCTTCTCCCTTGGATCTACAAGACTGCACTGCGCAATTCCTGAAGGGATTGCTACTACTGGGAGATGAATAATAGATGGCCTGATTCTTGATATATATTTGAAGCACTAGAAGGCTAATATTGAATCTCAAGGTGATAGGATGAATCTTTCATCGGTTCCTCAACTGAAATATTGAAGGACAAACTCCTCCTCTCAAACTGATCTTTAGAAATCTGCAATTTCTGAATATGGATGTTCTGCAGAAAGTAGGAAAAGATATGTGGCAATAATGCCTGATGTGGAATGAAGTACAATACTCTTTCAAGAGATCACTCAATGAAAGAGGTGGGATTCCTGACCAGGAACACCGTGTGCTAAACAACACTTGCAATCATAGCTAAACAACCAAAGAAAGCATGGAATGTCACATGCAAATTCTAGATCTAAACAGATCATACATCAACAACAATCTTCAACATGACTTGTATTGTGCCTTCATCTTATTTATATAGATTATGATCCTTCTTATGCCTTGGCCCTTTTCATAACTGCATTGTACATGTGGACATAGGTATCCATGTTGACTGCGTTTTCATTTCATGATCTCCATCATGTGTGAGTGAAATGATCACCCTCTCCATCATGTGTGCATTAATTGCACCACTCCTCCATCATCTCATCATAAATTCTCTATGATATTATGTTTGATCTCTTCCAAGATCTTAGTTGACTGTATCAACCTCCATGATATATCTCATTAATGAGACATGATCTCCACTCCTTTCACAGTAAGTAATTTCTCTACTACTCCATTATGTAGATCTAGATCTGAAATATCCACATACACACATCAAAAGTGGATTTTATTCATCTTTGAGGATTATGGGTCCCTCCACCCTTTTATTTACTTAATTAATTAAGTTTATTAAGAACTGTAATATTCCAAATATCATGTGAAAATTTAGGAATATTACAGTCCTCCTCGACAAAATGTTGCTTGTCCTCAAGCAACTGCAAAAGTGGATGCTACGACAAACATCCTCTCTCCAAATGGCATCCTCATATTGAAGGTCTTCCCATCTGTCACAATGTGCAATGCATGTCCAGCTCCAAAGCTGCCTCTCTAGAATGTCTAAAATGGCCTCCAACTGAAAAGTTAGATACCCATCCTCATCAATGAATCTCCAAGTGGAAACCATATGATGACCAGAGATCTCCTCTATATATGAGATATATAAAATGAAGTGGTTCATTCCAAAAGTGGAAAGTCCCAACCCATGAACTATCTCTCCAACCCATGATACATAGAGTAGTTTACATCTATCAATTCCCTCATCATCAACCCTGTTGGCCATGTAGGAATCAAACCATATTCTCCCAATAAAAACCAATGCAACAAAGCCTTCTTCTGCCATGCTAGATCATCATTGTACCAAATGTAGTGGCCATATTGTCTCAAGAGAAGCCACCTTAACAAGGCATCTTGCTGCCCCATCACATCATCATTATACTATGTACAATGACCACAATTCCCCAACAGAAGCCAATGTTGTAAGGCCTCCTATTTCCATCCTCCAACAATGTCATGCAATGTATGGGAAGAATTCAGTCCATACTCTCCCAATAGTAACCACAGCAACAAGTATTCTTGCTACCACCTTACATTATCATGGTGCAAGTCATGGAGCAACAATATAGTAGTGAACATGTAAAATGTATCATCAACATAATACAAACAAGCTCCCTTATGCCACATCATGTGAGAGTTATACTTTCTCCCAAACCCAAGTACATACATGAACATGAGATACATTCCAAACAGAAATACATGTAAAGACATGAGACATATCCCAAACAAGAGTAAATACAAGGACATAAGATATATCGTGTGATGTCCAAACTCTCTTATAAACAACCAAAGTAGCCATGCCTTTTTCTTCTGCATTCTTCCAGTGATGTGCAAGGCATGGATCAGAAAATTATGACTCATTGAGTGGTAGCCATACTCACCCAAGAGAAACCAGCATAGCCATGCTTCTTGCTGGCATGTATCATATATCTGCAAGTGGTTTGGAAACCCCTTTCTCCATACTATCAAGCATTCATCCCAATGTGGATGATGGATCTCATTCTGCAAATACTTGGTATCCTCCCATTGTAGGACACCAACCTCCTCAAACTATTGAAGAAATTTTCACTCCATGATATGTTTAAGTGCACCTCCATTGAGATCTATCCATGATATTATCTTCTCATCAATGGCCCTCCAAAACCAATAAGGTTCTGGATCTGCTGCAGGTAGAAGTCTCTCTTTGAGCTGTGAGATGCTCATTGAGAAAGTGTCATCTAGAAAGGAGAAAATATTTCTCTTCTCAATATGTCTACCATCTATCATCTTTTCCTCCATTTATTCATGAATGAAGCTGCCATATGATTGCTCCCATGAGGAATAGGTCCTCTTCTTTTCACTGCTGCTCATTAACAATGTTGTAGATCTGCAAGGTGATACATGTACTGTCTAAAAGCAAGGCACAATGATGAACTCATAGCCAACCATTGTACATAAGATCATACTCATCCCATTTTCTGAAACTCCACATTTCAACTCAAGAGGTTGAATGTAGTTCATCCATGACAAACTAGGATGGTTCTTCATCTCTTCCTTGATTAGATCAAGGATCCTCTGTGTAGTGATATAATGATACTCCACATCAGCATGATGTTCTAACCCTTGGTCATGCAATAGCCCTATTTGCATGTCCCCATAAGTTTCAATAAGAGGTACTAAAAAAATATGAGATGAAAGTGGATGCATACCTTGGATCAACTAAGATTCAGAAACATCTTGCAAGAACACAAGAGTTTCCTCTTCCGGTACAAAGGTCTCTCCAACTGCTGGTAAGAGTGATGGTTGCACTTCTACAAGTGTACTAGCGCTATAATCTGTCTTTTCCTCCTCATGCATATAATCCATCATGCATGGGGCTCCAAATGTCAAGAACTAAAGACCATCTTGTAAAGATGCAAGTGATCATCTTCTTGATGTAAGCACATTTTCAACTGGTGGTGGTAGAGGCTCCTCCTCTTGAGTGATAATGAGAACATCTTCTCATGTACTATCTCCTCGATGATGGGAGATTTCACCATGTGAGATGTCTCTTGTTTCTTTCTACCACATATTTCCTTCAGTATTTGTATAAAATTTGCATAAGAAGACACTTTTATGTGTGACAAGTGACTGAACCACCAATTTCTTTCTTCACCTTCAAGGTGCAATGCTGCAAAATCCACAGCCTCTCTTTTTGATATAGGATATTTTAGAAATAATTTAAATAATTCTTCCCTCCAAGCCCTCAATGTGCTTGTGGAAGATCCATCAAATGTATGCAAGAATAATCTATTCCTCTTTCTTCTATTGCTACTTCTGGATCTCCTCTCTTCTTTGAGTTGTAGAAACTGTTGGAGAGAGAGATTCTCCTTCAATGCTCTAGAATGTGACTTGTATTCAGACAGATATTCACTTAGAGTCTCATGTACCAAGCCTTCATCATATTTAGACCAGTCCTATTTCTCAAAGGAAGTGGATCTAGTGGAATAATGTGAAGCTCTTTGCTTCTTCAATCTTCTTTGTTGCTGAAAAGAATTGTTGGGACCTTCTTCATCTTGAAACCTTCTTGAGATTTCCCCTTGCCTTTCTCTTCTTTTTTTATTGATCTCTTTAGAGATATCCTTCATGGATCTAGAGGAAAATGAGGAAAAAATTAATCCCTCCATATTAGATCTCTACTATATGCTTTTCTTATGTTGTCAAAATTTTCACAAGCTGAGCCAAAGATCGTGCTCTGATACCACTGTAATATCCCAAAATGGAATAATGCATTGATACACAAACACAATATTTGTAACACAGAAAATGTACATGTAAGTTTATGATCAACACAGATATAGATAGAATAGCTAAGCCATTTTATTATATAGGAGAACACTCAGTTACACAATGTACAAAATCTTAGTGGATCTAGCCAAAGAGATGGCCTAGAATCACCCTGCAAACATGCTACAACTAGCACTGCATAACTGGACAGCTGCTGGGAGAAAATACTGAGCTATCCCTTTACCAAAATATGAAAATATGACTACAGGCTGAAAAGGAAAATTCATATCTACAGAAATATAGAGCTTTGATGATGCCAATATTCAAGATCTGGGCTCTATGATGGATACCCAAGATAACCCAGAAAGGATTTTCTAGATCTATAACTTTGGAAAATCACCCTCCTAGAGTTTGATCCTATGGCTGTTGGGTTATGTAGATCTGAAAAATAGATGGCTGAAATATTTCACAATATTAGAAGCTCAAGATCCATAAGCTAGAAGCTCAAGATATAGCTCCTCAATCCTCCAAAGAAGGTTGCAGCTGCTGCTACACAATTGCTCAGAAAAAATGCGGTATAATGGAAGGAGGATCTCTTGCCTACTGCAAAATATAGCTATGAACCTCAAGACTGATGGAAATAAAGCATACAGTGTGAAGGATTGGTCCTCCACTGGATTACTAGCTGAAATGCTAGCAACTTCCCTTCTCCCTTGGATCTACAAGACTACACTGCACAATTCTTGAAGGGATTGCTGCTATTGGGAGATGAATAATAGATGGCCTGATGCTTGATATAGATATGAAGCACTATAAGGTTGATCTTGAAGCTCAAGGTGATAGGATGAATCCTTCACCGGTTCCTCAACTGAAATATTGAAGGACAACCTCCTCCTCTCAAACTGATCTTCAGAAATCTGCAATTTCTGAATATGGATGTTCTGCAAAAAGTAGGAAAAGATATGTGGCACCAATACCTGATGTAGAGTGAATTAAAATACTCTTTCAAGAGATCACTCAATGAAAGAGGTGGGATTCCCGACCAGGAACACCTTGTGCTAAACAACACTTGTAATCATAGCTAAACAACCAAAGAAAGCATGGAATGTCACATGAAAATTCCAGATCTAAATAGATCACATATCAACAATAATCTTCAACATGCCTTGTATTGTGCCTTCATCTTATTTATATAGATTATGAGCCTTCCCATGCATTGGCCCTCCTCATAACTGCGCTGTACATGTGGACATAGGTCTCCATGTTGACTGCGTTGTAATTTCATGATCTCCATCATGTGTGAGTGCAATGATCACCCTCTCCATCATGTGTGCATTAATTTCACCACTCCTCCATCATATCATCATAAATTATCTATGATATTATGTTTGATCCCTTCCAAAATCTTAGTTGACTGTATCAACCTCAATGATCTATCTAATTAATGAGACATGATCTCCACTCCTTTCACATTGAGTAATTTCTCTAGTACTCCATTATGTAGATCTAGATCTGAAATATCCACATACACACATCAAAAGTGGATTTTATTCATCTTTGAGGATTATGGGTCCCTCCACCCTTTTATTTACTTAATTAATTAAGTTTATTAATAACTCTAATATTCCAAATATCATGTGAAAATTTAGGAATATTACAGTCCTCCCCGGAAAAATGATGCGTATCCTCAAGCAACTACAAAAATGGATGCTGCAGCAAACATCCTCCCTCCAAATGGCATCCTCATATGGAAGGTCTTCCCATCTATCAAAATGTGTCATGCATGTATAGCTCCAAAGCTGCCTCTCTAGAATGTCTAGAATGGCCTCCAAATGAAAATTTAGATAACCATCCTCATCAATGAATCTCCAAGTGGCAACCAAATTATGACCAAAGCTCTCCTCTATACATGAGATATATAAAATGAAGTGGTTCATTCCCAAAGTAGAAAGTCCAAACCCATGAATTATCTCTCCAACCCATGATACATAGAGTAGTTTACATCTACCAATGCCCTCATCATCAACCCTGTTGGCCATGTAGGAATCATACATCACATCATCATAGTGAAGAACAAGAAGTAGAGACATATGGGAAAACATGAAACATGTCAAACCATAGTCTCCTAATAACAACCAACGCAACAAAGCCTTCTGCTGCCATGCTAGATCATCATTGTACCAAATGTAGTGGCCATATTCTCTCAAGAGAAGCCACCTTAACAAGGCATCTTGTTGCCCCATCACATCATCATTATACCATGTACAATGACCATAATTCCCCAAAAGAAGCCAACGTTGTAAGGCCTCCTATTTCCATCCTCCAATAATGTCATGCAATGTATGGGAATAATTCAGTCCATACTCTCCCAATAGTAACCAAGCAACAAGGATTCTTGCTGCCACCTTACATTATCATGGTGCAAGTCATGGAGCAGCAATATAGTAGTGGACATGTAAAATGTCTCATCAACATAATACAAACAAGCTCCCTTATGCCACATCATGTGAGAGTTATACTTTATCCCAAACCCAAGTACATACATGGACATGAGATACATCCCAAACAGAAATACATGTAAAGACATGAGACATATCCTAAACAAGAGTAAATACAAGGAGATAAGATATATCATGTGATGTCCAAACTCTCTCATCAAAAACCAAAGTAGCCATGCCTTTTTCTTCTGCATTCTTCCAGTGATGTGTAAGGCATGGATCAGAAAATTATGACTCATTGAGTGGTAGCCATAGTCACCCAAGAGCAACCAACATAGCCATGCTTCTTGTTGGCCTGTATCATAGATCTGAAAGTGGTTTGGAAACCCCTTGCTCCATACTATCAACCATTCATCCCAATGTGGATGATGGATCTCATTCTGCAAATACTTGGTATCCTCCCATTGTAGGACACCAACTTCCTTAAACTGTTGAAGAACTTTTCACTCCATGATATGTTGAAGTGCACCTCGAATGAGATCTCTCCATGAGATTCTCTTCTCATCAATGGCCCTCCAAAACAAATAAAGTTCTGGATCTGCTGTAGGTAGAAGTCTCTCTTTGAGCTGTGAGATGCTCATTGAGAAAGTGTCATCTAGAAAGGAGAAAATATTTCTCATCTCAAGATGTATACCATATATCATCTCTTCCTCCATTGCTTCATCAATGAAGTTGCCATATGATTGGTCCCATGAGGAATAGGTCCTCTTCTTTTCACTGTTTCTCATTAAAAATGTTGTAGATCTGCAAGGTGATACATGTGATGTCTCAAAGCAAGGCACAATGCTGAACTCATAGCCAACCATTGTACATAGGATCATACTCATCCCATTTTCTGAAACTCCACATTTCAACTCAAGAGGCTGAATGTAGTTCATCCAGGAAAAACTAGGATGGTTCTTCATCTCTTCCTTTATTTGATAAATGATCCTCCGTGCAGTGATATAATGCTGCTCTAGATCAGCATGATGTTCTAACCCTTGGTCATGCAATAGCCCTGATGGAATGTCCCCATAAGTTTCAATAAGAGGTACTGAAATAATATGAGATGAAAGTGGATGCGTAGCTTGGATCAACTGAGATTAAGAAACATCTTGCAAGAACACAAGAGTTTCCTCTTCCGGTACAAAGGTCTCTCCAACTGCTAGTAAGAGTGATTGCTGCAATTCTACAAGTGTACCAGCACTGGAATTTTTCTCCTCCTCATGCATCTCATCAATCATGCATGGGGCTCCAAATGTCAAGAACAAAATACCATCTTGTAAAGATGCAAGTGATCCTCCTCTTGATGTAAGCACATCTACAACTGGTGGTGGTAGAGGCTCCTCCTCTTGAGTGATAATGAGAACATATTCTCTTGAATCTTCATGTACTATCTCCTTGATGATGGGAGATTTCACCATGTGATATATCTCTGGTTTCTTTCTACCAAATATTTCCTTCAGTATTTGTATAAAATCTGCATAAGCAGACACTTTTATGTGTGACAAGTGATTGAACCACCAATTTCTTGCTTCACCTTCAAGGTGCAGCGCTGCAAAATCCACAACCTCTCTTTCTGATATAGGATATTTCAGAAATAATGTAAATAATTCTTCCCTCCAAGCCCTCAATGTGCTTGTGGAAGATCCATCTAATGTAGGCAAGAATAATCTATGCCTCTTTCTTCTATTGCTAATTCTGGATCTCCTCTCTTCTTTGAGTTGCATAAATTGTTGGAGAGAGAGATTCTCCTTCAATGCTCTAGGCTATGACTTGTATTTAGACATACATTCTCTTAGGGTCTCATGCCCCAAGCCTTCATCATATTCAGACCAGTCCTCTTTCTCAAAGGAAGTGGATCTAGTGGAATAATGTGAAGCTATTTGCTTCTCCGGTCTTCTTTGTTGCTGAAAAGAAGTGTTGTGACCTTATTCATCTTGAAACCTTCTTGAGGTTTCCCCTTGCCTTTCTCTTCTTGTTTCATTGATCTCTTTAGAGAGATCCTTCATAGATCTAGAGGAAGATGAGGAAAAAATTAATCCCTCCATAGTATATCTCTACTATCTACCTTTATTATGTTGTCAAAATGTCCACAAGATGAGCCAAAGATCATGCTCTGATACCACTATAATATTCCAAAATGGAATATTGCATTGATACACAAACAAAATATTTGTAACACAGAAAATGTAAATGTAATTTTATGATCAACATAAATATAGACAAAATAGCTGAGCCATTTTATTATATAGGAGAAGATTCATTTACACAATGTACAAAAGATGAGTGGATCTAGCCAAAGAGATGGCCTAGAATCACCCTGCAAACATGCTACAACTAGCACTACCTAATTGGAGAGCTGCTAGGAGAAAACAATGCGCTTTCCCTTCAGTAGAATATGAAAATATGACTACAGACTGAAAATGAAAATGTAGATCTATGGAAATTTGGAGCTCTGATGATGCCAAGATTCAAGATCTGGGCTCTATGATGGATACCCAAGATAACCCAGAAAGGATTTTCCAGATCTACAACTTTGGAAAATCACCCTCCTATAGTTTGATCCTTTGACTGCTAGGTTATGTAGATCTGAAGCTAGATCTGAAAAATTGATGGCTGAAATATGTCACAAGATCAGATCTAAGCTTGAAGGGTTGATCCCTTCTCTAGTTCCATAAGCTAGAAGCTCAAGATCTAGCTCCTCAATCCTCCAAAGAAGGTTGCAGCTGCTGCTACACAACTGCTCATAAAAATTGTGCTGTAACAGAAGGAGGCTCTATTTACTGCTACAAAATATGTCCATGAAGCTCAAGCCTGATGGAAATAATGCATACAATGTGAAGGATTGGTCCTCCACTGGATTACTAGATGAAATGCTAGCAACTTCCATTCTCCCTTGGATCTACAATATTGGACTGCACGATTCCTGAAGGGATTGCTATGATTGGGAGATGAATAATAGATGGCCTAATGCCTGATATAGATCTAAAGCACTAGAAGGATGATCTTGAAGCTCAAGGTGATAGGATGAATCCTTCACCTGTTCCTCAGTTGAAATATTGAAGGACAACCTCTTCCTATCAAACTGATCTTCATAAATATGAAATTTCTGAATATGGATGTTCTGCAGAACGTAGGAAAAGATATGTGCACCAATACCTGATGTAGAATGAAGTACAATACTCTTTCAAGAGATCACTCAATGAAAGAGGTGGGATTCCCGACCAGGAACACCCTGTGCTAAACAATACTTGCAATCTTATCTAAACAACCAAAGAAAGCATGGAATGTCACATGAAAATTCCAGATCTAAACAGATCATACATAAAAAAATAATATTCAACATGCCTTTTATTTTGCCTTCATCTTCTTTATATAGATTATGAGCCTTCTCATGCCTTGGTCCTCCTCATAACTGCGTTGTACATGTGGACATAGGTCTCCATGTTGACTGCGCTGTCATTTCATGATCTCCATCATGTGTGCACTAATTGCACCACTCCTCCATCATCTCATCATAAATGCTCTATGATCTTATGTTTGATCCCTTCCAAGGTCTTAGGTTATTGTATCAACCTTCATGATCTATCTCATTAATGATACATGATCTCCACTCCTTTCAAATTAAGTAATTGCACTACTACTCCATTATGTAGATCTAGATCTGAAATATCCACATAAACACATCAAAAGTGGATTTTATTCATCTTTGAGGATTATGGGTCCCTCCACACTTTTATTTACTTAATTAATTAAGTTTATTAAGAACTCTAATATTCCAAATATCATGTGAAAATTTAGGAATATTACAGACTTGGTGGAGAAAGATCTCCAGATGCATATTGAGTTGGGCGACAATGGACGATACAGTGCGACTGGCATTGGTACCATTACCTTTCAGAGGGTTTTAGGTAAAATTTTTCATTTAAAATATGTTATGCATGTTCCAGGTTTGAAGAAAAATTAGTCTTAGTCGCAGTGTTAGAGGATAGAGGCTATGGTGTTGTCTTTAGTGAAGGAAATTTTTTCCTGGGACACAAAGAAACAGGGAAAGCCAAGAAGGTTGGGATTCAAGTTATGAATCTCTATAGAATTGATATAGATGGGATTTCTATAGATATTCCTACTGTTGGGAAGTGTGATAAAGCCATGCAATTGACACTCGAGAGGGAGTTGGATTTTCACGCAGGTAAGAGTGAACCTCGGGATGTGGAGCAGCCACAAGATGAGGATCATGGAGTGGGAGAAACCACTCATGTAGAGAAATTTCGTGCCAAATGGGCAGAGGGAATGCATGCATCTATACCACCAGGTGAGAGGTGGGGCGACATGCATGAGTAATCCCAAGAAGGAATTTCCGGGCAGGATTCATTGAGATGGTGTGGATCTCATGAATTGAACCTAGCTACGAGGAGCCCACAATACAACAATAGCAAGATCAGTTGGATTGATATAGTCAGATGTCATGAGGACATGAAATCAAAGTGACAGTGTTAGATACTGGAGTGCGGATTAGAGTTGATAGTAAGTGCAGAGTGCATGGATGCAGAGGTCAATAGCGCAGTGGTTCCTGAAGACATGTGCAGTTGGTACCAGTAGAAGTCAAAAGACTTTGATGATAGATGCATTATATTGATTTAGTTGTTTGGAGGCTATTTAGTTTTGAAAGTGTTGCATGTGTGAGAGACACTAGAGAAGTGTTGCATACAAGAGTTGTAGGTAAAATGCATGGAGTTGCATGTCGCATGAAAATACATTCCTTTTTTGTTGAGAGGGAGCGTTGAATGTTGCAACAAGAAACAATAAAATTGGCATCTGGAAACAACATCCTTGATCCTAGTGAAAATTAAGCACCTACACTAGATGGGGCCAGAACATGTTGTTTTTAGGTGTATGTATATTTTTAGAATGGTGAGAAAAATATATTTATAGTGGGAGTCTATTTATAAATGGTTGAGAAAATTCTATGTATGGATTGGTGTCTATTTTTGGAATGCATGTGCAAATTTGGTTCGTGGATTGCATGTCTAAAAATAAAATGCATGTCGATTCTTATTATCTCTTAATAATAATTAGACAATAAATAATAATCTATTCTCTTGAAGCACTTGATTTCAGTTAACTGATGTGGCAAACTAGTTGACTGAAGGAATTACGAGTTCTAAGGTTGGTTAGTGGGACATGCAAGTGGAATTCGTTGTAACTGAGTGATACAAAGTTGTAACATAGTTGGATGTGTAGTTATGTGAGTTGTAAAGTATTTTAAATCAGTTAAGTGAGTTAAACTCAATTGTGCTAATTGTAACTAGTTGTAACTAAAGATACACTAGTGAGAGATCAGTGAATTAAATATTAAATTAATTCACATGGATTGATCTCACATGTAACTTAATATTTACTACTGTTAACTACAAGCATGTCAGATCCAGTGGAGACCCAGTTGAGAGATAAGTGAAAGGGACATTTCGACTATCAGTTGTGAATTAGTCAGTGAACACTTGCAACCAAACACACATTAGAGATTCCTATGAGTATTGCACAGTCAAGGCAGGCTAGAATTAATCATTAAGAGGTTATTGACCATCAGGGATTGCACAGTGGAGGCAGGTTGTCAGGAGGCAGTAAATTGGCGCATGTATTTGCCAATTTTTGTATGACAGTGTGAGACAATTGTATATTGTACTGAGAGCTATTGGATTAGGGTTTTGTATGAGATTGTTTCATGATCCATGATATATACATAATATATGATAGTGGTATTTTTAGCTTTATTCTTTCCCGGTAAAAACATCTGCGTTATGTGTGATTGATATTTCTTCATGTGTTTGCAGTTGGCGATTAAAATTCCACAAATATTTAAGTAGAAGGTTTTTGTATTTAACAAGGGCATATAATTGTTAGATCAGGAGAATCCAGGCAGTACATAAATGTATTAAAATTTCTACATATACCTCCAGGTGTGAGGCGGGGCAATGTGCAGAATTAATTCCAAGAAGAAATTTGGGCAGGGTCCATTGAGATGTTGTGTCTCAGGGATCAAACTTGGCTACGAGGAGCCCACAATACAATAGTAGCAGGAATGATAGGTTAGATTGATGTAATCAGATGTTAGGAGGACAAAAATCATAGTGACAAATGTCGGATACTAGAGCGTAGATAAGAGTTGGCAGTAGTGCAGAGTGCACAAATGCAGATGTCAGCAGTAGAGTAGAGAGTCTAGTAGACATGTGTAGTAGCTAGCAGCAGTCAGAAGACTCTAATGATAGATGCATTATACTAATAATTTTTTCGGAGGCTATTCAATTTCAGGAGAGTTGCATGTGAAAAAAACACTAGAGACGTGTGGCATGCAAGAACATTCCAAAGGTACCGAATCGAGATAGGTTAATTTCTTTTTTGGTTGAGAGGGAGTGTTGAAATTTGCAACAAGAAACAATGAAATTGGCATCCAGAAAGGACAAAAATTGACCACATAATTGGTGTGGGATTCCAGTCACACATGAGTGAGGAATTTAGTCACACACTAGCGCTAAATGTAGGTGTCTAATTTATTTATCCCTTACATAAATTCGAAATTAAATTGTAATTTCATTTGATAACAACTTGTATCAGTTAACTAAGTCAGAAAGACTGAGTTATCTCAATAAATTAGAGTTGAGGGTCAAAGGTGAGGCATGTAGAGTGATTCTATTATTATTGGGTTCCAGTTGCAGTTAGTGCATTAGTTTAGTGCATGTGTAATCAGGTAACTCAAATTAAATGTGTTAAAATTAGTTTAACTAGTTATAATTGAGTGATGAGATAGTGAGAGGTCAAGTGAGTTAAATTATATTTAATTCAAAAGTAGTGATCTATCAGATAACTGATTATTCACTATTATTAGTTGCATGCATGTCAATTTTGATGAAGACCCAGTTAACTATCAATTGTATTATTAACGAATTGCCCGGGCGTAGTTATAAAGTCAGAGGAAGGCTCATGATGGATTGCACAGTCAAGGAAGGTTTATTATCCTATTTAATAGGGATTAATTGCCTAGGGATTGCATGAGCAAGGTCGGGCTAAGTAGGGAGTGAGAATTGGCTAAGTGTTGGTCAATTTTTCCTAAGAATTGCTAGTTAGTTTTGAGCAGGATCAGGGTGAGACGATCGGTAGAGTGTGGGATTTTATCGGTGTGAGAAATAATTTTATTTTTTCATGATTATTTTACTATGTACAATATATGATAGAGGGGTTTTGAGTAGGTTCTTTCCCTAGATACATCCTGTGTTGTGTGATTGATAATTTCCTTTCTCTTACTTGCATGCGATTGAGCGATCGTGTTTTATATTCCACAAATATAGTAGAAGGATTGGAAATATTGTCATTGATGGCAAAGGAGGCAGCACTCAGGCAAAGGAGGCAGTGCTGAAGCAGAGGAAGGCAAAAGAGGCACAGTGAAAGCAATAGAGGCAGCAAGAAGAAAGTCAAAATGTAACAGTCATAGAAGCACAGTGAAGAACCGTTATCGAAAGGTAGAGACAGAGGCAGAGTGACAGAAGCAACAGAGGCAGAGAGCCGTTACAAAATTCCGGGAATCGCACACTCCAACCGGCGTTATACATATAATACATAATCCTTATTCCGGGAATCGCTTAACTCCAGCGGCAATGCAATGCATATAATACAGAACCATATTCCAGGAATCGTACACTCCAACCGGCGTTATACAACACAAATATTATTCCGGGAATCGCCTACCCTGATGGAGGATACATATATATCTATCCATCATCTTACATATATGTGCAGCTCATCACATAAACAAAGGTCTAAGCTTAAATATATAAGTGGAGTGCTTTATTATAAGAACCAAGCTTTATACGGTGGAACCCTTCCCCAATCGCAATCGGAGAAAAGGTTCAATCAGCAGAGTTTTGTTATATGCTCCGATCAAAGACCGGACCCGATCCTGTTATATGCGGGAGTTAATATGAGCAAATCGCATCTGTGTTCTAATCGCATCAGCACTGGTCAATCGCATCGGAGAATATATGAGTTGCGATTGCGATTGGAAGTCTGGACCCGATGGAGGTATGAATTATAATTCAAACGTGTTTGAAGTCCTTTCCCAATCGTATCAGCAAAATACAATGAACAGTGGCCAATCGCAACACATATTAAAAGACTTGCGATTGCGATTAATAGTTCAGACCCGATGGGTGTATTAACAATGGTTTATATATATTTGAATTCCGGCTACTCGCATCAGAGATTATAAGAGCATCGGAACATATATTAAATGAGTTGCGATTGCGATTGAAGCCCGGACCCGATGGGCTTATTAACTATGATTAACAAGTGTTTGAGTTCCAGTTCTAATCGCAATCGAAAATTTGTGAAGGCGTTGTTATATATAAATATATATAAAAAGTTGTTGTGATTGTATTGAAAAGTGCCGCATGGTCTGTGGACCCACGGGCCTCAGCTTAAGGTGGAGGGCGATTATTAATATACGACTGTGATATATGTCCGTTCCGCTTGCGGAATATTCCACATCAACAAGACACTAATAGCATAAAAGGGATTGGAGTTCCTCCAGATTTACAGTCAGCAGATATAAAAGGAACAGTTACACGCATGCAATAGTGACACCACAGCAGAGGACAGAAAAGACAAAGACACAGTCAGAGAAAAGACAAATTCGCAGCAAGCCAAGAGAAAAAATGAGTGAGCTGGAGTTCTCATTTAAATTTGAATGTAAATGTTTTATTTAAATTTATATTGTTCTCCGGAAGAGAGCAAATATCCCACTGTAATATTAAAATAAGCACCTACAGTTACATTTTTTCTGAGTGAGATGAAAAGAGATGAGAAGGCAGAAGGAAAGGAGACATGGTTGTTCATTTCTAATTCCCAGTGGAATACAAACAACCATGAAGCTATTTTTGTATAAAACAGGGTAATATCCAAGGGGAGATAGTTGACGAAAAATGAGTGAGAGAAGAAGAGAGTATGCAGCAGAATTAAAGAGAGTTGAAGAGAATAAGCAAGCTGCAAGAAGAATGTGAATAAGGAGGAGTTGAGCAAAGAAGAAGAAGGGGCTGAGCAGAGATGATGCAGGTCTGATATAAGAGTTGATGAACAACAGAGAAGAAGGTACAGAACAGAGCTGATATCCAAGGTAAATCAGCAAGTATTTTTCTTTTGAAAGAGTAAGGAAGTTGGAGCTTCCCTATCAAGTTGTAGCTTGATAGATGTCAGTTGTAGCTGACTGAGGTAGGAGCCTCCTATAGGTTGGTGCCTGCAGAAAATAGATGGGAGTTGGAGCTTCCTTGAAAGTTGTAGCTTGCAGAATTGAGGTTGGAGCCTCTTGTAGGTTGGTGCCTGCAGGAAATCAGTGATGAGAGGGAGTCGAAGCTTGCCATTGCATCACAACAATAATAAGATGTGGTTTTCTCCCTTTATGGGTTTCCACGTATATCTGGTGTCTATGTGCATGATGTATATGTGTTGATATGATATATCTATTCTGCTAATACTTGCTGCTAACATATTAAGACTGCTGGTACATTATCTAATCTGCTTATTAATTGTTGCTCATAAATAAAGATTGCTCACACATTATGTTGATCATGAAATGAAGGTGTTAATAAAGTAAAATAAGTTTTAAAGGAAAAGTTTTAAAAGTCCATGAATGTGTTAAACTGATTCACCCCCCCCCCCCCCTCTCAGTTTAACTAAGAGTCCAACAATTGGTATTAGAGCAGGTTCCTTGTATATCAGTCTAACCACTGAAAGGAGATCCTAGGCTCTAAATATGGCTAGTAAAGAAGGATGCTCAACCAATAAAGCCCCTTTCTTCACTGGTGAAAATTATGCTTTCTGGAAAATCAGAATGAAGACATACATAATGTCTCTAGGAATAGAAGTCTGGGCTGCTGTGCAATTAGGATATGCCCCGAAGGAAAAACGAGCCACATGGGCGGGCTAGGAATGACAAGGACATGGTTCGTGTCTTATTGGTTCAAGTAAATTCGTCAAGGAAAGCCGCGGTCAAATCCATCCACGTGGAAGTCAACTGTGGAGTTCTATAATAATTTGGACTACGTTTCAGCATATCAAACATCTTTCACAGTAGTTTCCAAAGCTTGGAGAGTTAGTGACATCATCTGAGGTCCAGAGTTGAATTCAAGCACCCACCTTCCATAGTTTCGTTTTCCAACATGGCCATACTCCTATATCCGTGGCCTTAGTGGTCTACGTGCTGGCTGCTATCATAAACTTCAGGAGACAGTTACAGTTTATTGCTTTATATAGAGCATTTGCATACGCACGTAGAGTTAGTTGATAGTTGCTGAGTTGATAGCTGTTGAATTGTTAATTGATAGTTGATGTGCGTACTCTGTTATGTAGTGATTACGCTGCCTTGAGCCGTAATACTACCAGTCTGTAATGACTTGCCTTTTAATGTGAAAAACTCTGTTTTCAACTTAATTTGTGTTGAGGATCGTTACCAAAGCTGCGTAGAGGGCCCCTACTCAGCCGAGGTTCTGTGTATTAATGTTTATATTTTTCATTTCATTTCTTTAAACAGTCATTGTATCATAACCCATTACATGTTCATATTTCATAGTTGCTTCATTTCTGTTCATTAATTTCCATTGAATTCTTGTCTTTCATGTTTTTATGATTATTAAATCACTGATCAGTTTTCTTGTGCAGGTTTTAGGTAGACAGCCCGGGGCATTTTCATAGTATTTTAGCTAATGATATGAAACTGACATTATTCTGCTGCTAGTTTCCTTTTCATAGGATTTGTTTAACTTCAGTTTTGCTTTGTTCATTTCAGTTTTGTTTATCTGATTTAGTAGTTAAATTTAAATATATTAAGCTACTCATAGTGTCTTCGGTTACCTCCGAAAGCCACATCTGGACTGATGGTGAGGGGCTGCATGATGAAATGTGTAGTTTAGTATTAGTTCCTTTTCTGCAAATTTAGATATATTAAATCATGTATGACATCTTCAGTTTCCTCCGAAAGCCACAGCTGGACTGATGGCGAGGGATTGAATCATGTGTGTATGGTTTAGTATTAGTTTACTTTCTGCGAATTAAATATCAGTTACACAAGTTGTTTATGATTACTTCCGCAAATCATAGCTGGTCTAATGATGAAGGGTCAGAAAATGAATTGATGTAATCTGATTTAGATTTACTTCATTGCAATTTTGAATTTCCATAAGTGTAGTTTCTTTTGTGTTCAGTTGGCAGCAAGAATAGTTTAGTTTTCATGTTCACTAGTTTCTTGTTTTGATTCATTAGATTAGCAGCACTTTTCATTTCAGCAGTTTACTTTCTTTGTCATTGTAATTTCAATTTGCTTTTAAAGTTTCAAGATTGGTAAATCATTATAGGGGATATCACTTCCTTGAATAAATATAACCAAGCTTGCTTTTCACTTTAGAATTTCCATTTTACCTTTTTCGTACCTGGCAACAAAAGAGATGTCTCGTGCATTTTGACACATATAAGTGTATATCAAACTTCGATTCCGGATTAATGATTAAATGCAGTAATTTAGGACACACTAAATTGACCAAACATTTTGGCGCCGTTGCCGGGGAAGTGTAACTAGGTAGCCAATTTCTTAAAAAAAAAACATAAAATCATAAAAGAAGGGAAAACTTGATAAATTCTTGAAGTATGCTCTCCTCTTGCACCTAGTGTGATCTGGAGGATCAGAAAAGAGATTTATTGGTTTAGTAATTTCTTAAGTATGCTCTCTTCTTGCACCTAGCGTGATCTGGAAGATCAGAAAGAGAATTATTAGCCCAATTTTTTTTAAAAAAAAACTAAAAAAAATGACATGCATAGAGCAAGAGATTCTAGGGGAAGGTTTATAGCTAAAGCCAAGAGTTCGATTTTCATAACTCCATATTCTTCAAGGCATAGACCAGATTCACCAACATCTACCCCTAGCCTTAAGATATTTGGAAGTCAAAGAACAGCTGAATTAGAGGATTCTCCTATACCACCTACTAAAACCCACTTAGAAAATAAAGAAACTTTCTCTCATCCTTCCTTGGTAGAAGAACTAGAGGACTATAAGGACTCTAAAGAAACTATCATGGCAGAGGAAGTAATAAATAGAGGTGGAGGTAGAGGAGGAAGAGATAATGAAGATAACAATGGTGAAGGAAATAATGGTAGAAATAGGGACAATTTTCTTGGATTCCCTATAGTTGATGAGGAAACTCATGCAACAATGAAAAATATTTCACCATCTGTTCTCCCTAACTTTTATGGATTACGAAGTGAAGATCCTGAAACATTTCTGTTTGAGTTTGAAGTAGTGTGTCGAACTTATGACTATATGGAAGATTCTCAAAAACTCAAACTATTTCCTTCAACCTTGAAGGGATCTGCTTTGAAATGGTTCATGGGATTAGCCACTCAATCTATCAGGACTTGGAATGATATGAAGCAAACATTTTTGGATAGATACTTGGATTATTGTATGCCCACCAATCACAAGGATGAGGTATTCAAAATGATGCAAAAAGAAGATGAAAATTTGGAAGACTTAAGTGAAAGATTTCAATACAACTTGAAAAGAGCAAAGATGAGCAACTTAGATAATGAAACCTTGAAAGCCCTCCTATTAAAAGCCATTAGAGATGAATGGATAGAAATTTTAAACATGATGGGAAAAGGAGACATTTCTCAACTTCCATTTCATGATATAACAGAACTATGTATCCATCTCTCAAGGGGAAAATCTAAAACTGGAAAAGGGCCTAGGGATTCTTCTCTTATTAGGGCTAACAAATCTGCAACTGGATCAGTAAGTAGGGCAGAGATTGTTAATATGCTTGATGAGTTTAAAACTGATATCTTAGGGAGCCTTAGTGAACAACTAGACACCCTTAAAATCCAAAACAAGCAGAAAGCAGAAACAGATGCTTTAGCCATCTTTTGTCCGAAATGTAGAAAGAAACATGCTTTAAGGGAATGTCCCTTGGATGCAAAAGTTGTAGAAACATGTATGATTTGCTCAGAAAATCATGAGATCAAGGATTGTCCTTCAATCCCTGGACTCAAAGCTGTTTTTCAAGAAGATCCAAATTCAATAGAATCTCTCTGTTTTGTCGCAAGGAGACCTTGGCAGGGACAACAATTTCAAGGGTTTAATAATCCTATGAATCTTCAAACCCCACCAAATTGGACTCCTTGGCAACAACCTTGGCCCCAACATCAAAATTCATATCAGCCATGGGTACAAGGGATGCAAAATCCTTATGGGAGATTTGCTCAATTTTATCAATATCCTCCATCTTTTCAAAATAAACAAGCTCCACAACTTCCAAACCCAAATCCACAACTTTCATTGCCATTTCCACAACAACAACCTTCTCAACAAAATCCAAATCCTCAACTCATGCTCACATACCAACAAAAGACAAATCAACTTCCAGCTCAGCCATTGCCAAATCCTAACAATAAAAATCCTCAGAATACTTACATGGTAGAAGGACAACAATTTCCTACCTATATGATTGTTCCTCTCAATGATGTACAACTCAGATCTGGTAGAGTTTTAGAAAAACCTTCTATAGATATTTAAGAGCAAGATACCTCTGAGGAGGATTCTCTTCAAGTCAATAAGGGTTCTGAGGAAGCATCTCTTCAAAATTCAAACATTCAAAAAGAAAAATAAAAGTTAATCCCCACAACTCCTATATAAGAAACGACACATCCTTCATCTCCACCTGCTGGAAAGCCACAGATTGATAAGGGAGGTGGAAAAACAAATCTTGTTGCCTAACTATGACCAACTGAATAGATTGGAAGATATTTGTATCAAGTTATTACTCTGACTATTGAGAAATTCCTTTTCCCAGCAACTCTGCAAGAATCTGAGTTGATTTGAGCGGAAGAAAGCTAAAAGGACACGAGAAGAAAATCACCTGATAGGAAGATTGGAACAGCTATAGTGGGGAAAAATACCATACAAATATTAGATCCGAAGTCAATTATAAAGACCATATGATGGATGAAAATTCTAAACATTGAGATAAACAAAATTTCTTTATCAACATTATGATAATTGAATAGAGCGATTCAAAACTTCCTAACCTTCTTTTTACACCTACTTTATTGCAGCTTGCAGATCGATCGGTTATTAAACCAGATGGTGTATTAGAAGATATTTCAGTCTCCTTAGATTCTTGGGAATATCCAGTAGACTTTATGATTTTGACTCCCAAAAATAATCTAGGAGGACATCCAATTATCTTAGGAAGACCTTGGCTGGCCACAGCTGATGCTTTTATTAGTTGTAGATCTGGAGACATGTACATTTCTAATGGTAATTCGACAAAGAAATTTAATTTGTATCCTCCCGCAAGAGCAATTACAGAAATAGGAGACAATGAATGGGTCGATGATGAGAACATTATACAACCTGTCTTTACCATTTCTGAAATTAGTGAGGATAGTCAAATTCTGAACACATTAGAAAATTTTGAGATAACTTCAGAATATGACCCCTCACAATTTCAGTTGGAATCTGACATAGAATACTTATCATCAAGACAAATGTCTCTTTACTCTATGGAAGAGTTTGGTAATTCTGCTTTTGAGATTTTGCCAGAAAAGACATTGAATATCAACAAACATCTGGAGAAGTCACAACAAGAAGAACTAACCAGAATCTTGCAAAAACATTCTACTGCATTTGCATGGGAGTATACTGACATGAAGGGTATTGATCCTAAGACTTGCATCCATCATATCTATATTGAGAAAAACAGTAGACCAATCAGACAACCTCAAAGAAGGATGAATCCAAATCTTAGGAAGATAGTGAAAGAAGAGCTCCAAAAACTTCTCAATGTAAACTTCATTTATCCAATTTCAGATAGCCGATGGGTTTCTCCTTTGGTTATAGTACCTAAAAAGAATGGTAAATGGAGAGTATGCATTGATTACAGGGAGTTGAACAAAGCAACTTTGAAGGATCACTTTCCTTTGCCTTTATTGATCAGGTATTAGATACATTAGCAGGTAAAAAGTACTTTTCATTTTTGGATGGTTTTAGTGGCTATAATCAAATTCAGGTAGCACCTGAAGATCAAGATAAGACCACATTTACTTGTCCATAGGGAACTTTTGCCTATCGAGTGCTTCCTTTTGGGTTATGTAATGCACCTGCAACATTCCAAAGAGCAGTACTAGGAATTTTTTCTGATCTAATCCATGATTGTGTAGAGGTTTATATGGATGATTTTACAGTTTATGGTAACTCATTTGAAGAGGCATTAGAAAATTTGGAAAAAGTTCTTATAAGATGTAAAGAAACAAACCTTTCATTAAGCCATGAAAAATGCTTTATGATGTTTACTGAAAGGATTGTTTTAGGACATCATATTTCAGGAGATGGGATTAAGGTTGATAGATCAAAAGTTGAAGTCATCTCCAAGTTGCCTATTCCAAATTGTCAAAGAGATGTGAGAAGTTTTCTAGGATTTACTGGTTACTATAGAAGATTTATAGAAAACTTCACTAAAATAGCATCTCCACTCTTCAAGTTGCTTACAAAAGACTGTGAATTTAAATGGGATCCTGATTGTCAATCCGCTTTTGAAACTTTGACAACAAGAATATCTGAAGCACCTATCTTGAGAGGACCAAATTGGAAACTTCCTTTCCATATTTCTACAGATGCTTCAGATACAGCTCTTGGAGTTGTGTTGGGTCAAAAATATTTAATTCCTTATGCCATTTATTACACCAGTAAAAATTTGACTCCCACAGAGTTGAACTATACTGTGACTGAAAAAGAGTTCTTAGCTGTTGTTCATACAATTAATAAGTTTAGACATTACATAACAGGCTATGAAACTTTTATTCATACTGACCATTCTGCAATTAGATATTTAATGAACAAACCTGTTACTAATGGCAGAGTGACAAGATGGCTTTTACTTTGCAAGAATTCAATATTACTGTGTTGGATAGACCAGGAAAACAGAATCTGATGGCTGATTTCTTGTCTAAATTCATCTAAAGAAAAGATTCTCACTTAAAGATAAATTCCACAGATGGTCTTGTTTGATACTATTAAATTACATGGTATCTGGATATTCTTAACTATTTGATTCTGAGGAAACTACCTTCTTACATTTTATTCAAAGGAAACTTGAAAGTGTGGGAGAGTTCAAGATATTCATGGATTTCTAACGAATTGTTTAAAACAGGGCCAGATCTTGTGATCAGAAGATGTGTCGGGGAAGATGAAATGCCTGATATTCTTAAGGCATGTCATGATGAACCATGCGGCGGACACTTTGCAGACAAAAGGACGGCCTATAAAATCCTCTCTTTAGGATATTATTGGCCTTCCCTCTTCAAAGATGCAAAACAATATGTCAAAAGGTGTGACAGCTGCCAAAGAGTAGGGAAACCTACACTTTCAAATGAAATGCCATTGCAAACACAGGTACTCATTGAACCCTTTGAAAAATGGGCTTTAGATTTCATTGGACCTATTAATCCACCATCTAAGCAAAAGAAGTATATATTGGTTTGTACTGGTTATGTTACTAAATGGGTAGAAGCCAAAGCATTAGTATCTGCTACTGAAAATTCAGTTGTTCATTTTCTTTATGAGGATATTTTTACTCGCTTTGGTGTTCCAAGAGAAATTGTAACAGATCAGGGGAGCCAATTTACATCAAATTTGGTGGAGAAGTTGATGGAAGAATACAAAATCAAGCACAGAAAATCTACTCCTTACCATCCACAAGCAAATGGTCAAGTGGAGTCCACCAACAAAGTTCTTGAAAGTATCATCACCAAAACTGTTCATCTACATAGAAGAGATTGGGCAGAAAGGCTTCCAGAAGCCTTGTGGGCCTACAGAACTACATGGAGGAATACAACATGACATTCTCCCTATGAACTTGTTTATGGGAAAGAAGTCTTGTTTCCCATTGAGTTCCAAGTCAAGACCTTCAAGATAGCAGTTCAGTTAGGAATGGACTTATCAGAAGCCCAAAAGCATAGAATGGAGCAATTGAATGAGCTAGATGAGATCAGACAAGAAGCAATTCTAAGAACTGATCTAGTTCAATATCAAAGAACTAAGTGGCATGACAAATATATCAAAGAGAAGAAGTTTCAAGAAGGAGATTGAGCATTGTTATTTGACTCCAAGTTTAAAGATTTTCAAGGGAAATTTCAGACTCATTGGCTTGGGCCATATGAGATTGACAAGATCTTTAACAATGGAGTTGTAAGAATCAAGACCATTGATGAGTTTCAAACTCCTCTTATAGTGAATGGCCATAGATTGAAAGTTTATCATAAGCCACTCTCTAAAGAGGATTTTGTCAAGTTGTTTCAAGAAAGTTCTGCAATCAGGCTGGTACAGAAGAATTCTTCTTCTCCACCAGCCTAGCTTTTATTTTTCAAGTTAAAAAAAAAAAAAAAAAAAAAATGGTATAAGCCTGAAAACCAATCATTGATTGGCAGTCTTATACAGAAAATATGGGGTGAAAATCAGGGACACCTGACACTCTATATTTTCCAAAAAAAAAATCTGTTTTTCATTTCATTTCATCTCACCACCCACTCCATTTCATTCCACTTCATTTCATTTCATTTCATTTCATTTCACTTCATTACACTTCATTCCACTTCATTTCATCCATTTCATCAATAAAAATCTTTTTATGACCATTTCCACCTGGTCATTTGTCATTTGTTCATGTCTATTTCAGCCAAGTGATAGCTGTGTCAGTTTCCGCAGCTGACATCTGTTTCCGCAGCTGACTCCAGTTTCCGCAGCCAGAAGCAGATTCCGCAGCTACTACTCTGTTTTCAAAGAGAATGTACAGTCAGTTGTTATTTTCATAATTATGAAATAAAATGCAGGAGAGAGGATCAATGGAACATTCAAGACACTAATGAAGATCAATCAGTTGAAGACCAAAGGCAAAAGCAAGGATTCCAAAGGTATGAATAAAGTTTATTTCAAATAGTATCGAAAAACACATTTTTATATAATTTTAAACTATGAGCTCTACCCATAACGTGCAATGATTATATTGACAGTCCCGTAACCTTCCACGATCTCTATGTTATCCTCTTACATTTATTCACAAACGGTTTCATTATTGAAATTCCGACTCTCACTCATGTTCAAATATCCCACCGTAGATAATGATACGTATTTGAGTTGACAAAGGACTCTTACAAGCCGCATAACTTCATAATCATTGATTGAAACGTGTTCCTATTTATGACACAGCCACCAAAAATTCAAAATGCGGCCGAATGCATTATACTTTGTTAACCTCTTTGTCGTTTCTCTGTCGTGTTTACAAAACCCCACTCTACTCATTCTCACTCTCTGTTTCATTCCATTCCATTCCTTTTGCTCACTCTCATTCCCGTATATCCACCCACAGTCTTATTCCATTCGGTTTATGGTGCTCATTTCCGTTTTGTGATAACATCCCCACAGTATTGTGCTATACTCTGTGTATTCCATCGTTCCATTTCCGCTTAAACCCTCACAGAGGCAAGCCTGTGAAGCACAGAGAAGAAAATGGGAAAATTATTAAGGGCAGAGCCGGAAGGACAGAAATTTATAGAGGGATTTCCGCAAGCAAAAGAGATGTTGAGGAAAGCTAAATGGCTGCGTTTTATTCAGAAATTCAGGGGTTACCACAGAGAAGTTACCAAAGCATTTGCAAGATCATTTGATGGCTCGGAAGCAGAAGTGGGAGACCTCAAGTTTTTGGTTAATGAAGCATCAATAGCAGCAGCCACAGAGCTTCTTCAGGAAGGAGAACGTTGGTTCAAAAACAAAAGTATCAGTGATGAGGCATGGAGAACAATCCTCCGAAATCAAGGTATGGATATCACTGTTTTCAAAAGAGGAATTCCTGTGCATGCAATAAAAGATGAATGGGCCACTTTATTACTCATTGTTCAGAAATTTATCACATGTGAAGGCCGCTTTGGCTCTATGTACATGTATCATACTAGGATATTGATGAATTTCCTTGAAAACCAAACTCTCAATCTTCCTTATTTCCTATTCAATATCTTGAAGAAAATGGCTGTGACTGTGCAAAAACACCTACGAGATGTAGAGCCTCATTTATATCATCATGGGCTTATAAAAATTTTGATTGAAAAGGAGCTAAAAGAAAGAAAAGATACATGGGAACAATTCTTAGTAAGAAACTTCTTTGAAGAACCTCAGGAAATTCCTGAAGGTAATCCAATTAGAAGGAGTAGAAGAAAGAAAATGGATGTTGAAACCCAAGTTGCTCCTACACAGGAAGTTCCCGCAACTAGCACAGCAAAAAGAAGTAGAAGGAAAAGAACAGTAGATGAAATCCAAGATACTTCTACTACTACTATGAAGAAAAATGATAGGGGAAGAAAGATTGATAAAAAGGAAGAAGAAGGAAATCAAAACTAAGAAGCCAATAATATCAAAAGGGAAAGAAATTATTGAGGCTGTCCATAAAAATTCTTCTTCTGAAGAAGAAGATCACCAAGTTCTATCTGAAAGATTAAATTTTCTTCAAAAACAGTCATCTCTATCCAAGAAGGCAAAAACAGGAAAACAAGAACAAAAGGGTAGTGTACCACAGCATGTGAGGAGAAGCAGCAGGCTTAAGGGAAAACTGAGAAAAACACAAATTAAAGGTTCTCATTTCATTGATTTGGGTGAGGAGACATCTGAACAGTCTCCAACTGACCATAGTCCATTTCAGTCAGTTAGTGAACCTGACTCCTTTCACTCCCAATCAGACAATGAGCGTACTCCATCTTACTCTCAGCAAAATATTGATGAAAGTTCTCCTCGGCCAGATTTTGAACATAATTCTCCCTTGCAACACTTTGGGGACAGCCGAATGAAAAAGACACTGGAAGTAGACCCCAAACAGCAGGAGGTCTATGACTATATAGAATCCTTGGAGAAGGCAGCCACAGGCCCAAGTACCTCTTCTATTCAGCCTCATACATTGCAGGATGACTTGGTTCAGTCATTAAAACAGGAGATTTTTGAGCTTGAGCTTTTGAATCGGCATATCAAAAATGAAAATGAAACACTCAAAGAGCAAGGCAAACTGGACAAGATTATCCATGACAATACTATGTTACATTTGGGTATTTGGCAAAAGAAAAATAAGAAGCTAAAAGGAAATGCCAAAAATTGAGCAGAGCACTTGTGAATATCAAATTCAGGTGCCTCATGAAGAAACCCAGAATGATGGCAGTACCAAAGAAGAAGAGAAGGGGGTTAGATGTGTTGGCTGAAGTATCAAGGCACATGAATTGAACAAAGAGTGTCAAAATTTTGGTTGCATGAGGACATGCAACACCTTCACAGTGGGGGTATGTTGAGTCCCGAATTTGTCTCTTTTCCATACACTTTTCCATATCTCTTTCACTCACCTAAACCTCCAAAATTTTCAATATCATGTGCAAAAGGGTATCTAACATGGTTTTTAATTATGTTTGTGTGTTTTCCATTTGATTTAGATTTTGTTCATACAGCTGCGGAAACTTGTCACTTTCCGCAGCCGCTGCAACTTTCCGCAGCTATTTTGTGGAAATCAATGTTACAGGTGTCAACGAAGGGAACGAGCCACATGGGCAGGCTAGGAATGACAAGGACATGGTTCGTGTCCTATTGGTTCAAATAAATTCGTCAAGGAAAGCCGCGGTCAAAGCCATCCACGTGGAAGTCAACTGTGGAGTTCTATGTCGGCTGGACTCTGTTTCGTGGCATAGAAACATCCATACGGCCGTTTCCCAAGCTTGTGGAAGTTAATTGACATCTGTGCAAAGTTCTGGAGTTGAATTTAAACGCCCACCTTCCATAGATCCGTTTCCCAACATGGCCATACTCCTAAATCCGTGGCCTTAGTGGTCTACGTGCTGGCTGCTATCATAAACTTCAGGAAACAGTTACATTTTATTGCTTTATAAAGAGCGTTTGCATACGCACGTAGAGTTAGTTGATAGTTGTTAGTTGATCATAGCTGTTGAGTTGATGTGCGTACTCTGTTATGTAGTGATTACGTTGCCTTGAGCCGTAATACTACCAGTCTGTAATGAACTGCTTCTTAATGTGAAAAGACTCTGTTTTCAACTTAATTTGTGTTGAGGATCGTTACCAAAGCTGCGTAGAGGGCCCCTGCTCAGCCGAGGTTCTGTGTATTAATGTATATATATTTCATTTCATTTCTTTTAAAAGTCATTGTATCATAATCCATTACATGTTCATATTTCATAGTTACTTCATTTCTGTTCATACATTTTTATAATTTCCATTGCATTCTTGTCTTTCATGTTTTTATGATTGTTAAATCACTGATCAGTTTTCTTGTGCAGGTTTTAGGTAGACAGCCCGGGGCATTTTCATAGTATTTTAGCTAATGATATGAAACTGACATTATTCTGCTGCTAGTTTCCTTTTCATAGCATTTGTTTAACTTCAGTTTTGCTTTGTTCATTTCAGTTTTTGTTTATCTGATTCAGTAGTTAAATTTAAATATATTAAGCTACTCATAGTGTCTTCGGTTACCTCCGAAAGCCACAGCTGGACTGATGGTGAGGGGCTGCATGATGAAATGTGTAGTTTAGTATTAGTTTCCTTTCTGCAAATTTAGATATATTAAATCATGTATGACATCTTCAGTTGCCTCCGAAAGCCACAGCTGGACTGATGGTGAGGGATTGAATTATGTGTGTATGGTTTAGTATTAGTTTACTTTCTTCAAATTAAATAATCAGTTACACAAGTTGTTTATGATTACTTCCGCAAGTCATAGCTGGTCTAATGATGAAGGGTCAGAAAATGAATTGATGTAATCTGATTTAGATTTATTTCATTGCAATTTTTAATTTCCATAAGCGTAGTTTCTTTTGTGTTCAGTTGGCAGCAAGAATAGTTTAGTTTTCATGTTCACTAGTTTCTTGTTTTGATTCATTAGATTAGCAGCACTTTTCATTTCAGCAGTTTA